>JANBXA010000097.1:10462500-11062500 GCA_030556225.1 Cricetiscus sungorus
TAAACAAAATGAACAGTATTTACTCACAGTTTGCATATAGAATTCATGGGGAAAATAAGTGAATACTGATCCCAAATATCTGCCTGGAAAATCAAAACTAAGTTATTTGTTGAGGTAAAAAACCTTTCAGAAGAGCATGTAAAGAAATAAAAGCTGCCCCTCTATTGAACACTTTGAACTTTAAGTGTGACATCAAAACTCACAGTCAGTGAACCATGGCTTCTTGGTGTGCATGCTCTCAAACTTCCATTTCTCAAAGGCAGATGGCTATGTATCACCAACAGACAGGCCCATGGGTATACTCGGAGAAGGAATTTGGAGCCAAAGGCCTAGTTCATGAGAAGGACACAGACCATAGAAGAGGGATTGTCCACTCTACACTCACAGCTTTCGTGCAGAGGCTGGTGGCTCAGGGAGATAATGACCAGAGCAAAATATGTCCCAGTGAAACTTTGATGTAGGGTATCATCAGCAAATTAGTTCCTTTCTCTTTTATTTCCTGCCAGGGTCCTCACCCCAAGAGTTTATGTCTAGCATCTCTTCTTATTTTTATCCTCAGAAACTGATGGTGTCATTAATCAAAGTGTGACCCCTTTGAGATGGAGACCATTTTCCATCAGGTGAGTTTTAAGCTGTGCTATAGGAAGACTCCTGCCTACAAACCCAGACTTATTGTTGTGACATTTATAGTCTTATCTGGAAATACACAAGGAAAACAACAACAACAATGACAAAACAATTTGTATGACAGGAAGCAACACAAAGCAATTCTTCTTATGTTAGAGAACGAAAACTTGGATATATTTGAATGTATCCCTTTTTCCTAAGGTATGTGCTTTCTGGTAAAAATTGAAGAAGATACATTATTTCATGGATTCCCAACCCATTTCCATTATTAACAAAGACAGAATTTGGAATTTAAAGTCACATTTGGCTGGCCCCCAATCTTGAGATATTAACAGCATTTATTATGCCCTAAACTATACCACGTTTAGGTATAGTGCTGATTGACTATACCTAAACATGATTGACTACAGCACATGACTGCTGTTGAGCCAAAGACAGTGCAGAAGAAGCTGAAGTTTATCTGTCTCCACGTTCCTTCAGCAATCAATACACAGCTGATACCATCCTGACATTTTGTGTTAAGAAATGAATGTTGATCGTCTTTCCTAAAATGTCAGTGCTAGATGTGTGTCTGCTATAATGTGGGCTGGCTGGCCAGACTGTCTATTTCAACTGGCTTTAAGTACCTTTCTGTATCTGTGCACCATATTACATAAAATCTGCTGGTAGTTGGTTTTTGAATGCAGTTATTTATCTCTTCAGGTATGTAATATTTTCATCCCAGGGCAAGGAAGAGCTGGATTTTACTCAGATAACTGGAACTCTCAAACCTTCCAATGTGTATAGAGTGATATAGATGGGCTGCTAAGTAAAATCGCTGGGACTGAGAAAGCTGAGAAAGAGGCACATCTAAGACTGAAGAACTAAAGCAAGAAAACATAACTTTGGACAATATTTTACATGCACTTTCTAAAGTGTTCTGTTAGTGAAATGCTGTACATGGTACAAAATAAAATTTAACAAGTTGGTTTTGGCAAAGAGAGCTGAGTAATGTAAGCTGTCCGTTGAATAGCACTCTGTGTTACACCATTCCCTTTGCTGGGCCAGTCTTTGGTGTTAGAAAGGCTGTAACAGACTATTGCTTCGATTGGAGTGACCTAACCAGAGCTTGGCAAATGTTTTCGGGAAAGGTCCAAAGTATAAATATTTATGACTTGGTAGGCCATGGACACTGTTGTTGGCTTCCTAATAGCAAACACAGACAATGTGTAAACCAAATGCTTCGGCTGCTTTCCAGTTAAACTAGCAGTGTAGATGAGGGTAAACTTCATGCTTGGCCTAAAAGCCTCTGCATGCTAGCTTTGACGGAAACCAGAGAAGTACCCACTCAATCGTCAGCCCACTTACTTTCTGAGGAGCCCGTGGATTGCACCTAGAAAGGAGAAAAGGCTTAGCCTTTGCCCATGGTATATTCCTTTAAAAAGTCAAATTAAAAATGTCTTTAAAATTATTCATTCCTAGGCTTACTTCCACTAGAGTTATGGGATGCCTTGAACATAAGCTAAGCTTTGTATCTCAGCAGCCAAGTAGGAAGAAGCATTTTTTCTAAAACATAGAGTAGGTAAGCTTTATACATTCTATGTGCAAGATAAATCATATTTATATAGTCAAATGACTTGTTATGATACCATATATACCATGTATATGATAGATATATAAATTCTTTATACATATTGGTATATATTATATATATAATTATAGAATTATTTATGCCTGTTTTTGTTAGCAACAAATACATACAATGTACTAAATCAACTCTATTCTTCAGGTTTGAGGATGGAGCTGGGATAGAGAGGCTGAGAGCTTTTATCCCGATCACTTGATCACTTATGGACACAGGCGTGTATACCAATTATATGCACTGAATACTGAGTAATTGCTTAAATTGAACAAATGGTTCATCGATCTAATCATAATTTGTCCCGTGATCATTTTTCTCATGTGCACATATTTGTTAAACAGCTGTGTAGCCTTGAAAAACTATGCAAACTCTCTGAAATACAGTGTTTTAAATGATAGTTAAATGGATAAGCATGATAATATTTTATCCTAGAAAATGTGAGTTAAGTAGTTGAATATAAATTCTAGAATACACATATATGTATATATGTGTACACATATGTGTGTAAATATAAAATCAAACAATTGGATCAATATCTCTGAATGTTATTTTATTTATATGGATAAAGTAAAATTAGCTACCCATTATCATGGCTCCAGTCAGAATCATCTGTTGTAGATTCCAAGGACTTTTCAACAAGTTATCTTTATAAAACAGTGCCTAGGGAATTAATACACATAGTGTGAAAAGTGTTTTTATTTTGTTGCTTAGGATAACAATATCTCTCTCTCTCTCTCTCTCTGTCTCTCTCTCTCTTTCTGTGTGTGTTTCTTTCTCTCACACACATACACAGAGAGAAAGGAGAGAGAGCTAAAGGATCTTAAGTGGTGATTTTAACATGATTTGTTTTATGTTAGTAATGACTCAAACATAAAAGCTCCTAAAATTTAAAAAAAATTGTTGACATGAACATATTAAAATTTGTCTACCTTAGATTCTCTAATATACTATAAACACAACATTTTTAAGAGAAAATTACCATGTATCTGTCTATACATAAATTTTATATATTTTAATAATGTATATATAAATATTCCTTATATAAAACTTTTTTGGGGGGGATACAGGGATTCTCTGTGAAAGAGTTCTGGCTGTCCTAGAACTCACTCTGTAGACCAGGCTGGCCTCAAACTCACAAGAGATCCACCTGCCTCTGCCTCCCGAGTGCTGGGAGTAAAGATATGTACCATCACTACCCAATCCCATATAAATATATATCTATGTCCTTGACCACATGCCTAACATGTCACAATCACACTTTAATGCTAAATTTGTGAAAAGAAGGAAATGTCAGATTTATTAATCTTTCCTTATATTTAACCTCAGGCTTTAGTTCTATATGAGTAACAATTCAAAAAGCCAGTCACTTTCCTCAGACAAAAGAGCATTTCATATTATTGATTATGCTGTGCTTTAATGCTTTCTTCTCCATGTAATATGTGAGGACACATATTGATTAAGTTCAGAGATGTTTTATTGCAACTGCCTTCTTAATGTTCTATGGCATGAGGTCAATGTTCCTTTAATCGATTTCTGATTCATTTATAATTGGAAAATCAGTTAATTATTTCATTCAGCTTGAGAGGTACACTCATCACAAAGAAATTATTTGAATTGAACTTTGGCCATGAATTTGAAGGGCATCCTATGGCATAATTAAGTAAATACATGAATTTTATTTTACAAGGTGAGTATTGCCCTGTAGGGATAGACCAGATTCTTGGTTGATATCCAGACTATAGAAATTTTGGCACAGTCATTCAGAGTAAATCCTACTTCATGTGAGAAGTGTAATTATAACTTTAATATGTACTTATGATGGTGGAATCTAAATTTCTTACAGAATTTGCTTCATTAACTGTTACAGAAAGATGGGAATCTATTCCCACCACCCAATGTAGTGCAATTTTAACTGTTTCTATAGAATACTAAGATTAATTCACTTAGTAGGTGTCTGACAAAAAAAATACACAGCTGGGGATTTGTGAGTAAGAATGTTCTAAGATTACCATGGATGCAGTTAGGAGGTCATTTCCAGACATATACAACCCTTTTGACTACAGAAGTGACAAATTCATTAAACAAAACTAATTCTGAGTAAAACATGGGCTTAGAATGACCCAATTACAAAAACAATGTGTCTCTTAGACTCTGGACTTAGAAAAACAGAAGTATATTATGCTCTTTCTGTTTCTGCTGAATTAATACTAACTAGCTGTAATCTCTAACCACATTGTTCTTACATATGAAGTGTATTCATATACTTCTAGGTAAGTGACAAATGTATGACTTTAAAATTAGTCAGAAGTGCTTTGTATGGAGACATAGTGCAGAGCTTTCCATAAGAATAGACAGGAACATACCTGCAGAGTGGTGCCTGCCTCACTGCATTACTGAAACAACCCAGGATTGCCATGTATGCAGCTCTTTACTATGCTGAATACAACCAGGGTAAGTTGTAAGACCTAGCTTGAAATCGCCTGCTAGCATATCCACCTGTTCCTCTTTGATGTTTGTCAACACAAGAGACTGTGATAATGTATCAACTCCTAAGTGGAATATTTCAGTCTAAAACAGAGTTCTCAGACTGGACATATTTGTCAGAGATACAAGTTCTTGTTGCTTTTGCAAAGTACAGTTCCTAGCACACTTGGTGGTTTTACATGACCTTAGTTCCAATTTCATGAGATCTACAGATACATTCAAGGAAAACTCATAGATATAAAATAAATTAAATAACATTTTCAGAACATTGTAACAGAGGTTATATACTGCCTTTGTTATTTTAACGACTGCTACATCCTTGAGACAATTTCCTGCAAGCCATTTCAGGTGATGTTCTTCAGTGATTATCCAGCCTTTCAAGCTACAGTCACACAGAATGAGTCCATTTTTACAACACAAGAGAACATTGATGCCCTTGTGTATTTTATTTTTATGATATTGTTTTGGGAGAATTTATCTTGCAAGTAAGGTCTGGAGTGTTATTCTCTTTCTCAGTGCAAGACACTGTTTGTTAAAGAGTATTTTCAGTGAGTCCAGGAGATCACAGTTGTTGTGAATTGCAGATGAAGATGAAAATAATTGGCAATGCCCAAGAAACAGGGCAACAGCAAATTTTCCATGTTTTCAGACATTTCAATGAAAAATGCTTCTTGGCTTTTAATAAAAGACACATAATGTGGAATTATTTATACACATATAATCAATGCACTTATCTGCATTTCCTTAAATGTGTTTATATAACTTTGTATATTATTTATTGTTTTGTATGGCAATTTTTAAAATTTTTATTATACAAAAGATCATGTGTTGTTTAGATAAAGCTAAAACAACAATATATCCCTTATGCTTATGTGTTCCTGAACTCCTTCTTTGAGTTCCAAAGAAGATATTACTTTAGTTTTCCTCCTGCAATAAATCTAGTTTTCCTGAATGCAAAAAAAAAAAAAAAAAAAAAAAACCAAGATATTCCTAGAGAAATGTACCAGAGGTGAGTGCTTACTGCTTTATCAGAGATACAGAGTTTGGATTCCAACACCAATATTGGGGGGCATAAATAAATAAACACCTATGACCTCATGTTTCAAGGCATTTGAAGCCACACTCTGTCCTCCATGGACACCTGCTTACACACACACACACACACACACACACACACACACACACACACACACACACACCACAATAATATATAAAGTAATAATAATAATAATAATAATAATAATATTAATGACAGATTCTTACAAAGAAAGACAGAGATCATTCTAATTAACATCAACAGAGAGAGAACACTGTATCACATCAAAACAGTGAGAGAATACATTATGTTTGCTTACTTCCCTAGTATCTCTTCTCTAGTCTCTTACTCTGCCTACTCTTAGGAAAAAACAAAACGAAACAAAAAAGAAGAAAAAAGAAAAAGAGAAACTCTTATTTACCTTCAACTTTTCTCACTTCATTTCAGCACATTTTAGATGATTACAATGAGACTCAAATGCCACTGTGTTCAATATTATTATCTGAAACATGCCTGCAGCCAAGCCAGCTTCTGTCAAGGCCTCCTGGTTGTACCAACAATGGTCTGCCACTTAGCATCATAGCAAAATAGTAGACCAAGAACCTAATGTCTTTTAGAAGATTATAAAGACTTGGAATTTTGGGGCCTTGTTATTTTATGAGACAAGACTACTGTATTCTTCAAGGTAAATGAGTTATTTGATAAATAATTTTCTACAGGATTCTGTAAGCATAGTATGCATTGACATATATATTTTAATGGTTTACTTATTTACAATTTAATATATTGTTACTTAGTATGTAGTATTGGTTTGCAATGTAAATGAAAGGATATCATCACTCAGTAAACTATATTTAAAACCAGCTCTTCTAGGACACAGTGAAGATCCCGTCAGTCAGGGGATTGGCACAGAAAACTTGCCATGCGCTCTAGGTCAGCTTAGGCTATATAGAAAGTGTCAGCCCATCATGATCTGCATACAATATTTTCCTTAAATAAATGAAAGCAAGAATATAATCTGTTTAGATGCTTAAAAGACACATAAATTAAGGGATAAACAGTATCAAATGAGAATACCAAGGTGTAGCCTTGATGTAAAGGATGTTTCTCATACAAGACCAAAGATTTTTAGGTTTCAGTGCATAAAACTAGTACCATCTTTCAGTTTCTAATATCGTTTTCGAGCATTGTGTTTATTAAGAGCAATGGTGTCAAACATGTCAGGTCATGAGACCATACCGTAACCTTTTCACATTCTTGTCAATTCTTACTTTTCCCTTTCCATCTTGCTCCTTATTTTTCTCTATATATTTTCAGGATTTTCAGTGTTGCTATGTGAGTTTTTCTCAGAGTTCTTTAAACTTGTGGTTTTGCACTTCTTTTTAAGAGGTCATTGTGAGTGTCTCTTTCAAGGTTAGTACTCTCAGCTTACAAATGCAACCTTGTCTGCCTCTGTCATCACCAGACCATTTCTCCACCTCCACAGATCCAACACAGAACCTGCTCGCTGCCACTCTGCTGACTCTCAGCACTTTTGATAATAGCTGTGCTTATTAAATTTTCTGCAGATTCAACTGAATCCTGGCAATTTATGACTATCATGTTTGCTGCTTTATCATCCTTATTTTGCATGCTTTATCTTTAGAATACTACCTTTTATTTCCATGAACTTCCTCTCTACCTGCTTAAGCAGAGGATTCATTACAATGTGTCCAACAATTCTCTCCCTGGGCTCTTGTACACTTCCATTTCCTCTGCCACTTGGCATATACAGTCCAATTTTATAAGAGTTATGAGATTTTTTTGCCAAATAAGTATTTAGGATTCTCTTTTGTTTATTTCCAGTGCCTGAGTTTATTATTGTTCTGATTTGAATACTGGTTTTATACAATAGTTCATAGAAGAATTTAATAACATTGGCTGCAAGTAATGAACTCATTGCACAGGTTTGTGGAATTTAGATCTGTCCTCTGTTATGTCATTGATGGGGAAGTACATGAAGCAACAGACATAATGAGTAGTTGTTCAGAGTGACAAGATAAAAAGAGGTTTTGGCATAAGTGAGTGGTTGGTGGGTTAATTATGGTATTGATCTTACTTTTCGTAGTCTGTGGAGGGTCTCTAGTGACTCACTCAATGCTAAGGCATGTCTAACTCATTTTCTCAGTATGATTGGTGTGTACATTAATATGACAGTGTCCCATATTACTTGAGCTTGATTGTAATATTCCTAGATTTAACAGTGGTGCAGTAATTCCTAACTCTCCAAACCAGACTTTTCTATTACTTCATGCTAATATTACTTCCTGTCCTAATAATAGCAAACGAGGATCATAATTATTTATTCTTTTATTTGGAAGCTTGTAACATGAATGTGAGGGCAACTGTGTGTGTATGGAGGCCAGATGTCAATATGGGGTGCCTTATTTAGTCACTGTTCATCCAAACTTAAAAAATAATGACCTCATATGAGCTTATGACTTTCACATCAACAGGTCTATTGGTGGTGTCCTTATAGAGAACACATTTATGGAGTCATGCTAGTGAAACTATATGGATATAATTTCTGATATCCATAGGAAGCACATCATCACAGAAGAAATGTTTGTTCTTCTGGGTCTTATAATTTTTTGTAGTTGTTTTGTTTTGTTTTTGCTTTTGTTTTTGTTTTTGTTTTTTTGTTTTTTTTGTTTTTTGTTTTTTGTTTTTTGTTTTTTGTTTTTTTTTTTTTTGCCCCCTCTTCTACAAAGATCCCTTAGCCCTGAGGCTTAGGTGCAGAAGTTGTATTGTAAATGTATCACTTTACACTGCTTCCCAACCCCTTTTTTGATTGGTTGTGATTTTCTGTAATGGTCTCAGTTGATTGCAAGGAAAATCTTCTTTGTTTAGGGGTGATAAATGAAGTTAACTGTGGGTATAAGAACAGATATTTAGAATGAAGTCAGATTTTATTCTTATTTAGTAAGTGGTAGTTATGGGTTTTCATTCAGGTTAAACAACTGCACTAACCCTGGGTAGTTGGCTAAGTTTCCAGTACCAGGCATGATTTCATATTTGTTGAGAAAGTTTTAAATACAACTCTACACAGGCACCTAAGGAATGCAGAGAGTAAGGCATAGTCTTCCAAAAGATGAGTAGATCAATTGGTTATCTAATAACAAGTGATAAGCTCTGAAAATAAGTACATGAAAATAATACTATAATGACTGAAGTAGTTGTATTTATGAACTTATTAACATATACATATATACACATATACATATATATGCATGCTATAATAATTAATAACAACAAAGCCATGCATTTGAAAGTGAGCAAGGATGAGTCTATTTGGGGAGCTTGCAAAATTGATCTATTCCAAAAATCTATATTTCAAATTACTAATAAGAGATACAGATAAACATGCTGAAGACAGAAAGCTCCCATGCTGATTACAACCAAGTCATCTTCCTTTCAATTGAAGGCATGCAACTTTAGAGGAAATTCATCCTTACATAGAGGGAGAGCATACCCACCAATATATAAAACGTATAGATTACCTGAGAATCTGCTTTTAATATAGGCAAAGTGATTTGCTAAAACTCGGTCAGGACTATAGGAAACCATTTATGATGCAGGGAAAAAGAAAGTTGTGGCTCATATTAGACATTTTATGACATTGTGCAGACAATTAATATAAATATACACATGAATGGTTTTGTGCAGTTTTCTTCAAGATTTGTGAAAATTATCCCCACCTAGTTTACTCCGACGAAACAATGTGTAAACTCGAAATGGAGAAAAAAAAAATAAATTACCAGAATAACTGTACTTTAACTTTCACTGTGTTATTTTGGAATTTTATTACACTGCACATTCTCACTAGTAACCAAAAGCAGGGTTCCTTCAGATTCCTGGGCACTGTGCCACTGCTTTTGGCCAGGGGGGCAATAAAAATCATTAGAGATACATAAATTTTATCCATTGGGCTTTTGTGAACATGTGCAAGTGTTCATAAGGTTAGCATCCTGAAATCAATATATTCATCTCATCCTCCACTTCTCTTTGACTCACAATGAGTTAGATGCCACTCTGTTGCATGTGATTATGCTGTAATCTGTGTCACATGAAGATCAATAAGCCTTTCGATAATAAAAACGGTGGTTAAATAGATGTGGTTGCTGATAAAACCAAGTAGGTAAGAGACAGATCTCTGAATGTGTGGAAAGTGAGGTAAAGTGTGTTATTTTTATTCTATTTATTTTCTCATAGGTAAGGCAGGTTAGATATGAAGAAAACCTGGACAGAAATGTTACATCACCACCTTGGGAGACCTAGCACCACTGTCCTCCAGCTCATCTGAAGTTTGTCATTCGTCCAGGTTGATGGAATTTCTTTCCTTCTCCTGCCAGTGATTTGTGAGTTTTTGTGTATTTCTCTAACACAAAAAGAGAAAAATGTTTTCTGTGAAAAATGATCCAGCCTTACCTATGAAACACACACCTACCTATGTAAACATGGGTGTGTGCACAAGCACCCATGAAGGATGGTGTGAATTTTATCTGGTATTTCCACTAGAGAGTAATAGTCATGCAGCATTCCAATGACTATAGCCAGACACAAACACAAGTCCCAACCAATCTTGTGTCCACAGAAGGAGAGTGAGGAAAGCAAGTGCAGGTTTGAGTGCGCCCAGCACAGGCTTGTTGGCGACAAGGTACGAAGGGGAAAGATCCACACTAAAGCCACTTTTAGAGCTGCTATTTTAATCAACTTTCAGTCACAGATTTGTTCCATTTCAAAGAACACAACTGTGGTCCCTGATGCCAAAAGCCATATTTCAGTTAAATTCCTGATTCCAAATTTTCATACTGGAGGAAATCTGAGGATAACCCCTTCCTCATTCAAGCCAAAGAATAACCAACCAATCTGCCTTAGCCTGAGTTAATCGATAGGAAACTGTATTTTGTCTGTGAACATCTACCTAGAAATATTTTACAACAAATGTTCCATTTGAAGTAATAATTTAAATATATATATTTTCATTTTTCATTCTCTGTTATAATTCAAGGACTTAAGGAAGGCATCTCTTTCTTCCCCCTGTTTTTTTGTCATAAGGACATCAGAGAATTCAAAAATTAAGTATATTCTGTACCTTGGCAGAATTTTATTATATTTTTTTTAAACAGATGGGTGTCTGTTTTTAAAAACTCTAGGGAATGAAGATTCACACCTTGTCTAGGTAGTCCTTTCCTGTTTCCATTCTCACAAACACTGTGAGTTTTCAATTGCCTCTCCTGTCTATGCACAGAATTTTGTTTGCCAGAAACAAACAAACAAAAAAATAATAAATAATCAAACGTTAATTATAAGCCAAGCAGTGGTGGCACACACCTTTGATCCCTGCATTTGGGAGGCAGAGGCAAGTGAATCTGTGAGTTCGAGACCAGCCTGTTCTACAAGAGCTAGTTCTAGGACAGGTTCCAAAGTTACACAGAGAAACTCTGTCTGTAGAGAAACAAAACAACAACAACAACAAAAATAGTTAATTATATATTAAGTCACATGTCTAGAAATGAATATATTTTGTTTGAAAAGAAAAAAATAGAAAGCTAAATTTTGTTAGCTTCTATATAAGCTTCATCACAATTAAGTTTTTCAAAAATATTTTAACAATTCATTTTTTTCTAACATTGCTGAATTACACCATAAAATATCTTTAGAGAATTAATTTATTTGTATTAACCTTAAAATTGGGGGATATTTTTTCTTATTTTTTCACCTTGTAAATGTTTAAATTATCAGTGAAGCATAATTATGTTTTACCCTAAATGATTTGTTTCCTTGTGCTTATATTTATTTTCAAATATCAATAAAATCTATCACTAATAAAAGTAGTTTTCACTGCACTTAGGCATTATATTTCATTTTCCTTTCTAATTTAAACCACCATATGCTATTTAGAATAAAATAGTCACTCACATGTGAACATTTATAATTCTAAAATGTGTTAACACAAGCATTAGTTGGAAAATTCACCATTAAATGTTGCAACCGTTTTTATGAAATCCAGTGCTTCTTCAGCATAATTATACAAAGCTAGTCTGTGCTGTGGATGCAAGGTTTGCTTGGCCCAGATACCCATGTCAGGGTAGATAATCTCAGTCCGTATCTACCCTAGTGTTGAATTCTGAGGGCTTACAGCTGACTTCTTCACTAATAATTGCCCTAGGCTGCTTAGCACCTGCTGATGGTCCTTCTCCAGCGGGATTGGCTCTGAATCCGTGATTGGCAGATAGGGTACTTTAAAACCCATTACAACCCCATGAATTTCTGATTACTGTTACTGGGCATTTAGCTCCCCTTCCCTGGTTAGAATATGGTGGAACTACAGCTGCAAGAAAGTGTGCAGGCTTCACTTTTTGTCTTCTTTCCTCCCCAATGATGGACTTTTTAAAATTACATGGCCATATTTATATTTTTTAAATATTTCATGTATTTTCTTTCCATTTTTTTTTAATTCCAAAAAAATCCCACAAAACAAAACCAAACACAACATAAAACCAAACCATACAGACAGAAAAACTACTACCTTAGCCCAACAAAATAAAACTTCTTGTGTTGATTGGCAGAAGTAATCAAGTTGACAGGAATTAGCATTGCAGGAAAATCACCCTTTTTGATGCTTAGATCTAGTCTAGTGTTCCTAACTGTTTCAATGGTACCCAAGAATTTTACCTATAGTCTCATAACTTTTCTCTACTCACTTATATGCCCTCAATATTGTAACTATATAATTATAACTAAATAATTATAACTATAGTGTTCATATGCTTGATATGGTCAACAAGTATATTTGGAATTTACCATTTGTGTGGTCCCAGAAATGCTATCTTGAGATCTCCTCTTCGTCTAGGTAATATATACATGAGGGAACATTATGCTCTATAGTTGTCTATGACCTGAGAAAACAGAAAATTCATGAGTTTAAATGTTCTTTGATTAAAAATGAAAGATAGTTCTGTTTCCATTTCTACTTCACTTCCACTTTACACATATTATCATCACATATCATTACATGTGTCTTTGTCCTAAATAACAAAAAATATTTTTAAATACATCATTTATCAAAAACACTACTAAAATTGCTTTGTAGTCTTTAAAAACATTTAGGACTCTAAAGTTGTCAAGAAAGGGAAACTATCAGAAAGTGTAAGAAGAGAAGGTGAGAGGCAGATGGGATTAAATGTAATCAAATTTATTCTTTGTGTGGTTAAAATCTCAAGATGATATACATTATTAAATATAATTAGTGTATTTCTAATCAAATATTAAAAATATAACATCATGAAACTATTGCTAGATTTGAACACAAAACTTCAACAAAAGAGTACACTCACCAGGTCATATCACTAAGCAGAAAACACTCATTGTTTATGTAAAGTCACTCATGGACAAATGATGTAGTTGTCAAGAATATATTTAGAAAGCAAAATTGACTACCCCTTTGATCATTAACGACAATTAGAGATTTTAATTTCACCATGCAAGGATATAGTTTAAGTATATGGAGTTAGGTTTTACCTTAAGTTTGTTTATCACTTACAATAAAAATAAAATGGAATGGAAGATAGCAATTCAACACTTAAATATGTACTACCAATATTCAAGATCAACAAGATAAATTGATATAATTACAGGAGCTCATAAGTAGAAGCTAATGTCTTAGGACTCAAGACTGTGGTGGTAAAGGCAAAGGACCATGATGGTCTAGGGACACAAATGATTTAGATATTCTATCCATCTAAACTTGATGGATAAATTATTGACTTAATTAAAATGAGACCCAAAGATTTTGTTTGTAGGAGTGGAAAGACAATAAGGGTTTTAAATCAAAGGGCCAAATTAGAGTGTAGATCCTTAGAGGAGAAAGATAATTTGTTTCTGGCTCCACTGAGTTTGGAATGATTGCTGTGGCTCTGGATAAAAAGCAAACTATTATAGGTAGAAGAACAGCAGGGGAATCTAGAGGCCCTATTCAAAGACTGCAGGGAGAAGACACCATGGAGATCTATCCATAGAGAATCATGCTGTCAGAATTTTAACGATAGACTCTTTTACTTTTTATTTACAATGATTTTTTGTGTTGCAAAGACATTACAGCATTTTCAGTGAAATCCTATTCCTCCTCCAAGAAATTCAAGCCTTTTCTGTGCACATATATTCTTCTATTTATTTTTTCATTTTTAAAATTTAAATTAAAAATAATCTTATTTTATATATCAATTTCAGTTCCCTCTCCTCCCATCCCTCCATGCCTCCCACCAACCCCCATCCCATCTTTGTTCTCCTCCATACAAAGGGTGAGGCTTTCTATGGGGGATTCTCAAAGTCTGTCACATCATTTGGGACTAGACCTAGGCCCTCCCCCAAGTGTCTAGGCTAAGAGAGTATCACTCTATATGGATTGGGCTTCCAAAATCCATTCGTACACTAGGAATGAATGCTCTTCCACTACCAGAGACCCCATAGACTGATCATTCCTCCTAACTAACAACATATTCGGGGGCCAAGTTCAATCCTATGCTGGTTTCGAGCTATCAGTCTGGGATCCATGAACTTCCCTTCTTCAGGTCAGTGGTTTCTGTGCATTTCCCAGAATGTCCTTGACCCTTTGCTCATCACTCCTCCCTTTCTACAACAGTAGTCGCCACAGTGTTTAGCTGTGGGTGTCTGTTTTTGCTCCCATCAGCTACTGGATGAAAGCTCTAGGATGGCATATACGGTAGACATCTATCTCATTACAGGGAAAGGGCATTTAAGGAAGCCTCTCACTGTTGGTTAGATTCTTAGTTGGGGTCATCCTTGTATATCTCTGGACATTTTCTCAGTGCCAGATTTCTCTCTAAATCGATAATGGCCCCCTCTATTAAGGTATCTCTTTTCTTGCTCTCCTCTATTCTTCCCCTGACTCAATCTTCCTGTTCCCTGATGACTTCCTCCCTCCTCTTCTCTCCTCCTCTTTCTCCTAATTCCCTTACTCTCTCCTTGTGGTCCGAATTTGCTCAGGAGTTCTTGTCCCTTTCTCCTTTTTTGGGGACCATGTATGTCACTCTTAGGGTTCTCCTTGTTTCCCAGCTTCTTCGGAAGTATGGATTGTAGGCTGGTGATCCTTTGTTCTATGTCTAACATCCATATATGAGTGAGTACACACTATGTTTCCAAATTTCTGCTCAGTTTTAACTTAGGCACTTACAGTGTTTCTTGTCATTTCATCCTCAGTTCATTAGTGACAGTCTGGGTTAGATTATGATGTCCTCAAATGCTTCTCTTTGAAGCCACTATAACCAAGAAGAATGTCCTGCCCCTGTCTTCATACCCTTAACTGTTGTTAAGGATGCAATGTCAAGTGCCATCATTCCTGCCCTTGATGTTTTCCCTCACTTTCAGGTCAGCAGCACCTAAAATTTCAAATTGTCAAAACTCCTCTAATGCCTAGCCTTGGGGTATTTATCTACACAGGATATCTATGCTTACAAATGTTGCCCTGAATTAATACTATGTCCCTGTCATTGGGTAACCTCTTGCCTTTTCACTGTAGTGATTTCTCAATTAACCCCTCTTGAGTTTATATGTCTTTCTACTTACTCCACCAAAGTTTTATGTTATCTACCTTCTCTTTTTCTGTTCCATTTTACTTAAGTCTTATTATAGGCTCTTTTTCTTTGATTGAAAACTGGTTGTATGCCATTAAACCCAATATATATTTGTTTTCCTTAACATATCCTGCAGCTATATCCAAAATAAATAATTATGTATATCTGAGTATATAGTCTCTGAATTTAACTTCTAATAAATTAGTGTTGGATCACTTGACATCGCCTTTGTGTATAGATTAGTTTTATGTGAATTTTTCCAAAACCATATACTACTTTCTCTTTTTATCACAAAATTCCCTCTGCTGATGTTTAATCTTTTAAATGTCTGTGCTATAAGTAAGCCTAATTCCTGTGAGATACTATTACATGTGTTTCATTCAGGGGAATCTGAAACTTTAGAGCTAAAAGAATGTCATTCATGTCCAAACCCTTGTGATTTTCAGATTGAAATGTCCCTTTGAAATACTCGACTCTTCCATTCTCTAGACTCTGCAGTGTGTCTTTGACCTTGTCTGTATTCAGTATTCTATCTTACTAGAGAGTAAGGGCAAAGACCCCGAAGGCTAGAGGACTGAGAGACTGCAGCTATCCTGGAGTCCCATCTGCTCACTTACCATGGCAGGAGAGTGTGGCCCAGAACTTCCACAGCAAAGCAGCTCACCTGTTTGCTCAGATGGTCATCACGTCTCTCTTCTCTTGCTTCACTCCTCTCCCTCCCTACGTTTCTTTTGGTATCTGTAGCTAGTATTAAAATGTGGGTCTCTTCTGAGAATAGGACTCATTTCCTTTCCTCTGGGGACTTATTTATTACAATGGAAGTGAGTGCTGTGTGCTCTTGTGTGTGCGTGCCTGAGTGTGTGCATGTGCGTGTGTGCTGGGATAGTTGCACTCATCCTTGACATGGCACTTCGTTAGGATTAGCATGTCTAGTTCTGTCTTTTTAATTATGAGGGGGACTTGTTCTTGTTTACCTGTAAGTTGCAGGTTTTTGCAGCTTAATTTCTATATTTGATTTATCTTCTCTATTCATTTTAGAACAACCAGCTTCTCCTTTTTTGTTTTCATTTTTTTCTTTCTATCCTTGTTTATTTGGTTCCCATTAAACTCATTTTATTTGCCACCTTTCATGTAGCTTCTCAATCCTGTGTCCTGTCTCCTCGTAAACTGCATGTTCTTTGTAGCAACTTCTCTTACTTTTGCCTGATGTCACTCTGTTATTTCTTCCCATTAGTTTCTGTTACCTTCTGCATATTTCCCCTCCCCTTTCTAACTTAGCATCTGTCTTCTGCTACTCTACAGGAACACTGCCTTATCTAATTTTACTTTGAATGTTTGTTCACCTGCTCATTACCACATTGCTATTTTGCACTGTCTTTTCTAGTCAATCCCAAACCAACTTGCCGCATTTGTTAGAACTGGTGACATGTTCAGTATCACCAGAATGTATGTGTAATCACCATTCAAGTCCAGTAATTGAAAGAAATACTTTAGTTTGTCTACATTTTACCTGATTTTCATTAAGTAAAGCAGTAATCTTCATTTTAACAACTAAATATATGACAATACTGATTAAACAAAACTATGTTACATATAATAGAAATATAGATATATAAAATACATGAATAGTTTGACTTTTATGTTACCACCCATACCTAATTGTTGTCCTATTATAAGGGAATCCAAGGCTACATAGTAAATAATACCCATTATTTGATCACATAAATTCATTTAGTATATCATATAATACTGATACTAAAGTTTTGTCTTTCAACAAATGTTTGCAGTGTGGTCAAGTGAAATGCCGAGTGTATTTTCCCAGCACTTAGCTTATGCATCACTCTCTATATTAAGTAACTTTGTAATCACTTCTGATTCACCTTCAAATATCACATATATTCATCAGAAGCTGAGCCTATTTACAAAAGGTTGTGCACCAAATAATATTCTTACAAAAGGTTCTGTAGCAAATAATCTTCATATTATATGTAAGTAAAGCAAGCCTAAGCATCAGCAACTCTGTAAGAATTAGGGATAACTACAAATTAAAGTATTAGTTCATCATTTTCTCAACATTCATATAAATAAGCATGTTGAGACCTATACTTCATAACAGCTCCCACTTCTGTCTGTGCAATGTGTGTATTCTATTTTCTGTAATCTGAAGTCACCATGAAAGTACAACCTTTCCATGAATTAACATTACATATTGAACTCAGAGTAGATGAAGACACTCTCTTGGGAGATCATTCTCTGGAATAAAAAATGTGGCTTACTAGTAGAGTACTCACCTAATTTGTGAGAGACTTCTGTTTGCATTCCTGTACTCAAAAAGAAAAGAAAACATATATACTAGTAGAATATCACAAACTTTGCCAGTTTAAACAACTATGCAACCTTTATGATTTAAACCACAAATTAACAGATAATTACTATCTTATATGATCATTAGATTATTCTGAGTACAATGGCTGACTGTCATTCACATTTGTATTTAGTCTGTAGTAGAATATGAATACAGCAACTTTCCAACTGTTTTTATTAAGGCAAAAGATGAACATGAAATAGAATGTGTCTGTAATGCATTATCATTTATTTTATATATTCACTGACAATTCCATATATCTATACAGTGTCCCTTCCATCTCCCCTCAGCACCCCCAATCATATCTTCATTCTGACTTCATGCCTTCCTTTTGTAATTTTTATTTATCTTTTAACCCAATTACTTAGTCAATTACTTAGAGTCAGTTACTTAGGCTCTATGTACATGAGTGTGAGGTCAGTCATGTGCCCTAGAAATCCTACCACAAGCTACACTCCTAAAGGTAAGTGTCACTTTCTACACAATAGCTAACTGGAGCATCCCAGAATCCATTAAACACATAAAACTAACCATCATATAGTAAAATTAAAATGGTATTCTCAAATAAATAATATGCAGATTAAACAATTTGAGACTCAGATAGGTCAAAATCTACAATAAATAAAAACAAGAATTTAATGTGGATGTGCTTTGTCGTGTACCATAATATCCACCCCTCATATAAATGCACACACACACACACACACACATACACACACACATATATATATATATATATGTATATATGTATGTATAAGATATATGTGTATGTATAATCATATGTATACATATATATATTGCTTTACAAACTTGTGTTTTGAAAATTTTATACATGAGTAATGTAATTGTATCATCTATTCTCCAGATCCCATGTAACCCCATGAAGTTTTAAATTCATAGACTCTTCTTTTATAATTTTTGTTTTTGTACTTAACAACTTGTATTCTTTCCAGTATCTAAAGTGCTAAAATCCCTATTACTTTTTTCACTGTTATGTGAGGAAGACTCTGCTACTTTTAAGGAAAGCAATTTAAAATCAGGAACGTATGCTACTGGTCCAAGCATTTTCTGTGACCCAGAATAACTGTTTCCAGCTATTTCCTCTTCACTCTTTCACGTGATTTGGTTGTGATCCCAAAAGCAGAAGTTGGGTCTCATTGCATACATATGCTCAATGAACATTTTCCAATTCCCAGTTCACTTCATATGATCTCTCATGTTCAAATATTAGACCGTACTATACATAAACAGAAGTGTAATCACACTTAGCTTTCTCTCCACTGCTAAACCATCATATTTCTATGTATCTGACCTGTAAGTATTGTTGATCCTCCTGCCCAGCTTGTCTGTCTCTCCAAGGTTCATGTCAATCTGTTTCCATCTCTCTCTGCTGGCAGCCAACCAGTTCTGGACAAGATCCTAGGCTATTTATAAGAGTGACCCTCCAAATATTTAGTACTTTTTGGTCTTGCCACTTAGACTGCCACCTCAAAAGGCTTCTGGGATACATCAGTATGGTTGACTTCACTGAATTCAGTGTCAGTATATAACCAGACCCTGAAAAATCAGTGAGATGAAGAAACCAGCCTATTGTTCAAGACAGGTTTACAGCCTTTGTAAACGCTACTGGAATACACAGAATCTTGGGTTGCTCATCTGTTAATGATTGCACCTGCTTTGTTGATACAGTCTGTCACTGGAGTATCAGTGGTAAGTCAGGACTACACTCAACCATAGTAAGCAAGTAAGCATAGTTTCACTTACAATAACCATGTTGCCTCCCAATCTCCCAGAATTCTTTTTCATATTTTCTGCTTTCTATATTAAAGATATGACACATTGGTAATCATGTCTGAATGTGATTGTATAAGAGATAATCATCTGGCATTGGTGGCACATGCTTTTAATCCCTTGGGAGACAGAGACAGGCAGATCTCTGTGAGTTTGAAGCCAGCCTGGTCTACAGAGCAAGTTCCAGGACAGACATCAAACATACACAGAGAAACCCTGTCTCTAATAACGAAAAATTAAATAAATAAAATCAGAAGTTAATCTTCAACAATACATGTTGAAATATGTCAATTCCCCCACAATGTCATGGTGCTATTTATCTTGGGTTCAATAAGAAATGATAGCAAAATTACATGGTCTTTTATATGGTTTGGACAGCAGTAAAGCAATGCTCAAGCTATCACATATGTTCTGTTGATAAACTATGAATAAAAAAATACAGTTCAGGAGAAAATGTTGCAATGTGTGGTAGAGAGGTAAGGTTGCTTATCAAGTCTGGACTGTAACTTTAACTTTCAAGGTGTCATTGTAAAGACATGGAGCCATGCTAGACCAAAAATATATCAAATAACAAAAACAAATTCTAACAAAATATAAAATAAACATATGTGATTCAGATTCTCATGAGTAAAGAGCAATTAATCCTTGAATGACCCCTGTTATAAATAGCCTAGTTTTGGGTCCAGAACTGGCTTTCTGCCAGGGAGAGAAAAACAGATTGAAATGAACCTTGGGGAGTCTACAATCTGGACAGAAGGATCAACAATTCATACATGTCAGATAAGGAGAAACAAGGTGGTTTTAGCAGTGGAGGGAAAGCTAAAGCTGATTACCAATTTGCTTAAGTCTAGTTCTAATATTAGTCTAACTATGTGTGTGTGTGTGTGTGTGTGTGTGTGTGTGTGTGTGTGTGTGTGTGTGTGGTGCATGTGTACACATGTATGTGTGTGGTATTTGTGACTGTATAGATCTGTGTATATATGTATTGTATCTGTATATGTATGTGTGGTATTTGTGTGTGTGTGTGTGTGTGTGTGTGTCAGTGATTGTGTATGTGTGTGTGAGTTACATATGTCTGTGTATATACAATGTAATTATTTTTAAGTGTAACATGTTAAAAATCATCAAAAATTAGAAAGGAGTTCATCTGAGATGCATCATGACCATCTCAATATTTAACCTATAATATAGTTTGAATTAGTATTTATTTGAAATTTTGAGCATGGTACCATTTACCTCTTCCCTAACTTAAATTCCTATATTTGGAGGAAATTTTCTACTTTCATGAAGAAATATGATAAATGACAATTGGTTAATCAAATCTAAGACTTAGGAAGACATGGTGGTTATGTACATAGCGAATTATTGGCTTTGTGGTATGTCAAATCTGATGTAATCTGTAGTGTGAACTAGCTGCTTGATATACATAAATGTAAAGCAAAATAAAATTTCAGAAGTGATCCCCATGTGGGCCATTTAATATATGAACAATTGATTTGAGAGTATGGCTTAACCTTTTTTATTCTCTTGCTCAAGGTTTAGATATGAAATCATAGCAAATCATAATATATGTGGTCATTCCTATCATTTATATTAAGGACCATATCAAAAGTTCTAACTGTTTTAGGGGAAAGGACATTCATTTACTTTGGTAATAATTATGTTTTAGATCTCCTATAATTTGTAAAATTATTAATTAAACAAGGAGAGAAATGGCAGAGTGAAGGCTGCTCATGTTAATATGATGAAATTTGAGCAAACAGCATGAATCTACACACACCAGACTCTAATGTCTCTTTTTCGAACCAATGACATGACATTGCTTGATTCTCAAATGCAAACAAGGAGTCACATAGCCAGATTTGATGGACAAAAACAGAAGGCTTCTAGTAAACCCTCTTGGGCTCACATCAGGTGTGATCATCTTCAGAAGATATTAAATGTTGTCTTTAGTTAATGATGTCCAAGAAGATCCTCATTCCAGGTCTGTCAGCTTTGGCATTGCTGGTTTAACTTCTGAAATATGGGCAGCCAGTTGTGCAAGAAGGATCCATGCAATTTGATCCACCTTGACTGTCTGAGGAGCCAGTTTTACTCTGCTTATAAATGACAACATGAGTATAATAGTTCATTTTGATAACAAGTAAAATCTAAAGTTTGGCTCCACAGTCTGGAAGAACAAAATGAATTTTGACATGAGCTTAAAAATAAGAACATCTGTTTCCAGCAGGAAATAGTAATGATTTATGGTTCCAGCATCACTGTGTGATGTGTTATTTCACTTTATGGTAATTTACAGCATTTAATGTACTATATAAATCGACATAAACTGAGGTAATGCTCCCCCAAAATTGCAATAAAAGGAACAGAAATGCAGAATATAAATGTTTTGTTTCTTGTGTGAAAGTTTTGGTTTTAAAGTGGGGATTCGTGTGGAAAGAATAGAGTGATTCCAAAACAGAATTGCTCTCCAGGCGCCTTTGAAGTCCTCCCCGTGTCCGCAGCACATGTGTGTGCGAAGCTGGGCCTCAGAGTCTGTTCAACAGCAGCCCTCTTGAGCCTGTTGGTGATTTGTATTTACAGTTTTAAATGTATGCCTCTTCTGCAATATCCAATAATCCAACCTAAGAACCTTTATCGCATTTCCCTTGTCAGCAATATTTTTTAAACTTTCAAAATAAAATAAAATATTTTGTGTAAAGTTGTTTTTAATCTGCCAAAGATAGGTGCTCTTGAAAGGTTTCAAAATCATTTCAAAGTTCTAAGTCAATACCACCCTATATAAAACATGTTGATATTAAATGATTATGAACTATTATTTTACACACTTGGGCGGGGGGACACAGTATCTGTGGCAAGTGTTTCTTAAGTAAGGGAATATGCCTAGACAGATGCATAGATAAGACATCATGGTCTGTACACTCAGGGGATGCATAAAATATGGGATCCTTCATTTACAGCACAGTGAAAAAATAGATCATTATGTTAAGGGAGATAAGGCAGTCACAAAAGACAAATGTCAACTACATGTCTTAAGGTTTGCTGTTTGTTTGCTGGCTTGCTGGTTGTTTGCTTGTTTTATCTCTGATAAAAACACCATGAACAAAAGGAACTTGCAGGGGGAAAGACTTGATATTAGCTTACAATTTTCAGATCTCACTCCATCACTGAGGGAAGGGATGGCAGGAAGTCAAGACAGGGACCTAGAGTCAGGAACTGGAGAAGTGACCATGGAGAAGTGCCCCTTCCTGACTTGTTCACTGAAGTTTGTCCAGCATCCTTTTTTTATTTTACATCAAGTCATAAGCATATAGATGAAAACCTCCAAGAGGGACCTGAGCCTTTCTACATTAATGACTAATTAAGAAAATTACATACAGGCTTGTCAGCAGCCTGAGCATATAGAAGCAAACATTCAATTGAGATTCCCTTTTCCCAGAAGACTCAGGTAAGTGTCAAATTGATAGAAAAGCTAGCCAATCACACATGTAGAATCTAAAATCATAAAAGAATGTTAATAGTGAAATGTTATTTAGCAGAGGATACCTGAGGTGAAGAAAAGACAGGGATTGGGAATAGTTGCTCAGGTGTGGTTAGGTGGGGTTCGAACACCTGGCATGCTGTGGCTGAGCAGTGTGTCTATTGATAAGTTATATGCAATGTATTTTTCAAAATTCTAGATTTCCTCAATGCATCACCATACTCCAAGTTTAGATATTATGAGATCTTAATCCATCATTGTACACAATGAGGAATCCTAAACTCACATGGGCAACCTTAAGAAAAAGGTCTAGTATTTCAAACTTTCAGAAATCAATTTTCCCCAAGCACCAGGTGTTCTAACATCCATGGTCAACTTAACAGTTTCCAGAGTAATTGAAAAGACAAGCATCTAGGTATGTCTGTGATGGTTTATCTACATTAGGTCAACTAAGTGGGAGATAGACCCACTGTGGTAGTAGCATTCTACGGACTAGGATACTGGGCCAAACACAAAGGAGTAAGTGAGTTTGTGTCAGCATCCATCACATTTGACTTTCTGACTCTAGATACAATATGAGCAGCTGCCTCTTGTCCATATGGCCATTCCTTCCTCACCTGTGAAGTATACTCCCTCAAACTGAGAGCAAAAAATCTCTCCCTCATGTCAGGTGATTTTAGTCAATTATTCTGTTACAGTGAAGGAAAAAGTAATTTTCTGTGAGAAAACTACTTGCCTAACAAAAGTAAAGGCTTCCATGCCCACAGCTCGCTCTGCTTTCTGAGCATTTCATAATACATAAACCAAATGTGTTCATTTATATCTCTCCAAAATTTTGCTCCTCTACTTCCTATGTATACTTTCTAGCACTCTTTCTATGAAAACATGAATAATGTTTTTTATAAGTTAATTGAAACTGGTTTTAAATTTTTTAAATATATATTTGAATTTGTAAATAACTATAATAATTGTATTTTAAAGACCATATGTGCACCTATACTTATGACATGTTTCAATGGAACTGATAAATGGATCAGTATTTTTTAATAAATGTTAATAAGTTGCAGTAGATCACTATGTAATATTTGCAGTGATATATGATTATTGCATCTACTCTTTATAGTACTCTACAGTAGATGTTATATTGTCAGTGTTTTAAAATTAGAAAACACTAAGCTACTTTTACATTTTTATTCTCACAGAGTTTCCATCTATGAACTGTGTTTAGATATACGTGGATAAGTTTTGACATGGACAGTTAATTAATCAATGTTTATTTTTCTTTGGTTTCCTTATAACTCATGTTCTTTCACACTGCAATTGTGTCATTTTTCTTAACCCTCCACTATGAGAATGGTAAAAATATAATTTTTTATATTTACCTAATTTCCTTCTGTCATAAAGAAGTCCTTTGTATTAGGTTTATCAAAATAAGCATTCCCCACGAATTACAGTTTTACTAAAATTTTTCCTACTCGTCTTTATATTTACCTCCAAATCTACATTCCTATCCTTCTAGAATATTATGTGAAGTGGTTTGAAAGAAAATGGTCCCCAAAGTGAGTGGCACTGTTAGGAGATATATGATTATTAGATAATGTATGGCCTTGTTGTAAGATGTGTGTTATTACTGGGGTGGGCTTTGAGGTTTTCTATGCTCCAGATACTCCTAGTGTTGCACTCTATTTCCTGTTGCCTACATAACAACATTTAGCAGCTACTCCTCCCACAGCATGTCTTCCCTGCGCACATTTTTCTTCCCATAATGATGACAATGGATTAAACCTCTGAAACTAAGTTGCTGTCATTACATAGTTTTCCTTTTTATGAGTTGCCATGGAAGTGGTGTCTCTTCACAGCAAAAGAAACCCTAACTAACTAAGACAGTATGGCAAATACTTGCGGTAGGTTCTTTTTAAGTTGAAAAAAAATTCACCATTATTTAATGAAGTTAATAATTATACTTTCTGTGTTTATTTTTGCTATAAACTGAAAATGACTATTCTGTAACTTTTTAACCAATACTATATTTTTCAGGACACCTCAAATAGTATCATATCTAAAAACATGATTTTGAACCATATGACAACAGAGGGCTTTAGTTCTTGACTTCATGAAATGCTGAGGACTATTCTTACTCGTAGAACAAAGCCAACACAAAAACTTAAAGCAGACAGCATGTTCTCTTCCTCGAGTAGGTGTAAAATCTGACGGTGATACTTGCAGGAAGGAAACACTATGAAGGATATATCAGCAGATTTGTTCCCCTGACCTGAAAGATAAATTTAAAGGCTTAAAAAGCAGTGATTGTTTCATAAGAGACATACCATGTTTGCACATTAAAAATCATCATTCAGTGAATGGATGAACCTAGAAATGTTTGTACTCTTTACTTAGAGTACATTTATGTATTTAGTTAAATATTCCATGGAACAAAAACCATAAACATTTAAATAACTTGACAATTTATTTCAGTCTGAACATATTTGTTGACCTATAAACTCGGGTTAAGGAATTGATTATTTCCAACCCTTGGGAGACACTTATCTAATCACACAAATGTGTCTTAACTCTGTACCTTGGTGTTGATAGAACCCAAATTGAGTCTGTATATGGATTCTATCATTCTGTCAAATCATACAAAAATGATAGTAAACTATGAGCCCATGTATTATTTATTCATTTGATGACTGTTATTTTGAGAGACCCATCATACTATTGTGTAGAGCAAGTAGTTTTCTCACTTGAATTGTTTCATGTAGTCTACCTATATTTCTTCTCCTTTGCATTATTTAACAATTACCTGAAGAAAGCAATTTAAAAGGAGAAAACACTCATTTGTTCATCACTTCAGAGGTTTATTCTACATATACCTTGTCCCAATGCCTTGAATTTGTAACAAAGTAGTTCATCATCTGGGCAAGGGAGTTATCATGATAATGCCAGAGAAAAGTTCTCATCAATTAGTGGTTAGCAAGTAGAAACATACACAAGAAATGACAAGGCAAAAATTTACACATCAATGCAATGGTTACTATGCTTTCCTTTTGGTTACTATGTTTTCCTTTTGTACGATTTACCTTCCCATTACAGGGGAAGGACATTCAAGGTACCCTCTCCACTATCACTTAGATTCTTAGTTGGGGTCATCCTTGTAGATTCCTGAGAATTTCCCTAGTGCCAGGTTTCTGGATAAGCCCTTATCAGTTCCCTTTATCAAGGTACCTCTTTCCTTGCTCTCATTCTATCTTTCCCCCCAGCCTGATTTTACTGGTCCCTCATGTTCTCTTCCTTGCTTCCCTTATCCTCTCCTCTCTTTCCTTCCTCCCTCCCCTTTTACCACATATTCCTGATTTGCTCAGGAGATCTTGACCATTTCCCCTTCTTGGGAGGTCTATATATGTCACTCTCAAGGTCCTCTTTGTTTTCTAGCTTCTCTGGCTGTGTGGATTGTAGGCTGCTTGTCCTTTACTCTATATCTAATATCTACTTATGAGTGAATACAAACCATATTTGTTTTTCTCTATTTGGGTTACCACACTCAGGATGGTTTCTTCTAGTTCCACCCATTTGCTTTTGAATTTCAAGATGTCCTTGTTTTGCAAGGTTGAGTAGTACTCCATTGTGCATATGTGTCACATTTTCACTATCCATTCTTCTGTTAAGGGGCATCTAGTTTGCTTCCAGGTTCTGCTATTACAAATAATGCTGCTATGAACATAGGTGAACAGATGTCCTTGTGGTATGATTGTCATGGCTTCCCCTATAATGAGATTGACTACATTAAATGCCATCATAAAACCTTCATCCAGATGCTGATGGATGCAGAAGCAGAGATTTATAACAAATCACTGAGCAGAATTCTTGGAATCTATTTGTTGAGGGGGAGGAGTGATAAGTGAAGACCATGGTGGGGAAACCCACAGAAAGAGCTGACCTGAGCAAATAGGAGCTCATAGACTCCAGAGTGACAGCCAGGTAACCTTATAAGACTGAAATAGGCTCCCTGAATGAGAGTGTTAGTTGGGAGCGGGGGGGGGGGACTTGGGAATTTACGAGGCCACTGACAGTAGAAACAGTAATTATCCCTAATGCATGAGCTGACTTTTTGGAGCCCATTCCCTATGGAGGGATACCTTGCTCAGCCTAGATACAGGAGGAAGGGCCTAGGTGCTACCCAATATGATGTGACAGACTTTGATAATTCCCCACGGGAGGCCTCACCTTCTCTGAAGTGTGTATGTGGAATGGGATGGGGAGATGGTGGTGGGAGTATGAGGATGGAAGGGAGAGGAAAGTGGGATTAGTATTTGAAATAAGACTGTTTTTAATTTAAATTTTTAAAATGTCAAAAAGTAAGTTTTTTCTTCCAATATCCTAACAAGTGTGAATGCACTGTTTATTTCATTGGTAGAGTCAGGACCCTCTTGAACACATCACTTTTCTCAGAGACTAAATCCACCACATGAAATAATTCCTTCATGTTTTTTGAGCCCTTAGTGGGGGGGGTTCTTAATATCTTAATCATAGCATCAACCTTAACCCTTAATTATAGTGTAAAATCTCAGTTGTGAAATGTCTTTCAGACATATGACTTTTTAATGTTTGCTACCTGTCTGGTATTACTATTTTGAGAGGTTTGAGTATTTGGGAGATAGGACCTAGTAGGAGGATATATGTTTTCAGAGCATGTTCTTAGATGCATATTAATCTCTATTCCCATCTACTGAGAAATGGCTAGGATATTTTACCTAAGTAGATCCAACCAAGTAACCATAGATAAAAAACTCTGAAATGCTGAAACAAATGAACTCTTGCCCCTTTAAATTGTTTGTATTGGTTATTCTGTCCCATCAGTGAGAAACATGACTAATACCGAGTACAACAAGAACAAGAATCATTTCAACACACTATATAACTATATATATGTATATATATACATATACATACATATATATATATACATGTATATATATATATATATATATATATATATATATGTATGTATGTATAGTTGTTTCTGGTTAGGTTTTGCCTATTACAGATTAATTTTCCAGAAAAAAAGAAGCATGTTGTATTTTTATTATATTTGTTGAATTTGTAATGAAGGTAATTAAGAATGTGTTTTCACCTGCTTAGAGTTAATACTCATTGACAATGTTAAATTGTCCCATCTGTGTATGTTCCCAATGAACTCCAACTCTCGACACATGCTTTTGGGTGGCCTGTTTATAAAATTTGAGTTTTGTTAAATATTACAATGAATACACGCATATGAACACACTTTTTCCAAAACCATATAAATGAGGCAGATATGATACATTAAATATTTCAGCTTTCAACTCAAAGTGAAGAGATTTATTTATGAAACCACAATGCAGTTTAAAAAATTGGAAAAGTGACATTAACACAAGAATATCATTTCCAAATATATCAGTGATACCGTAAGAGTAACAAAACACAAATCACAGACAGACACTGCATCTTGGCAGGTTTTTCTTTAGACATGCTGTTGAGAGCTTAGTCACATAAATTGTGGTCTTCATTTGTCATGCCCAAATCTTTAATTAAGTTAAACATTGCTTTGTATTTTGCTGAACATTCAGTGTTTTATGTATTTTTAAACCTTTCCTATTGTTCTCCAGAATTTGTTTATAAACACTGCTATATTATGAGATATAGGTCTTTATTTTCCATCTCTATAAAGGAACAGATCCAAAAATATTTCACTATGTAAGAATATACTGGTTTAAATGTGAATATATTAAATAATGGTAAATATATTTTTCAATCATATATGTTTAAAATAACATATTTAATTATCATGTGCCAGATTATCAAAATAATATTGATTGAAAAAAATATTCTCTTTGTAATTATCAATATCCTGTCTTATATATTTAATAGTCTTCTCATGAAAATAGCATTATTCTGTTTTCTTCTGCATGAAGGTGAACTTGGCCTGTTATAAATTTATATTTGTGGATACTACTACATTCCAATAGCATAATGAAACATTTCATGTTTTTTTGTATACCTTAGACTATAGTCTATGTCTCCAAATTTAATAAAAATATATCAAATTTAATTCCTAACATAGAATATATGAATTAACTAGTTATAGCACAAAGTTGAGTAAAAAAAAAATGCCTTCTTTATAACAGTACAATACCTTTGTTAAATACTCAATATGTTCTCCTCATTGTCCCTAAATTTTTCTGCAGATACACCTGGAAATTTCTAATAATTATAGGTAATTGTGATTTCTAGAAAATATATTTCAATGGAATTTTTATTGTAAAAACATGTAAAATCTGCTAGACCCAATTACAATTAAAAATTGGGCTACATTGCTGGGCGTTGGTGGTGCATGTCTTTAATCCCAGTACTAGAGGCAGGAGGATCTCTGTGAGTTTGAGACCAGCCTGCTATACAAGAGCTAGTTCCAGGACAGTTTCCAAAGCTACACAGAGAAACCCCATCTCAAAAAAAAGGGGGGGAGGGGATACATTACTACATTACGTGCATTTGGGAGAATCTATTTTCGATGATATGCTCACTCTTAAAATTTTGATTCCCTCTCTCGCAATATCTATTATATTCCAATACCTCTTTAGACTGGGTTTAGAATTCTTGACCATTTGCCTATTTTATGTTGTAATTTTGTCTGGCTAGAGTACACAGGTCTTGTGCATGTTATTGCAACCTCTGTGAGTACATATGTACCTTGGTGTTTCTGGAAATTACTATTTCCCTGTAGTTGTCCACCACCTCTAGTCTTCCAGGCTCTTCTTTGTTGATTTCTTAGCATAAGTAGGCAGAGCTATTATATAAATAACCGAGTTTGGGATGACCGATCCATATCCCTTAATCATTGTAGTTTGATTAATTGTCAGTCTCTGTGATGATTACCATGTATTGCAAGTAGAAGCTTCTCTGATAAGGGATGAGAACTGAACACATCAATGGTTGTAATAATAAGTATTTGGGCTGAGTTAATTCAGTACCACTTAGTAGAGTAATCTTAATAGAACTGGAGAGATGGCTTAGCTAATGACTTACACATAAAACAAAAAGGACAATTTCACTTTTGCAATAAGATAAACCTATTCAACATGTAAACAAGACAATCCCAAATCCAAGATATTTAATTAGAAAAGAAACCCACATATGTTATGTTCACAAAACAAACAAATGAACATGGACACCGATGTTCACCATATAAACCAACACCAGAAAACCCTGCCTCATACAATGGATAAACAAATGTTGGCATGTGTGTAAAGCACTGGTAGGAAAACAGGAAATGATTTGTATGTAGGTAAGGTGCACCATGATTTCCAGGTCAATAACTGAAGGCAAACAGTCATCCCCAAACAAATTTTCAGTATCCACCTGTCCTAATGAATGAAAGTCTGGAAGAGGTAAAGCAACAGGTTCTGAAATCATCAAAGCTTTTCCAGACCAGTGAAAACTCACTGAGAAAAAGCAGGAAACATTTCTGAATGATGGGCATGTTATTGCCTTCTAATTAACAAAGACTATTTGTGCTAGCTCATCCAGTTGCATTTTTTTAAAATAGTGAAACTAGTGTTGTGCCTTGTGTTAGTGTTTGAAAACTTTGCTAATAACTTTTATCTGTTTTTTTACATGACATGTCATGCAAAAATAGTCATGAAATTTTTACATTTCATTTAAAAATAGTAAACTTTGATTACTTTTAGTAAAGATGAAATATTATGATTAAGCATTGAACTTGTCATCTAGATATTTGTTACTTGTTCTTTTTGTGTAATATTTCAGACTTCTTCAAAGTTTTAACCAACATTCCATAATTAATTTTTACATGTTTTAGAGCCCATGATGGTGCCTTAATTTCCAATGTTAACTATCGCTTCTTCAGTTGTTCTATTTTAATCTATTGTATTCTAATTTATTTCTATTATATTCCAGTTTACTACAATTTTGATGGAGGGTTTTGTGGAGCGCTCTCTATTGCCTAAGTGTTTTGAATTCACAGGTACCCTCCTACCTCCCACAAGTTGTTTTTTTTCTTTACTGAGTCCAATTCTTTCTTCTCTGAGTGTCCCCCAAATGTTTTGATTTTATATAGAATTTATGATATTTAAAACTATGAATGTATATGAATTCATGTAAAAATTTTGTTTTATTCAGTTACCCATAACTTTATTTTATTCCTTCACTTTCAAAAGATTTGTTTATTTCGCTTCATGTGCATGGATGTTTTGTCTGCATGAGTATAAGTGCAATGAGTGCATGCCTAGTGCCCAGAAAAGTCATAAGGGAGTGCCATATCACCTGTAACTAGAAACATAGGTGGCAGTGATCCACCATGTGACTGCTGGGAGTTATACCTCAGTCTTCTGCAAGATCAAGTGCTCTTAACTCCTAAAGCATCTACTTGAACCCACAGCCCTCCATCATCACTTGTTGGCTTTAATGTATCAGTATTATCTGTTTACTCTACTTTTTCTCAACTTTGTGTTTAAATACTCTTATTTTCTTCCTATATAGTTTTATGTGTATGTACCTACATATTTAATTTAAAATTTTTAAAAGTATTTAAATACTAAGTAGTCTTTTTTCCATTTGTAACTTTTAAACCAATTACAATTCTTCAGAGTCTTGTATATTGACATTTTTATATTTTTGGTTGTGAGCCTAGCCTTTAAGAGCTGAGCCATCTCTCCAGCCCTATTGACATTTTTATTGTGTTTCTGAGCCTACATATTTGTTTTATACATGTGCTATTTTTACTTTGCTTTTTCTTAAGGGAAACAGATGTTATTCACATAACTTAATTCTGTCATTCTCTGTTCAGTTCAGTGTGAAAATTCATAATATGAATTTTATTTCATTGATAATTAAAGACTTGTAACAAAATGTGCATGAGATATGTGCTGCTTCTCTCTCTCCCTCTCTACTCTTCATGCTTCCCTCTGTTCACTCCCCTAGCTTCTCTCTGCACCTTTATAAATCGAAAGAATTGTATCATTGCCTAATTGTCTTCCTGGAAAAATGCTTCATTAATTTCAAAATTTGGTAGCGATTTAAACAATGTCCTTCAGGGGGTTTTAATTTTTTTAGGACCTCAAGGACAATGGAAGTTATACTGCAAAGAGAGTAGAACTCTGTCATCTTGAGTTGATTAATTTCTAATTTCTCTTGCTTTTACTGTAGAGATGTGTTTAACGCCCTAGGCCATACTTAGGTTCATTCAATCATACTGCCTCAGACATATGTACGTTGTAAACATATTTTTGTCTCAGAATCCTGACACAACAGTCTTCTTGTTTCTATATGTCCTAGCTTTGCCATTTACAAGGACATGGTTTTGCTGGGACTTTAAAGATTTTACAAGTTTTTCCAAGACATTAAAAATTGTTAAGATATACTGGTAATTTCAATATTTAGATGAATATCTTGTTATTTACAGAAGCTGTGATTAATTTTACAAAAGAAGAATGTTAAATTGCAGATTCCATAATCAATTTTTAAATTATTTTTGTCATATAAAAGCCATACTATTCAACCATAATTATAAAGTTCTTATTTATCAAGAAGACACAAAGTAATAAAAGTTTATATTCCCACATATAAAGTTTCCAAAGACACCCTTTCTTTTTGTAGATAGTACAATGAACTTATATTTAGTCACAAAACTCACCATTGTAATTGTGAAATTTACTAGTTACAATAACACATAAACACACCCAAGGTTATACTAAATCCATGCAAATAAACCCAAGCCATAGAAAGAGGAACTGAAGACAACCAGGATAGGCTCCTCTCCTTTCAGCATCAGCATGCTAAGATGTGGTTTAAAGTTTGATATAGCCTAGCAGCTTTAAGGTTTCTTTTGATATCCTATTTAAATCACAAAGCAGATATTTTTTTACCTCTCCAGAAATATAATAAAATGACAAAACTAAAAGAAGACATTGCCTTGGCAAGCATTTACTACTTCATTGGCTTTTGGATATTATCTACAGGGAAAGTATTTGATCTTTTATTTATTAAATAAGTCTCTTTTGGTGTTTGAAGAGACAACTAAAATTACTGTTGAAAATATAATCCAAAGTTATATGGAATGAAATTGTCATTTCTTCTAGCACATGCCTGTGTTCACAATTTATATGAGATTACAGACACTATACAAAGTGCAGTGTAGGATTCATTTTAGTCAATCCCTGCTGAATTTTTAAAGACATGTGTACCTTTAACAACTATGTGATATTATTTATTACATTTTATAAATTATTTATTATATTTTGTACATTATTTATGTACATTTTATACAATTATTTGACTGTGGTTTAAGAAAAATAATTCACACACCCTATATCTACACACTTAAAGTGTGAATGTGAGCTATAAACAGCACTCAGCAGCCCCTGCAGTGTAGAGTGACTGACCAGCTGCTAAGAAATTTTAGCAATTACCATTGTACAGGACGTTAACATATTTATCAGATACTTGAGATGAAAAAATGCTATTTCACAGGGACTTTTTACCCTGTGCCATCTGGTCTTGAGGTGCCTATAACATCTATTATTGACTCATTAAAGTCAATGAGGTGAGTAACACAATTAAACTTGTTTACTTGTCATGTTATAGTCAGTTAACATTGAGATGTAACTTCCCATTTCTTTACCAACACAAAGCACAAACCCATTCCAGGAACACTTAGTGATGCCCCAAATTAATATCAGAGTACTATCGTTCAAAATTATAGTGCAATTTCAAAGCACATGAATATTTGAGGTTATGCTTTTAACATACAAATGGCATATAATAGTTACAATGAAAATCAGTCTTTCCAATTAAAATAATGAAACAATGTATGTGGCCAATGGAGATGCAGTATAGAAAACACATTCCTGAACTCCACTAATCACCTATTTGCAGATGGCGATGCATCTGAAAATAGCTCGTATGAAATATGGTTCTCTTCATGAGGTAGAAGAGCAAGAGGTAATGTTATTGGAATAGAAGAGCTGATTATTGTCAGAAGTTTTTAAAGAATGGATTATTAGATAAGATTTTAAGTATACATGCACAAGTATTTGGGTAAAGTAAAGACACCAGTTTCATACACACACACACACACACACACACACACACACACACACACACACACACACACACATATATATATATATATATATATATATATATATATATATATATATAATTAAATTTTAAAGCCTACAAATATTTTACCCTTGAAGTACTTCTATGGGCTACTAATTGCAATAATGTAAAATGTACATTTTTATCAATGAACTATTAATGATATACAATATGGAAATATTTTTTCACTATGCCCACTGAAATTAGAGATAACTTAACAAAATATCATTCTTAAAAATCAATGATTTCTGAGTGATGTACAATGGCTTCCTAAATAAGTAATGGAAATTATACTTCATCAGCTATCAGTGCTTCATAGTACACATGCTCTATGATAGGAAGTTTGCACATACATCCTCTATAGGTAAGAAAATGCCATAAATATATGCAGATACATAGAAGATTGAGACATATGAAAGAAAGGAAGGAAGGAAGGAAGGAAAGAAAGAAAGAAAGAAAGAAAGAAAGAAAGAAAGAAAGAAAGAAAGAAAGGAAGAAGGAAGGAAGGGAGAAAGAGAATTATGCCATTTTCACAGCATAATTAATGTGGTAAAAATGGCCTCTAAAACCATCTTGAAGGACACATAGTTTTAGTTTTTTATTTCCCTTTCATCTCATGTCTTTAAAAGAGAATAACGGAGGATTATTAACCACTAAACTTACATAAATAACACATGAAAAATTATTTATAAAAGCCCTTGTGCCTTCTCAACAATATTTGAAAAATTGGGAAATTTGAGACTTCACACTCTAAACTACATAGAAACATTATATGAGTCCCTGAATGTTATTCAGTGGTAAAGGCAGGAGGGGAACAGATGAGGAGAAATAAGAGAGGAGAGACCAGTGAAATAGCTCATTTACCAAACTACTATGATTGCTACTATGAATAAAACAATAAAGTCTTCATATTAAGAATGTAATATATAAATTTGACTCATACAAATAAAAATTATTACACCGGTGTGCTACTGAATAATGAGCAAAGCTACATTTAAGCAGCCAGGATTTTGGCAATTGTGCTTCCAATGCAGCGTTACTAATGAACCTCAGACACTAAGTAGTTAAATTGTTCTAGGTAGAATGCACAGAAATAAAGTTTTAAAGGACAATTTGGGGACAACAAGGGTTAAATCAAAATATGAGGTGGAAGGGCAGAGTAGAGAAAATAATGTAGAGATGGATAAACAATGATAAAATAATTTTGAAAAGTGACAGGCAAACCTATTCCATAAATTACATATGACACATAAACATATTACACTATATTAAATTATTTAATGTATATGGAGTTGTTTGCTGATGGGGTTGAGTGACCCTCCTCCTAGTAAATGTGACTGTGTAGACACGACCTATACACGCTCAAACTAAATTAAAAAAGAGCAGTGTGGTGAGGGAAGATATTAATGAAGTCTCACTTCTGGCTGAGAAGCTATTGGCTTTCATTCCTGGTCAGAGTCCCATGCTCTACTGGAAGACCACATGCCCAAACATATATGGACACCTCAAAACACATTTAATATTTTTTTTAAGTAGAACACTATGGTGGATGGACCTAGAAGTATCGGTGGGTCTCAGAGTAGTTAGTGGAGGGGTAGAATTATCAAAAATGCATTGTACAAAATTTTCAAAGAACTAGTAAAATTAAAGAAAAATATCAATGTAATGCAGTTGCTTCTTCATTTAATCACATAAGAGAAATGTTTGGTAACATTAAACAAACACTAAACAACACTAAATAACACTAAACAAACTCTGTGTGTTTTTAAGACCATTTCCATGATTATAGTCCATGGCACAGTCAAAAATACCCAACTTTAAGCTTGGTGCAATCACTGACTTGAGACTACCACAGTATCCTAGTTGCTACCCTGCTAGAGTATTTTCTTGTATCTTTTAAGAAGCAATTGCTTTGTTTTCTAGTCATACATAGACAAGGGCAAAGGTTAACTGGTGTATAGACTGCATTTATTGATAATTTAATGTAGTGAATGCCCTTTCCATTAATGAGCATATCACTAACAGCACATGGTGAAAGCTCACAATTTGGTTCTCCGAATGACCCTTTAATCCATTAAAACATACAACGTAGTCTTTATCTAAAAGAAAACAAAGTCCATTTGCTTTTCCAACAAGGAATTTAAATTATGTAAAAGTAAACATACCATTTACAAGCCCTATAAATTCTGGATGTTATTCAAAGGGGGAAAGACTTCAGGATACACCTCAGAAAATGCCATTATAAAGCATAATTTCTGTGTATGAGATCCACTTAGATAAAATATTGTATAATAGCATGCTGTTAATTGTCAGATCAAGTAACCTTAGAAAGGGAAATTGATCTGCAAATGGACACCAGAGATGACATGATAGTAACTGCTCCATATGGGCAGAGCAATAAATGCAGTACTAAATATTTCATTTGGGAAAATGGATGAAGAAGAGTGGATGATTAAAACAAGTCACTTAAAATTTTTCAGGAGAGAAACATTTAACTACAAGAAAATACAAAGGCTGAACAAAACTACCTACTTCAAAACACACTTTTATTCCACAAAATACTTGTTCTTATAGAGCATTAGAGGTAATTTTACCTACAATGAATACAACACAAACACAAAAAAGCACTTTTATGGAATCAGTGATATATAAACTGTGTAGTAATTTTTTTACACCTTGTAAGAAAATAAATTACACTTCATGTGATAAATAAATTGGAAATGATTTACTGAGAACTTATCAAATATAGTGTGATAAAATGCTTCATAATACTGGGTAAGCAGTATTCCTTTGAAGTGTGAAACATAAAGTCAGACTCTGATGCAAATGAGTGCTCACAGGACCTGTCACACAATGAAAAGGCCTCAGTGTCCCTGAGCTCTGTGTGTGGTCTGCATCACACAAACTCACCAAGGTATCAGGTGCCTCAGCAGATTTATTTAAATTGTTAACAGTGCAGTCTTTCCTTTGCCTAGTGCAGGCAACAATACCTGTCTACAACCTATACCCAGTGAACTTGCCAGAATCACAATATATTCTGGGGAAAAAAACCAAATATTCCTGGATTCTTTCCAGGGACAGTAAAAAATTATCAAAAAGTTTCACTGCAACTCCCCAGATAGCTGATGTTTAGGTGGCTTGAATGTCAAAAATTAGAAATATGTGGGTTATGTTCCCATAAAAAAAAACACAAGGTTGTCAAGATCAAGGAAAATGTGTTCTTAAAAGGGCGTTTGCTGCTTTACCTTTGACTGTTTGCAAGTAGCTCAAGGTGTCCACTGAAAACACCTGTAGACAGGATGAATCACTCCTACTGTAGTGTTCTGTAAGAAAAACTGATTTCCCACTCAGGCAAGTTTGTACTAAAATATTGCCCACAGTCTTGGGGATTTCTTCCATAACTTGATCTTCCAAACTTAAAGTAACTTAAAGAGACCATTAAAATCATTAGAGATATCATGTAAAATAAAGCATCTTCATTTTGAAATTAAATGAGGAAATGGGTAGGGTAATTAAGCTTTATCTGGAGTCTTTCCAATGAGCTGCATTTTAGACTACTTTACTGATAGCGCCACCTTACAGGGTTCATAAATTTTTACATGTAAATATAAAAGAGAAATGGAAAATTGCTTTACCATTAGGCAAAGAATGGAAAATGGAGCCTACTTACAGAGAAAAATATGTAGTGAGATATTGACTCTGTCTCTACCTGTGGCACTAACCACGCCATCTGGGGGGGGTGAGGACAGGGGCAGACATGACCTGGAAGAACTAGGTCTTGGGAAGGGGCCCCAGAGTGCTCCTGTGCACTCTGGGAGAGAGAGCATCCAGAAGCATCCTTGGGACCAGGAACCTGCTGTCTCTGTTGTAAATTATTTCTCCCTGAACAAACATCTATTCAGCCTGTTTTAACTGATCCTTATTAATCCATGATAGAAAAACTCTTTTTTTTTTACCTTCATTAAGATAAAGCCTTATCAGTCACAATTCAATTAACAATTGTTGGGTTTTAGTATATTCCTGTATCCATGAAGTATTTTGAAAATGTTGACACTCAGCTATCACTGGTTATAGGTTACAACTAGTCCACACATTTCTAGTTCCCTGCTGCCATGAGTCTTCATGTTTCCAAAGAGATGCCTCTTTTGGACATTTCAAAATGGAATCATCTGTCATAGACCTGTGAACTATATTCTTTTATTTCAGTTTACATCATACCTTGGGTTCATTTGTTTATTGTAAAATAACGACACCATGTTAATAGATATCATATTTAATATTTCAATCTTGGGTTGGTGAATATTAGCACCACTTCTTTATCCTGGCTACTATAAATATTTACACATGTGATGGGAGATGTGATTCTGTATATATGTTTCTCATACTGTTAATAAAGCCCTGTGGCCAATAGAAAACTAGATAGGTGGGGCTAGTTGACTAGGAGGAGGAAGAGGAAGTAGTAGGTGGAGTCAAGATGTAGCCCGGGGAAGGAGCAGGAAGCCTGCCGCGCGGCTCTCCGATAAGACGACCACGTGGAAATACTTAGATAAGTAGAAATGGGTTAATAATTAAGGCAGAGCTAGCCCATAAACAGTAATGGTAATTGGCCAACAGGATTGTATCAAATACAGAGTCTCTGAGTGTTATTTGGGGCTGGCGCGGCTGTGGGCCCACGTGGCGGCGGGACCCGGAGGCCGGCGGGGAAACCTGCTGTAACACACATGAGATATATTATGTACTTCATTTCAATCCTACATGGTTGGTACCTAATTCTGAAGTCCTGGGAGTCAGTTTGTGACAGTGGAACCAGGATGTATTCCTGGTGCATGAAAGAACGTCAGGAGCACATTCTCCAAGGAGGATTACTTCCTTAACCTAGAGACAGGAGGAAGGGCCTAGACCCTACCCAAATGACTTGACAAATTTTAATGATCCCTTCCTGTGGGTGGGGAGTGGGATAGGAAGAGCATAGGGGCATGAGAGGATGTGAGGGAGATAGAACTGGAATAGTTATGTAAAGTAAGAAAAAATAATAATAAAAAAATAAAATCTAAGCAAAAAGATGTGGAGGAAGCAACATGTGATATTTTATTATCCACATAATCATATTTTCCCTACCAGCAGGGTAGGAGGGCTGAGTTACTTTCTAACCTTTGAATACAGCCATCTGCAGTGTATAACATGGTTCTGATGGCTAAGGGATAGATCTGTCTTTTGTCTCTGTTTCTGTAGATGAAGTAGGTATGACCATCCTAGTGAGGACCGCCCACATCTACACCCCTAACACAGAGTACCAAGGTGGGTTTCTGACAACTGTAGGGATAGAACTGAAATGTTCCACACGCAGTCCTGTGAGATACTACACAGTGGTGAGATGGTATTCAAGCACTAGTGGGTGTACTGCTCTATAGTTTTATGTCAACTTGACATGAGCTAAAGACATCTGAGGGGAGGGAACCTCAATTAAGAAAATGGCTCCAAAATTCTGTCTGTAGGCAAGCCTGTGGGGGGGGGCATTTTCTTAATTAGTGATTGGCTGTACACTATTTGTTTACTTTGTAAACATATGCCTCTGCCTGAGGTGCCTTTGATTGGTTTAATAAAAAGATAAATGGTCAATGGCTAGGCAAGAGAGACAAATGGGATTTCTGTGGAGACAGAGAAAAAGGAGGAAGAATCTAGGCACAGGGATTATGCCAGAGAGACTCCAGTGAGACTTTAAAGAAAACAGTTATGCTGTATAGAGCAGAGATAACTAAGCCATGAGGCAGAAATAGATTAATAGAAACAGATTTATTTGAGTTATAAGAGCTAGTTTGGAACAAGCCTAAGCTAATAATAGGGTTGCCATAGTAGATATTTCCATCTCTGGGTTAGTGGTCCTCAGTGGTCTATAAGGAAGCATGTAGCAAGCCATAGGAAGCAAGCCAGTAAGCAGCACAAACTGTATGACCTATGCAATAATTCCTGCCTCCAGGTTCCTGCCCTGTTTGAGTTATTGTCCTGAATTCTTCCTTTGAGGATGAACAGTGTGAGTCAAATCCCTTCCTCCCCAACTTGCTTTTGGTCATGGCATTTCATGGAAGCGGTAGTAACCCTAACTAAGAAAATAGTCAGATATGACCTGACGATGTGGTATATGAGTTAAAATAGGAAGGAAGAAATTTGTGTAAGGAATTCATTAGAGAAATGAAAATATCTATTCAGTAAGGAAATCTGGTCTGATAAAAATCCAAATGTAGAAATGAACTTACACTTCCTGAGTATGTATTGCTGTTGCTTTGTCTGCTTATATGCTTTCTTGTTTTGTCTCTCCCTCCTTCCTTCCCTCCCTTACTCCCTTCCTTTACTTATTTCTTTTTCTTGATTTTCTGAGATGAGGTTGCACTAAATACTCCCCGGGCTGTGCTGTAACCCCAAATTCTCCTTCCTCAGCCCCCTGAGATCTCAGAAGAGAGGCATGCAACAGGATGACTGGCAATACTTGACAGTGGCCTCCTATACTTTTTTATTAGTCTTTGAAAATTTCATTTGTGATCTCATTTGATCTTACTCATCTCTCTCCCCATAGTCCCCTGAAGTTCTGCCTTCTTCCCTTTAACTTTGGGTCTTTTCACATTAAAAAAAATAAACAAATAAAATAAAAAATAGTCAAGAATAGCTTGTGCTGTCCATGTGTTTGTCTTCATCTGGAGTGTGGTTTTCCTATCAATGGCCACTCCTTTAAGGCACTGACTCTCCCTTTCTATAGCTATCAATTACTGGTAGATATTCAGCTAATTACAGAACACCTACCTCTCGTCCCTCTCCATACTGGTATTTTGTCTGACTTGAATGTGTACAGATCTTATAAATGCTTTCTCAACTGCTGTGAGTTCACAGGCATAACTTCCTTACTGTATTAAGAAAAATAGGTTTTCCTTTAGGAAACATAATGCAAATTAACAGAGATTGTGGAATACAGACATGTTTAATGTATGACAACATGAGGAATTAATTGTTGGGCAATAACACATCAGATGTTTACTAATTAAATTTATTAATATAAAGGTATATATTAATATAAATGTGTATTACAATAGAGTCCCTAATACAATTATTATACACTAGTGAAATAAACATAAATTAAATTTAAATATTTTATAAGTTGTATAAAATATTATTCAATTTCATGACTTTCTAATTGATAAATACTCCATTCAAGTTGGTGGCAATAAAGAAAGATAAGCATTGTAAAACCTGTATAAAATCTCAAGTCCACATCTTCCTAGTAAAAGTTCAAAGAGAACAGTATGTGTGAGAAAGGCACAAGACATCCCTCACTGCTCTTCCACATAGACAAAGATGAACTTAGAGTAATATGCACAATGATTCAATTTGGTATATCTTGGAATATCCTTTTCCCTCTAGTGACAAGCTTGTTGGTTTCTAGGTTATGACTTTGTCTTGTAGACTTACCACTTCTTCTGATTTGTATATTAAGCTCCTTATTCTTGGTAACTTGTAAACTGTCATAAGAGTTCTATGACACTGGAGTACAGGATAGTAGGACAAAGTGTTTTTTGGCATACTGGCTACTGTAACTTGCCCATGTCCATGTTTTTATGTGGTGGATGATTGCTTGGCCTAGCTGGACCATTTACTCTCGTTTGAATTTGATGTAGATATTCTCAGGTGTGGGACCAGGCTGGCAGGAAAGTGCTCATAGCAAAATGGGCCTGAAAAATGGGTTCTAAGAACTTCCACTTAAAACTTGACCAAAGCTTAGAAAGGGATTTTAGAAACAAAAGAACAGAGACAATCAAGGCTGCTTGGTAGCAGCATTTTTCTTGGGTGGGCTCTGTTTTGCTAGAGATAAGGTTCCTTTAAGGGAAGTTTCCTGACTCAGCCTAAGCTGAAAAATACTGCAGGCCACCTTTAAGAGGCCCTCATAACAATTGTATGCTGTGTATGAACAGCTGGCAGTGGCAACGACCATATATCTCCAAGCCAGCAGCATGATGCTTGATGGCAGCATAGACCAAGTCAGTGAACACAGCTCTCAGTGCTGGTGGTAAATATACCCTTGCCATATTGGAAAGCAAGAAGCTAGAACAGCCACTTCTTTAATTTTATCAATGCTGTTTAGCAGATAAAAGACTTGTGGCTAAGAAAAGGTAGAGATATACAGTAAAGACAGATTCAGATGAAGTAAAACCTAAAAGGTTTTATATTCTATAAAAATATACATAGGCTTGAGACAGAGAAAGAAACAGGATAAAGTGTTTTAAAAAAAAAAAAAAGAAAAAAGAAAAACAAGAAATAGAATAGCTGGATGTGGTGACACACACCTTTAATCCCAGCAATCAGGAGGCAGAGGCAAGCATATCTCTGTGATTTCAAGGCCAACCTGATGTAGTGTGAGTTCAAGGGCAGCCAAAATTACACAGAGAAACCCTGTCTCAAAAAGGGAAAAATTAAAGTAAAAGAAATAGAGTAACAAAAAAAGCCGTGTAAATATGGAAAATACACAGTTTGGATATTGTATGTTATGTATTGTTTGACTGCTGAGGAAATAGAAACTACTGCTAAAAGAAATACTGCTAGATTAATCCAATTTACATATTTAAAAAATTCCTTGACTTCAAATTTTAGGTATAAGGATATGTTACTTTGGAAAAGAGATTTTATTTGTGTTTCCTCAGAAAATTAAAAGCTCTGGATATTTTCCAGACTAATGTGGTTTGATGAAACAAGACACCCCCTGAAGCAGTGGCCCAGTTGATCCAAAATTCAAAAAAGCTGGGAAGAGCCAGCATTGCAGACTACAAGAACAAGGATTTGATCAGGTTTCTGTGTTTTATCATGATCCCAATGGTATAAACATGTGGTCAATCAGCTTGAAGCAGGAGAAAACCATGCCCACATTCCTAAATATTGTCTATAAATGTTTCTTTTCATTTAAATGTTGTTGGTTATAAATGGTCAATGATCACAACCAATCTCTTTTTAAAGGTAAAGAGGGGATTGTAGTATAGATATGAATACTTTGTATTGCAGATGATTTTCATTTATTGATACAAATTTAAGGTCAATTTTTTGATATGTGTATGTCTCCTCTTGTTTAGGCATTGTATTTGTATAGCTCATTTAAAATTTCATGTATAATTAAGTACAAATAATAGATAGTTATCTATAATAATCAAACTTTAGGTTAGTTAGGTTTCTAGATATATATATATATATAGAGAGAGAGAGATTTCAAATATATAGGTATTCTTCAAACCTTTCAATTACCTTCAGAAAATGGCTTTAAAATGGTTTAGGGCTTTTCTTGACAATGAAACACAACTTCTCCTGGCAATACCAATTACGTCTGAGGGAGATGGGCATCGAAGAAACTTGTTATGGAGTTTACCTTCGACATGACAAGACTAGCCATTTGGACAAAAAACTGCTCTTGTCTGGACTGTTTGACTTTATGCTCTATAAACTGGAAATGTGGGACCCATAGAGAAGTGACTCGTGAACTTGGGAAACAAGATGGACAGTCCTGAATGGTTTCTGCTTCATGGAAGAGTCTGCCAGACATTCTGCAGTACACAGAAAAATGACTGACAAACAGCCAACACAGGTGTAGAGTTGTTTATAAATGTTTGTTTTCATTTTAAAAAAAGCATGTATAATTATGTCCAGCATAAAATAAAGAAATGTTTATATATGTATGAATGTTTGTATCTATGTATGTATGTATGTATTCATATAAAATATCCTGCTTTGCTTAGAAGTCAGCCAGACCCACTATGGACTATGGGCTGAAGAGAGATGCTTCAACATTACAGGACTTTGTGTTACAATTCAGGTAGTAAATGTCCCTGTCAATTCTAGAGTTTATATATTATCCTTCTGTGGTCTTTGATGGAGTTGAGGGCAGGTAGTCATGATTATAGTTTTCTTTAGTTAGCATTAAAGATAAGTTACATATAGGTGTTTAGACTCGCAAAATATGATAAATGATAGAATATTTTCTTTAATTCTTAATATTCATGGACTAAATATTGTTAACTATAGTTCTTATTTGATAACTGTTTTGCTTCATATTTTCCTGTGTTTAAGTTAAAACCCCCCTTTTTATTTAGACAGAAAAGAGAAGAGATGATGGGAGACTTCATTCTGTAAACATGTTTTTCTTATTGATTAATGGATAAAACACCACAAGCCAATAGGGAAACAAGATAGGTAAGACTAGAAGAGATGGAGTATTCTGGGAAAGATAGGACAGAGTCACAATGTGATCTCAGGAGGAAATGTGAACTCAGGAGGAGAGGATGCATGAATCTGGCATTCTAAATAAGGTAAGGCCATGCAGAAATACACATATTAGTAATTATGGGTTAATAATTAAGACAGAGCTAGCCAATATCAAGCTGCAGACTTTGGCCAACAGTGCTATAATTAATATAGTGTCTCTCTGTGTTATTTGCAGCTGATGTGGCTGTGGGACCAAGCTGGCAGGAAAGTGCTTGTAATACTCAGGTACTTGTAGGTACTTCCTTGATGTTCTGGCTCCAGGCCCCAGTGGCATATGCTCCTTGCACAGACTAGGCTCTCTCCTACCTTAGCCTGATTCATTTCCTACATAAACCCAAACCTATGAAATATTAGAGTAAAAAGGTAAGAATGGGAATAATGTATCTTCCTAAAGGTTCTCCTTTTGTACTGAGAATTGTGTGAATATAGGAAACTATCAGTCCCTTTTACATTCTCATCCACTTAGTCAATCCTTCAAATTAATGAAGCTGGCATTAGAAAAGGTAGCATCCTGTTTTTTCATTCATAACAGGTTAATTCTGAAATTATCCAGCTATTATGTGAGAAGGAAACTAATGTATTGCAAAAAATATAAAAATAATTGTGTGTACTGAGATCCCAAAGTATAAACAAATGCATTAACTCTAGTATCCTTTAAGACAGTGTTCCTCAACATATGGATCATGACAAACACTTTTGGGGTCACATAGCTGCTACTTACATTACAATTTATCATAATAGAAAAATATAATTATAAAGAAGCATCCAAATAATTCTATGGTTGAGGGTCACCACAACATGAGGAACTGTATATAAGGGTCACAGAAATAATAATTTGAGAACCACTGCTTTTAGAGGCTGGATGTGATGCAATCCCCAACTCATAATGTTCCATCAAAGTCCTACCAAGTTTCTTCTCTTACCTTCCTGTGTTCTCTCTCTGTATAACATTATAGACTGGTGTTGCCAGTCCTCCTTTTGTTACCTCTCTGAACCCCTATTATCAATTCAAGAAAACAGGTAGTTCACCTTTTTGTACTTTCTCTTCAATTTTCTCAGGTTAATGCTATAATCTCTGATGATATGGCTTTCTCTCTCATCCCATCAGATTATGGTCTGACCTTCACACCTATCCTTTTAAACTTTCATTTTTCCATAATGGTTCAAATCTGAGAGCCTGTATATAAGCTCATAAGCTACTGCAAATGTTCCTGAAGAAGGTGTTTAGTTACTTCCTCTGAACTGAAACATTTTCTTCTGAAGGAAGACTCAGGAAGTAAGTGAAACTTACAAGACTCAGGAAGTAAAAAAGATTTACAAATCTCATTGCTCCTCAGACTTAGAAAAGTTATACAAGAGCATTCCATAGTTATATAAGTTGACTGATATGCCTGCAGAATGTGAAAAAAAGTTCCAAAGATACACAGTTAGTAAATTGTTAGGCATGTTGGAGTAGGCTTTAAACACCCAGCTGCCTTTGTGTCAGTCATATTCCCACAAATACCCTTTATTCGTGCTCTTGGTAGCAACTGCTATAAATTTACTTGCTCATGAAACTGGAATTGGGTGAAATCATTTCTTTTGTCTGTCATTGCTCATTCATTTCAGGAGGTTATCCCTTTGTTCAAGTCTTCAGAGGAAAAAAGTCACCCAGAATGAAAACATTTTAAGTCCTTCTCATCTCAACTACCAACAAAGTAGCATGAAGTAGAAAACCATAAAAGTTTATTTAGAGTATACAAATGAAGATGTCTTAAAACGTTTTACTATTAAAAAATATTTGAAGATCAATTGATGATACTTGGATCTGCTTGTTGATCTTGTAAGAACAAAGTAACTGTAGAAGAAATATATCAAACCTGAAATCAAATTGAATCATGGTAAGACAATGTGAATATTTTGTTAAGAAATATACTAAGAGGAAATGTCTTGTTTCAGATATAATCTGATATATAATGTCATTCCCATCCCACATAAAACCATGCTATTTCTGTCTTGTAGTGTTTCAGCCATACTTTTAACATTTGAAATTCTTTCCATAAAAAATGACTGTTGTGTTGTTTTAATGACTTCTTTAGGGTCAACTTTATTTATATGGGTTTCTGTTCACAAACACGATTCTTCTGCCTGTTCCTTCATGCTTTGGTCCCTGAAGGGCCAATTTGTGACGTGTAATGCTTGCTGAACTTAAGTGTGGTTTTCAATTTGGCCACAAAATCTGGATCAAGCTCTGTAAAATTATTTCCAGTAAAGGAAAGTATTAGAATCATGGAAGCTACATGTATTTTTAAGTTGGGCTCAACTTAGCCCTCTAAGACAAGCAGACACAATGACAAATATGGCTCTCAAATAACATTGAAACTAGTCTTCTCTGTGCATTACCCTTAAGTATAATGGACTGGGTAGTATATTTTCCTTTGAGTGCATTTTTTTTTTTTGTCTCAGAAAAACAAGAAAGGGACCATAGCATCTTTCATTTTCCTTTATAAAAGTTGTTTGGTCAAATCAATGGCTAGTGGTAGCTTTGTCAGGATCCTAAGATGATTAATACAGCCAAATTAGAGTAGAAGTCAGTAAGGATACACGTACCTATTCAAATATGGGTATGTCATTCACTGGGTATGAAATCACCAACACTAAAACCAGCAGTCACTCTTCTTGTCCTGTTATCTGTATCTCTGTTTGGAAGAAAATCAAAAGGATTCAGTTTTCCCAAAATATTATGTTCCCACCACCTTGATCATAATAAACATGAAAAGAGAGATGGGGGGGTCTAATAAAGATTGGGGAAGGGGAAGGAGAGAGAGGGGGCAGAGCACAATATGCTTAGCAATATGTCTTGGACTGATTTCCAAGTTATAAATTTATTCTTGTAACTAGTGGAAGGCTCTTTAGGGCTTAAACCTATCTAACAATGGTTCCAGGTTGATCGAGGAAGACCAGCATTGCCTTCAGCTCTTACAAGTGTAACAGACCATCCTTCTCCACCTACAGTCAAAAATCCTAATTTTTGACTAGACTTTCAGATAATTCCTCAGAAAATTATCCTCCAAGGTGTTAGTAAAATAAGATTTGCTACACACTTATTCTTGGGTGAGGATGGAAAGAATAAATCAGAGCTTTGTATGAGAGGAAAGATAGTGTACTAGACTGAAGTATATACACTGAATATACACTGTATATACACTGAATATTCAGTATATAAACTGAAGTTTATACATAATCTTCATACATATTTTCAACTCCATATAAAAATAATATACTATTCATGGACAGGCTAAATATCCTACTGATTTTTTCTTAATTGAAAAACATTTTAATTATTATTGAAAATATATTATAATATATTCTGATTATTGTTTATGCTCCCTTTGTTCCTCTTATAATTCTCTCTTATCTCCTGCCATTAGAAACCACACCTTTTCTGTCTCTACTGGGAGGGGGGACAGGCTTCCTTATTCTCTTTTCCCTGAATCTAGCTGATTACTCTGTAGCTTCCATTCTTCACACACAGTTTTATAATCACCATCTTTTGCTCCAGTTTCTGCCAACTTCCTGAGTATCAAGCCTCAATAACAATATCAATCGTTGACTGCTCATCCACACTATGGCATATAAACACATGACTCGTTGACTTCACTAGTATGCTTGCTACTCATCATCTGCTTCCAATCACCCATCCTCCTCATCTTGGATTTATTGACCAAATGTGCTTGTTCTGAAATATATATCCTGGATTTGATTTTTTTTCCATTTTGTCAGAACATTTTCCTAAATCCTATGAAAGACAATGGTCTCTTTGTTTACTTTCTGAAATAATTTTATGATGTCATACATGGTCTTCTCAATGGACAAATTCTTAGAATTCTGGTCTACTTTTCTTTATTTAATATTATTTTTATTTTTATTTTACATATTGATCCCAGTTTGCTCTCCCTCCCCCTCCCTCTTTTCCTCTCTTCCACCCTCATATGCACCCATTCCCCCCTAAACTCCACATATAGGATGATGTCATCCTCCAGGAAAGTCATCTAAATCTGTCAAGTCTTCTGGAGTAGGGACTAAGACTTCCCTCCTGTCTCTAGGTTAAGAGAGTATCTCTCCATGGGAGATGTGCCCACAAAGTCCTTTTGTGCACCAAGAATACATCCTGGTTCCACTGTCAAAGGTCCCTCACTGCTCAGGCCTTCTAGCTGAGACACGTGTTCAGTAGGTCTGAGTTAGTCTCATGCTTGATTCCCAGCTGTCAGTCTGGGGGCCCATTAGCTCCTCCTTGTTCAGGTCAGCTGTCTTTATGTGTTTCTGCAGCCTGGTCTTGTCCTTCATCTCTGCATCTGGATTCCAGTTCAGCTTAGTGTTTAGTTGTGGGTGTTTGCTCTGTTTCCATCAGGTACTAGTTAAGGGCTCCACGATGGCAAATGAGTTAGACATTGGTCTCATTATCAGGGAAGGGCTTTTGTAGTAGCCTTTGCACTTTGCTCAAATTGTTAGTTAGTGTCAGACTTGTAAGTCTCTGGACATTTCTTTAGGTTCAGTTTTCTCTTCAATCCTGTAATGGCTCCCTCTTTTATGTTCTCTCTCTCTCTCTCTCTCTCTCTCTCTCTCTCTCTCTCTCTCTCTTCTATGGGCAGTGAGTGGAGAGGTAATTAGGAAAAAGAGAAGGAGAGGAGAGGAAAGCACATGAGACTAGGAAGATTGAGTCAGGGGAGGGATAGAGGAGATGGGATTGGAGGGGATGGGAGGGGAGGGTAGTAGGGGGCATGAGAGGGTGGGAGAGAGGGAAAGAGGGAGAGAGAACTGGTATTGATACGTAAAATAAAAATAAATTGTAAAATAAATAAATAAATAAAGTCATATTAAGTAGATCTTAGGAATTACCCTAAAGAACAAGGCCATCAAATTTTCATTGTTATTCTTAAGCTATTTCTTATTATCAGAACTAACTAGAGGTATTTATGACAGATGATTTCTTAGCTTCAGCACTCTAGCAATCATTACATTGAATTGAGTCTTTCTCTGAACACCTTCATGCAATTTTTAGTATAATATGTAGGGGGCTGAGATTTTTAGACCCCTCTTATTCATGCAAAGCTTACTCCTCAAGTCATCCCTGGTCATTTTGACTTCATTTTACTAATCTTGCTTTGAAAATGAGAAGTTTTTACCTTCCCCTTCATATTATAATCAGAAAGAATACAGTGGACCTAAAATGTAGGTTTCCTGCTTTTTAAAAAGAACATTTTACTGTTTAATAGATTTTATAACTTTCAATTTTGTGTGACCTTATATTTCTTCCTCTTTTTAGGATTTCCCAAATTTATGTGTTATTTTTATTTGTAATATTTCTTTCAATTATATATCTTAAAACAGAAGCAGACATCCACATCTAAACACTAAGATAAACTGGAATCTGCAGAGAAGGGGGACAGGACCAGGCTACAGAAACAAAGACAGCTGACCTGTACAAAGAGTACCTAATGGGCCCCCAGCCTGATAGCTGGAAATCCTGCATGGGACTGACCCATCTTATTTTTTTTAACTAATAATATTTACATATTCTTCTTGTAGAAGTCTCAAAATAGCTTACCTCATAAGGAGAGGATCATTATATTAACTTTATTTATCACAAAAACTTACAGTTTAATCTCTGTGTAATACATGATTAGATCACATGATGAGAATTAACTTATTTTAAAAGCCAAAAGCAAAAATAAGAAAATTAAACAGTGAGTTTTTTTTGGCTCAATTTATATTTCAAATCAAATTTAAGAATTCAAAGAAAAAGGTAACTATGACTATTTGTATATGAGTGGATTCATGCATCTAAGTGTATAGAGAAAATATAGAAGATGGACTGTAGAGGTTGGATTAATATAACAAAAGTATTTGCCAATATGTATTTTACTTTATCTTGTTTACATCAGAAAATAGAAAAATATTCATTAGAAATAAAGGAAAACTCCATTAGTTATATGTGAATGAATGAAGCTGATTCATTATAAGAAAAATTAACAGAAATGTGTTAGTGCATTTCAGTCTTCACATTAATGAAAGTATCTAATACATTTTATTTGTCTTAGAAAGTGGAATGGTGAAGTATGATTTGAAAAGTAATAAAAGCAGACATATATTGATAATTTTACAGTTTAGTTTCAAATGCCAAAAGACCTTATTAAACATTTTATAACATTGGATTTTTTTAAATCTATTTAAGGCGTCTCATTAACTTCCACCAATAAATTTAATAATCTTTGCAGTAGTACCATCTACTTTGGATTTTCATTTGGGGCTGAGGTCATTGAATCATTACTCAAAATTGATGTAATCTTGAAAATGAAAGGTCATTTCTCTATCCTCTAATCTTCTTCACAATATTGACTCTGTGTCCAGTGATTTTTATCATTGCTCACAGATGAGTCAGCAATATGATCTTAATGGGGGTTAAATCACTGAGTACATCTACCACCATCCCCAGGCAAAACTTAATAAGTTAATAAACACTTTTACTGTTTTGCCTTTATGAAGAAAAATTTTTTTTGGTAAAAGATATCTTTGCCCATTTCCCTCTTTGCACAATTCCCACTACTTATTTCAAGAGTCCAATTATTGCTGGATGTTGAGATCTTGACTTCTAAATGTGAAGCAGCATGTTTATTAAACATTCTTTTTGGTAAATTGAAATAGAATCAAAGTTAAACACAGAGAGATATGTGGCTCAGTTACAAATAGAAAGTTTATTTTAAATGGTCCATCTTCTACTATATATAACATTCATTAATGATACTGTGCTGTTTCCATATACATCTTCCCATCCAGACTTGCCTTTGGTCTCAGAGACTATTGGTTTTTTTTTACAGTGACATAGAACCTATCAAGAAAATTCAGCTTTTTTTCCCATCCATGTGTCACTTTGTTTGAATAATAGAGTGACACACAGCTAGCACTCTGTTGGGGTGATGAGAAAATCATGGCAGAGCATCTTCTAAATTCCTTCCACAAAAGTTAATCCCTATGAGAAGATAAATATAGGTTGGCAATTACGCACTTAATTTGGAGGGAAGTAGTACCATTATCAGGAACTGGGATGACTAAGAATTCTGTTGCTCTTTTCCAGCCCAGCCTCCCCACCCCAGGTGGCCAAGCTGTAGTCCTCATTAGTTCACTATAGGCACATGTAGTAAGGTGAATGGGTGAAAACAGTGTGGTTGATGCTTATGGCTGTGTGCGGTTTATAGACTAATTGTATAAAACAAAATACACTGGAAGGCTGCCTGACTGTGTCTGGAGTGCTCTTAGTGTTCCTGGGAGACTAGATGCTTCAAGACAATTGCAAGAGCACATGTAAAGTGACTTGAAATCATCCCACTAGTCTGCCTCTAGAAAAGTTCAAAAAGCAACAAAGCACTACTTCAGAGAGCTATGCCTGACCTATGAGACATGTGGAGCGCAGGCCGACTCACTATCATCACTAATAATTAAATAGTCTGTGTCCTGAGCAGCAACAGCTCTCTAAAGAGAAATTTGTCCACCACCAGCAGAGGCACTGACTATTGACTGAAAATCGATCTTTGCATCATTCTCTGTGGAGAATTCCCTACGATAGCTTTGTTATTGACACCTTGGTTTGATGTTAATCAACTTCTCTCTTACAATTGACTGAAAACCAAAGAAGTCAATGACATATTTTTTTTTCAGGGAAAAAAAAAGATATTTTTTTCTGTTTCATTGACATTCAGAGCTTATCTTGCCTCAAAATTGATCTCTCTCAGTTTATTGGCGTTCCGGTTGACATTCATTTTAAAGTGAAATGATACAAATATGTGTATTCTTTGAACATTAGGTTTCTGATTTATATAGTCTCACAATGCTTTCAAATGCTGAAAACCCCTCTCATACACTAATAAAATGAGGTTTTGAAAAATTGACATATATTTAGCTATAATTAAAAAAAATGATTCTTGTTTGATAAAAATTAGAAATTACTATTTTCTTTTTAAAAATGCCACTGTGTTTGTATGTGTTTTTTGATTTTTGGATTTTTTTTTTGTTTTTTGTTTTGTTTTTTTTTTCTTTGTGTTGTGTGTGTGTGTGTGTGTGTGTGTGTGTGTGTGTGTGTGTGTGTGTGTGTGTGAATCATTACTGTTAAGCTAAGGGTTTTGCTAATTCACATATCTAACTCTACAAGCATCTTGCTAAACTTCCCCATAATAGTTTTGGGATATTTGTCTTAAGTTCACATTTTAATGTTTTCCATATTTGAAATATATACTTTAGGTGAATCAGTCAAACTTTTAGTAGAGACACATAAGACACATAAACACAAGCAGACATGCAAAGACACACACACACACACACACACGAGAGAGAGAGAGAGAGAGAGAGAGAGAGAGAGAGAGAGAGAGAGAGAGAGAGAGAGAGAGAGAGAGATTAACACTGAAATAAGGGAGGAGGCAAACCTTTGCCTTCAAGATAGCCAGGCTTAGTGCAGCTGTCAAGGGTGCCAGGGCCAACATGAGGTAAGATGCTTTCTGATTGTGTCTCAGGTGAGCTTTTATGATTTGCTCACCCCTGGATTAACTGCAGGGTTTCTGGCCTAACAACTTGGGATACTTTATAGATTTTGTGGGAAACAAAACCTAATAGGGATTAAAGTGAGGAAAAGGAGATGACATGACCAGGCAGAGACTTTGAATACTGTTCTAAAGTTACAGTTAGATTGGAAGAAACCCAGGGGAAAAAAGAGAATGTTGTCAAATAGACACCTAGAAAAATATTGCATTTTTTCATGGATTCTGAACATTACTCACTTACAACACTTCAAACCTTCTTCCATCTCATGGCTTCACATTTACAATAGGAAAGTGATGATTGACTATCCAGCTTGGATGTAGGGTCTGTCATGTTCCATCTCTCAGAGGAGGCCAGGGTGTTCTAAGGAAACAGTTGGCCATTTCATCATCGCAGCAGATACTTGGACATAATTGCATTTTGGATACACAGGCATTCACACACTTACATAACTACATTGAAACTTCAAAGAGAAACTTTCTGAAGAGTATTTATTTCTTATGGAAGTAAAATAAAAATGAACTGAATTCAAAGGGTGAGGAAAGCTATCCACAGGAGACCTCTGTTTTATTGTGGTTTAGCTCATGGAGCAAATATGTTTAGTGGTTTCGGTCTACTTCCTTCGAAAAATGTCCACACTAAAAATGGCCACCCAGGTTAGCAGACACTGATATAATGCAAGCAGCCTAGAAAACAGAAGTCTCTAACCAAGGCCAATGTCCACTTCCAACTCCTACTAAATTTCTTTTCCTCTGGGAAGAGATTTAAGTAGAATCCAGTGAAGTTATTCTATTGGTCTAAAAAAAATAAAATAAATTGTGCACTCTAAACCCATAACCATTAAATCAAAATAATTTATTATCCTCCATTTTTTAACCATAAATGGAGACCATCAAACTCTGGGATCAACCAAAAATGAACTATTCCTCAGTTGATTACAAAATGTATTCAAATGTCACAGAAATGTGACCTGGTAGCCTGCCCAGACTGAGAGGGGTAGAGCATTACCAATGAGCAGGCAGTTGGATTGTATAAAATTCTTTCTTAAAGCAGCATAGCATTGTCAAAAGTTTTATGCTCACCATTTCACATCACACTTCCTACAGTATAGCTTGTCAGCCTCACTCTGTTTCACTTTCTGTTAGTTCTGCTCAGCAAAAGACTGAATCCTGGGTCCACAGAGGAGGCATGTATTGTCAGATGCAGAGTTCTAACTATGGCTACATTATGAGGTTTGCTTTCCAAGACCCCACATCTAGACAACATACAATAACTAAACAGAGCTTTTAAAAAGAATTTCCAATAATAATGTGGACATAGAAGTCTACACAGTCAGTATTTAAACAATATTAATACTCTAGAGAAAGTGGATACAATAGTTTAAACAGAGTAAGCCTTGTCACCCTGAAGCAACATTGTGGGAAAACTATACAAAGTAACACACACAATCATTCACATTAACTAACCAATGAAAGAGTCTGAAGATTGAGATTTATACAGAAACTGACAAATAGTGTGAGTTCAGGCTTTGTTTGCACATGCTGCAAGTATTTTAGCTTTGTATAGAAGATATCAAACTATGTCTCTTATATTGCCTTGATAGTTTAATTTCACATAGTCAATTATTAATTTAATATCTTTTACTATTTAACACAAGTACTAGTTCCCCTCCCTTAACAAAAATATCTGTATGTCCAGTTATTTATTCTGATTTCCACAGGTACTAGACACATGCATATTTAACACAAATACATGCAGGCAAACCACTTACACACGATACACAAAATATTAAAAAAGAAACCCATGCTTAGTAGTTTGGGTTTTGTTGATTCCTGTGCAAATATTTTTCAAATATATCTCCAGAAAATCAGCAGCTCAATGGATTTCTATACCGTATTATGAACAACAGATACAACAATGACAACAATATTCTTTATTTATGCTTTACCTGGATACAATGCTTGTGAGATTTTCAGGGTAAATGTATAATCCCAATATCTAAAAAGTGTTGTGTGGAAATGGAAGACACAGACAATGTATCTAAGAGTCAGTATTGAAAATAATTATGTGTTGTTTTAATTTTATTGCAAAAGAGTTTTTCCTTTGGGAGAAGATGCCATCTTCTATGATGTTTGAAAACAATTTAGTGTAAAGAGGTACTAGAAGGAGAGACAAGAGATGAAGATTAATTGATATGTGGAGATAGAGATGAGAGAAATAGTGATACAGATAGGGATAGATTAGAGAGAAGTAAATAAATTATAGAAGGGGTATAGGTACTGACACATGTGGGATTACACTATGCATTGCATAATATACACTACATCTAAAGATATGATGCTCTGAAGGATTTTTAAGGTAAAAATAAATACTGACTTTATATATGCAAGGCAAAATTGGCATGTGTTTCTAGAGCAATTTTCTACTGTGTTGTAGCAAAATACTAGACTAGGGAAAAAATCCATTCAATACATCTACACAAAACCTGAAAAATGTCTAAGATCCATGAAAGAATACCACATGGCATAGTTCTTCCTCAGGTCACCTAGCACTATCAACAATAATCATATTCTACCTAATTTATTAAAATCCTCCATCTTATTTTCATTGACATATGGCTGTCTGATTTCATTTCTTCAGAAAGTAAACTAAGATATGGTTTTATTAAAAGAAGTAATGTTGGGATGCAACCTGCTATGGTGACAGAGATTCTGATGCTGCAACTAGTGAGGGATCGTGATTTTCAACAGAGCCTGGCTAATCTTCCTATGTTAGCACTTATTGCAGGGCTTGGCATCAGCAGGAAATCAATGATTGCTTTTGAGTTGTTGAATTAAGCCTCTTCACCTTGTGGTAGAATTGCTATTTTAGCTGCAGCTTCATCTTGTCAACTAAACCACTTGATGGTTTAGGTTTACTTTAATCGCCTAATCAATAACTTAATTGCATTTTATGTGACTCTCAAGTAGAGTACTATATATAGAAATGAGAAGTGGTACTGTATGTGTTTTCATTAATCAATTATAGTAAGTTGTGGAAAACAATAATGCAAATATTTGTAGATTTCAATGATTAAAAGGAACAAAGATGGTTTATTTTGGATGAGAATTGTTACTATTATACCAGTTAGCCTAGCAACAACTGAAAGGAAACACAGCTTCCAATGTGATATTTTTAGTACCATTTACATCACAATTCTCTACTAATTTGGGTTTTTGTTTCCCTTTCAGTCGAATAGAACAACTTTCATCTCATTATGGTCTTTTTTTTTTTTTTTTCAATTAAAATGTACTCTTGAGGACCAGCAAATATTTACATTGTTATAAACTGGATTAATAACACTCACAGCAACATTGATTAAATCTCCCATTACCAACACTTAATTTCTCCAATTTTATTCAAGTCTATGAGAAGTACAATTGAATAAACTCCCATGTCATTCCTTTGTATTTTTTCTGAGGCTCGATTCTTACACATAGAACATTATTCCCATATTACATGGCTTAAAGATTATATAAAATCGGGACTCAACATGTTTGTGTCCCTTTTCTGTACGATAGAGAACAAAATGTGGTAACTGCTCCTTTCCTGATAAAAATTACATTTTAGGTGTGTCGTTAGTGGGGTAACAATATGGAACTAGTTTCACTGTAATTGTGAAAGAAATGCAATTGCACACTTGACTGTGATGATACTCTGCCAAGCTCTACAAGTGTATAGTGTACACTCGGCACAGGAACACACCAGCTCCCTATTTAGTGCAAGGATACCTGGTAGCATTCCCTATCAAACAGATGATAGCAAAATATACTTCTGAAGGATAGTTATGAGGAGAATGATGCTAGAAAGTCAAGATTTTGGATGATGCCTGAGTCAAAATTTCTATCAGGCTTCAAGATAATGCTGATCTGGCTGGACAGGAATCATATTTGAGAAGAATCTTTAATAGCAATTTTGGCTATCCAAATTTATATTTTGAGAAGTTAGTTGTTAGTAACTAACAAATCATGTGGCTTTATAGACAAGGAATGAAATTCCAAATGCTTTAGTGATATCCATCTGATCACTCATAAAAGTGTTTTCATTCCTTTGGAGCTGGTGGATTTGTTAATGAGTTTTTATGAGTCTAAGCTGGTGCTGTTTGCTGATCTGATTAAGTCAGAAAACCTTGGTGTTAATGATAATGGAGAGAAAGTGCTTGCTGTGTGTCTCACATGGCATTTGACTCTTTCATGAGACAAGAAAACATCCTGGAATGATTAGTTTATATATAATTTTAATTTGCATTGGATTTGTATTTAATTATATTTCAACTTATGCTATCAATGATCCAGTTATTCTTAAATTACAACAAATGGCATTGCCTATATTTAAGCATACTTTCCTATGCCATAACTATTTTGTATAAAATATAAAGCCAATAAAAATAGAACATTTTATTTTCTACAAATCTCATTCACATAACTTAAGTGTTTATTGAAATAAATAGATATAAATGAAAAAGTTTTGTGTGTGTGTGTGTGTGTGTGTGTGTGTGTGTATGAGTGTGTAAACAAGCAATATTACAGTAGGCCTTTGTGGTCACAATTTGACATCTCTTTGCATGGATAAACAAATGATAAGATTATTCTAGTCTTTCCTGTCAAATGTTTCATGGTACCCAATGTTTTTGGACTTTGACTATAAAACAAAAACAAATGAAGATGAAAGTAAGAAAATATACACACATATGTATATTATGTCTATATACATATATATGATTTTTTTCGGTGTATCAGGAAACTTTATAAGAATAGTAAATATTAGTGTGTATATAATTTTGATATCCTGAATAATGTGAATAGCCTTTCTTTCATTTGGATGTTTAAGATATGCATTGTCTTATCTTATATGAAGTACTATGTGTTGTTTTAAGGACACCCATTATAATTGGTGTCTGTCTTTACTGCAAAAACAGGCCCTCCCTCAGCGTTTTATTAGGAAAGATAAAGGTGTTAAAGTTTATTTTCTCCATGGTGCTGAATTCGTTGTTGCTCTTGCAGAACATTCTTTTTCAGTTTTCATCATGGACATAATTTTCTAGCAAACCTCTGTATCTAGTTCTAGAGAACTCAACACTCTCTTCTGGATACTATAGCTACTACAAGAACTTGATATACACGCACAAAATGCAGACAAAGATTTATACACAAATATTAAAAGACAGATACTACAAAAAGTATTACCACTCTTCAAAAATGGTAGAAAATTTGTGCATCAATTTTGTGAGTTCATATATAGTAGATTATTGTTTCCTGTGTAAACTCTTTGATTTCTATAATTAATTTCATTTTCTGCCAGGAATATTATTTAAGCATCATTATACTGTTTTAATATTTTTACCCTTCTTCCATTTTATTATCTAAATAAATTCTTCCTCTGCTGAACAACCATCATTTTACAATTTTCTACTCCTTGTGTCTGTTCAGAACTTTTCTAATATGTCCCTATGGTATAAATCCAACCACACTCATTCTGAGCCAGGGAGATTATGGAAAGCCATAGTTTCATAAAAGTCTTGGATACATAAATTTCCACATGGGAGTGGTGATTTTCCAAATTGGCTATTTCTTGACATTGATAGCAATGACTTTTACAAATTCCATGAGATCGCTAGGAATTTTTGAACTCTCTTATTTTTAGGATATTTGTAAACGTTATTTTCAGCAAAGTTTTAACAACTGTGATGGGAGCCATCACTATTTATAGCTATGATCACTGCCGAATGATTCTACCAAAGTTTGGTATGTTCAGTATTTGCTCTATAATAGTATTGTTTAGTTTTATCTTCCAAATTTCTTTCTAGAAACAATAATTTTGGAAGCAATAGTAAAATAAAGAATAATAAAATATTTATGATTGAATAAAACATATGTTGGCATGTGGTAGCCCTATTTCAACATTGAAACAAACCTAAACAATTCCCTTTGATACTTAAATAATCCCCATTTTCAACATTTACCAAGTGGAAATCAACAAGGGCTTTCAATTTTATCTCTTAATCCAAGTTTACAAATCTTAGATATGTTCATAATATTAGTTGTTATTTCTGTAATTTATGTCTTCTCTAGCATTTTTTAATTTTAGTATTATTATTTTTAATGCATGCTAAAATTATTATGTATACCCTAATATCTAAACTATCAAAGCAAAACAGTAAAATTATGTCGTAACACAATCTTTCTATATGTTCATAACGTGGGAGAGAAATTCGCCAACTACATTGTAAGTTAAGGGTACTATTAAAAGATGAAGTAAAAGAGGAATAAAAATCAGTAGGAAGAATCAGAGGAACAAAATTAAGAAGAGGGGGTGGTGGTGACTGCAAAGGTGGTGATGATAAGATAACAAAGATATGTCTTCATTAGTCATAATAAATTCATCAAGTTTAAGGAAGTATAGTAACCATTTGGGGAAATTTTCCATAGAGTACAGTACTTACTAAAGTCATGCTTAGATGATAATTGTTATTGGAAATAAAGGGTTAGAGAATTGAGTAGTTGAACTTGGTGACATTGCACTCTCAGACAATAGAGAAAAAAAAAATTCTCAATGCTCCTTTTGTACTCATTTAACACCTCCCTCTGTGTTTGCGAGAAGTTAAAGGAAGGCATGTGAAAAACCAGTAGTAAAATATCAAAAATCTTCATGACTAAACAAGCGATTAATGATCAGAGGGAACAACGCATTTTGGAATCCTTTTATCCCATCTTTACTGTGTTCCTAAGACTGCATATTGCAGCAACGGCTGAAATTGATCACAGCTGTGAACCTTTCATCAGAAGCAGATGCTTCCTCTGTTAGAGATGTGGATGGAGCTCATGCTGATTTGCTCCCCAAGATTAACCCCTACTCTGTCTAACGGGAATTCTGACATTCCCCACCTTAAACCTCTGCTTGTATCACTGTCTTGATATATCCTTATAATAGTCATACATTCCAGGGTGCTCAAAATTCCCTAGGCTTATTTTAATAATTATTATATTTCATTTCTGATTCAGAAAGTAGGGGTGAAAGTATCAGCTTCACATAATGTTTTATATCCCTTTAACAATATTCGTGTGTGTGTGTGTGTGTGTGTGTGTGTGTGTGTGTGTGTGTGTGTGTGTGTCCAAGTGCATGTGCACAGGCATATGTGCTACTTGTATTTCATGGTAAGTATCCATTCACTAGACCCTTTAAGAATGATTATACTTGCTATTTTCTAAGAAAAGAAATAATAGGAAACAATAACAGCAGAACAAGTTCTGGTATCCATTCAGCTCAACTAAAATGCTTGGCAGGTTCCTTTTTATGGCAGGAGTAATTTAATGATCAATGGATATAAAATAAAGTTGGCCTGCATTTTTCACATATGCTTTGCTTTTGAAGAGTCCTAGGAAATATGCATGTCTGACAAAGCATTTACATTATGCTTAACAAACGTTGGTTCTCTTAACTTTTAAAGAATAGTTTGAATGCTTTAGATATAGCATAGTTTTCACTGTATCTTTTTTTCTTTTTGTGTGTTTTAGAGGCTCTGTTCATGCCACATTGTATGTAAGAGATCACACAGTATATCTTACAGAAGTCAATTCTCTTCTGCCAATACATGCTTTATGGGATTTAAATGAGGTCACCAGGTGTGGCAGAAATAGCTGTTATCTGATAAAACACCTCCGTGGGATCTCAGTGTGAATTTGTTATCCACTGTAGATATAATTTTTACTTTTTATGAACCTTTCACATGATCTCTGTCAAACTAAGCCTTTTATTCCCAAATGTAATAGTCTTTATTTTGTCTTTTTCTTGCCTTAATCCAGAATTGTTCTATTAAATACTTTCATTTACTTAAAATTAAAGACTCATACAATTAAAGATATACCACCAGTTTATAATGAGAGTTGATAAATAAAACATCAAGTCCAATAATTCACCAGGAAAATATATAAGAAAATGAATTCTTTCAGTTATTCCTTATTAATTTGTCAAAAGAAAAATAAAAGCTGTATATTGATGATATTACTTGTCAGTTGTTTCTCATGCCTCAAAATCATCTGCAGATTATAGTAATGCATTCAATTTGACAATCTGTTTGACTCAAATCTCACTTACTCTTCAGAAATGGAATTGAGGGTAAGCTTTTTTCCCTTTCATTCTTTAAAATGAGTAAACATTCCCTTTTTCAATGAAGATTCAGCTGAAAGGAATTTCTTGTTATAGAGTACAAATCTAACCTCATTCTTACTGACACAGGAAGAAGCAAAATCTAGGTCAATTAGCACCTCTTATAGTGTTGTTTTTATGCTGAAAACTGTGGACTGGAAACATCATTCAGAGAAGATATTGAAAAATCCAAGTAATATGTAGGATCTCAGAGAGGTAGAGAATCTGTGGTTAAGCCTAGCTAGAGCTGATACCCTCTTCATTCTTTTCCTATTACTCCAAGCTCATCGCAACTGCTCCTAGTTCCTTTATTTATCGTCCCAAGTCTGTTCTTACTATATTGCAAGTGTCATGATAGGATAAAAGCCATGTTGTCTTCAAGGAAAAGATACAATTCATCTTCTATTTTTTGTTCTGTTCTGGAGACAGGCACTGGAGAATAGGAGCAGCTAGAGCATGAAGTTCCCATGAGTGCTGGGAAGATGAACATAAGCCTGTTGATGAGAATGCTAGATGGCAGCATGAAGCAAACCTCTTCATCTTCCTCAGTACTTTAATCTGCTGTTTGACCCTTAATTTTCTTGTAACCCAATTCATTTTTTCTCATTTTAGCATTGCGATCATATTGTAATTTTCACCATAGGTCCCTTTTTCTTCTTCCTAGAGAAAGAAGAGTCCTACATCAAGAGAAACAATCTTGTATTCAGGCTCTCAAATCTTCTCTGCTCAGAATAAACTCTTTGTAACATCAGTGCCTTTATTTGAGTGACAATGTCCTCCATAAGTGGGGATGTTTGAAAATGTTATCTATAGTTTGTGGAGTTTTATGAGGAGGTGGAATAGGTGTGAGCTTGTTGGTGGAAGCATGTCACTGGAGGCGGGTTTTGAGAGTTTGGTGAAAGCATGATATTTCTAGTTGATCTCGCTGTTTCAAGCCTGCATTTCAAGATGTGTACCTTCAATTTATTGCAGTCATTATGGACTCTAGAACCACAAGCCAAAAACAACTCTTTCTTCTGTAAGTTGTCTTTTTCATGGATTATTATCACCACAACAGAAAACAATCAGCTACATTATCATCAAGTACTTTGTTAGATATCGTAGCTCTATGCCTCATTGAAACCTTCTAGAATAGTGTTTTCCTTTTAACTAGATCTGTAAGTAATTCTTATTCTAACAAGAGTTGGAAGATCACAACTCTGTGAAGAAAACAGGAGTATAAAAATTACATTTTTTTGGAATAGGTTAGATATAATACATGCATATACAAGTTTTAAAAATAAATATTTATGAATACATGTATTGTCTGTGATTTGGTATATGCCCAGAATTCTTATTTTTGTATGTATTAAAATAGTGATTAATTCATTTGTGGTTACATTAAGTAAATAGGTTTGCTTTTAGTTCTCCTTGACCATTTATAACACTTCAATATAAATAGATTTCTGCAAGGAAATCACCATATTGAAAGGATGAAAGAAAGTATTTTTCTCAGGTCCTCATTTTCCAGTAAGAAATCAGTGGACACAGGAAAACTAATGACAATAGTTCAGAAGCATTCTTCACCGAAGAGGAAAGTCCAGTATGAAAGAAATAACCCTATGAGGAGAAATCATCAATAACACAATGTAGTCATGGATTAGTTGAAATTTTAGTAATGAAATGTAGTCACATATCTTTTCATGGATTAGTTGAAACTTAAGATACAAGAATCCAGTGATTCAAAGAAACAGGTTTCTCAGAATAAATTTAATCATATCTCAACATCCCACTCTAATCTTAATGCAGGGTGAGTGATAAGAAGTTCTCCTAGACCATTATATGAACATGTGCATCAGCTTGTGGGTAGTAGGCATGCATGAATTTATAGAAGGCAGATAGTAAAACACTAAAACCAGTTCATAGGGAGTTTCCAAAGCCATTTCATACACCTGAAAAGCAATTCTGTGTTTTGTCTATGAAATTTACCAGGCAAATTCTTGATTCAATGTGCTTTTGCTTTCTTATTTCTATTCCTCTATATTTTCCGTTTTTCTTGCTTTATGTTTTCTGGATGTCTTTTTTTCTAATGATCATATATATATATATATACATATATGTATATATATATGTATATATATGCACACATTATTAGAAAATATTTATGTGACGTATAGTTCAAAGACTCCTAGTTTCTCTAGTTTATCTATCTAACTTCCCAAGTCATTTCAAGTGTCATCATGGGATAGAAGCCATGTTGTCTTCAATGAAAAGATACAAATCATCTTCTATTTGTCATTTTCATTAATAACACTGTGTAAAATACAGTGTTAACAAAACCCACAATACACCAACAAGAATTGAATAAACATTTCATTTTCAGTCATGATGACTTTCTTGTCTTCAAAAATCTTATAAGAGTAAGTTACATTTTGAGAGATAAATGAAGTCAGAATGACAAGCATGATAGTTGTCAGACAAATAGTGATTCATTGACAATGTTATTTTTGTGTGTATTTTGAATTTATCTCTTTCCTCTCTTTCATTGCTTTGTACAGTCTCAAAATGAACTGTTTACAAAACACATTGTAAAAATACATAAATATAAAATATTCTAGTAATCGGATTAGGTTTAGTGTTAGTGGGGCATGAAATTAAGGATATACACTCTGGAATTTAGGAATGTGGCAACTGCTGCTTTAGCTCTGAACTATACTGACACATATAGAACAGTGTCTTTGAAAGAAGACACACAGCATCCCTGATAATCAGCCATGTAGAAATCATTTGGGACCCCCAATGCCTTTTATTCCAAAGCATAGTTGCCAACTACAAACTCTGGAATTTCACTGAGCCCTAGATTATTCTGTTTTCTGTTGCTATGGGTATTTATCTGAAATAATATTTGCGTATGTTCCATTAGCCACATTTAGTTGTGTCCTTTTTCACTTGAAACTGTATGAAGCCTTTAGAAGACTCAGAATTATACTGTGTGGATTGCATTAAGAACTCAGGAGAAAAAACTATGTGAATCAAAATTTGTGTTATAAAAAGTATTATAAAGGCATCGAGGATTCCCTATAATATATTCATAGTTTAATAACAATTAGGCCATATAATTATGATTATTATTATCACTGGTTTGTTGGCTTAAGAATTATGAATTTATAATTAGTAAAATTATTGATGCTCTAAAACATTATAATTTTACTACTGTGCTTACTAAACTGTCATTCAAAATATCCATTGTATGTTCATCATAAAACTGACTTGATTACTCTTTCAGAACATTTTTTATTTATTCTCCTACAGACATTAAAATTCATGGGCTATGGAGAAAGCTCAGTGGTTAAAAACAGGTAATTCTTTTCCAGACTATCTGAGCTTAGTTCTTAGGCTTCTTGTCCAGAAATCCATGTAACACCTGCTCTAGGGAATTCAATACCCTTTTCTGGCATCAAGAGGTGGATACAGGTGTTATACACACACACACACACACACACACACACACACACACACACACATTACATAGCATCATTAAAATTTTTATAAATCATGTAATACTGAATTTTGAAAGAGTACTTGCCTTATCCTATTGGTTTAAAAATGAAATATTTTCAAATCTTATGAATAAAATTTAAATAGAACTTGCCATTCAATATGTTATATAAAAACATTTTTATTCCCATAGCCAATAGTTTTCTAGTTTTAAAAAATAAATTTTATTAATATTTTGAAACTTTTACATAGTACAACCCAATCACACTTATTTCCCTGTCCTCCCTATGATTCTAAAGAAATAGCACTACAAATATTTTCTTACCTTTTTAGGCACTTTAATTTTGTTATCATCTTAAATAATCTTCCAACCTCTATGTGCAGCAACCAAAGTATAACAAGGACAGAACATAGTGTGCTCAACCAGAGAATTTTATAGCCAGGTACTATCATGCCTTCTACCCTCCTTTGTATTTTAATAACATACTTCTCTCTGTTAAAAAGATAATCCACAAAGAACTCTCCATGTATTTCTGGCTGGATTTTTTACTTCTGCAATATTTGATAGCTCACATAATATCTAATTACACAGGACATTGTATGTCTGCCCATTCATTTTCACTTTTAGGCTATTACTGAGGATATTTAGGACATTTTTTTTTTGAAACTGTAGCACATTTTTATAGTTTGTATAATGAAATATTCAGGGGACTGTTTTCAATTTCTAAAGATCACTCCAGGCACCTCTCCTATATTTTAACACTTTTGTATATAGAAATATTGCTTATCTGATAAACTACCAACTGTTTCTAAGAGGCCATTAATAAAAACATTTACTAGACTATTCTCCAAGGTCTATGCATTAATAATCGTGTGTGGATACAATAGTAGTAATATTTATAATTTGATACTATGGCTATAAGGCCTATGTGATTTTGAAAAGCAAAGGTTGAATGCCTATGAAAGTGTCCAATGCAGGTAAGTTGTCTCCTTTAGGGTTCTCTAGGCTGTCACATCCTTTGTAATTATATATGCAGCAAAATATTCATTTCTAAGGTTGAATTCACAGAGAATGGTGGATTTATTCATATAGTCACCCATTCATTCATTCTATGTGATTTAATATCTATGCCAACTACCTAAAATACATCTATTTTACTTTAACATTAAGCAGAACACCATGCCATACTCAGAGAACGATGAAATGAGATATACAATCAGAAAGGAACATGGTCTGGTCTTTTCCATATTTTATCACTGTTCCTAAAGGTTTCTGCATTGCTGATTTGTTAAAATTCGATGAGATAGTCTCAATCATTTCAATTTGATGAAGCCTCATCTGAAAAACAAATAATGTCCCCCAATGTCTGACATCTGACTAAGAGGCTATAGAATCAGGAAATAAAATCAGATCAGTGTTTGGAGCTTGGGTGTGAAGCTTTCAGAAGAAAGTAACACATGCACATGAACACACACACATGAACACACACACACACACACACACACACACACACACACACTCAAATGCATTGTTTAAAAAAAAATGACAAGAGCAATAGCCCTGGGAATCTGACTTGTTTTGAATTTCATTAGATATCCCCTAGGACAACTCTTGTCACTCTTAGGCTAAGTTCTGCATTCTATCAATATTCCCACTTTAAAAATAACAAACAGACCTACTGTCATGATATCAAACATTAGCGCAGCAATCTTTGTGGTCTCAAGTCACCCATGAAATGGAGCTTTGAAATTTCTCCAGAACCTGGGTCAACTTCGTGCAGCAGCTCCGTCAACAAGATACTTATAAAGGATCAGCAGAGCTAGGAAGTTTCATATAAATAACAGTATTTTTCATTTTGATAGCAAGGTTAAAAAAATAAATCTTTATCTAAATTTGAACATAAAATTCAAATCCACTGACCCAGAAAATACCTGCATAGTGCTTTTTATTCATAGGCTTTGTTTCTTAAAAGATACATATTTTCTAATTTTATTAATTTAAGTATAAATTAGAGCAATATTATAATATAAGTATATTTGTATTTTAAAACCCCAACCACTATTTTGTCCTTTTCCTCCTCCTCCTTCTCCTCCTTCTCTTCTTCTTCTTCTTCTCCTCCTTCTTCTTCTTCTTCTCCTTCTTATTCTTCTCCTTCTTCTTCTCCTTCTCACAGTTACACCCATCCATCTCTCCTCTGCCAGCTCATCATCTCCTTCATTTCTATTGAGAGGAGGATAGACCTCCCATGGTTATCAGGTAAGCATGGCATATCAAGTTGCAGTAAAACTAAGCATCTCCCCTGGTATTAAGGCAAGATGAGGGAATCTAGTATGAAGAAAAATGTCCTAAAAGCCTACAAAAGAGTCAGAGATCATGCTCCCACTGTCAGTAGGCCCACAAAAAGACTAAGCCACACAATAGTTACACACATGCAGAGAGCATAGGTCAGTCCCATGAAGTTTCCCTGGTTGTCAGTTCATCTAGAGCAATGTTTTTAACAAATGATTAAGAACACACACACACACACACACACACACACACACACACACACACACACACACAATGTATGTTGGTATATGCCTGAATGTCCCTGGATATGCATGTTTACATATACTTATATTCTTGTATACTATGAATACTTGTATACTATGTATACCATCATATACTCATATAATGAACATTTGAATATTGCATATATAACTTGTGGAACATTGAAAGTTCTTTACTAAATATATTTAGCTGTGGTGATATGGTGATATGGTGATATTTTATGATCTAACAAATAAAGCTTGACTGAAGATCAGAAAAACAAAACAGCCAACTATTAAAGAGTTCTTAACTCTACCAAGGCTGGGGTGATCCTCTTCTCAGTGGACTACAGACTGAATATAATGTGTTCTTGTGTCCAACCACCTCATTTGCCTCACATTCCTGTCTAGTGCTAGGATTAAAGGCATGCACCACCACTGACCAGTTTCTATGGCTAAACTAGTGTGCTTCTGGAATTAAAAGTGTGTGCCACTATTGCCTGGATCTATGCCTGACTAGTATGGCTATATTTGAACTCTGATATTCAGACAAGCTTTATTTGTTAGAATGTAAACAAAATATCACAACACTTATAAGACACTGGTTTCCATTTTTACATTAAACCTACATACCTGACTGTAGCAAACACAAATTGAAGAATGTATTCTATTGGAAACTTAGTGTTTTGATGATTAGAGTTACAAGGTAAAGGTCCCTGCTGAAAATACCAAGTACTTGACACAAATTGTCTATACCCAAAACAGATTGTAGAATATTGGTGAATATTTTTCTATCTCTTTTTTCAATAAAGTGAGTTTTACATCTACAGAAATTAAAAGAGTATAATAAAATGATGCAGTGAAAGTCTTTAGTTCCTGCTTGATATCTCTTTGTCTGTCAGAGATGAGTAGATATATGAATATCCAAAATAACACTTGAACCTAAAGTTCCCTTGGAGAGAGCTATCAGGAAGTGTCTGAGGATGCGAACAACAACCTTAATAACAAGGAGATTAATAAGGAATGTGCTCGCTCTGTTCTCCAGTGAGTGAGAACCATAAAGCATTTAAATTCAGGGGAGTGTACAATATTTATATTACCTGAAAAAAAATGTGTTATCTTAGTATCTGAAGGTGTTTCCCTATACTCTCACAACTGGTAACTCAGGAACTTTGCTACCTGACATGTGTATTTTAGCCTCTTCAGTCATAAATCAATGCACAAAGAAACATTTTACATATACTTCTGGGGAGCATGGTCTTAGTCATGCTGACTTGAGTGATTAGCACCAAAAACAGAACAGATTAAAGTGTTATGATTAGTGCTTTATAGTTACAAAAAACCAAACACATTGGAGAACCTCATCACCAGGCCTCTGCCAGAGGTGAGTCTGGAACCAGATCAGGTTGAATCACTCCCCCCCCCACACACACACCCTTCCCTGAAAACTCCCAGGGTTAGCCCTGAATCTCACTCCCCCCCTATATCCTGTCCTCAAGCAAGAACAGTCTTAGTACTCTGATCCACAACTCACCCCCAAGAACCTGCCCTCCCCCCACCCTGTGCCCTAGCTAGCCCACTGCCCTGTCGCTCTGGTTGAGCACTGAACTAGAGGGTGAGTCCAACAATCCTACCAGCTCCAAGAAACTTTCTGGATCTACTCTGAGCACACTAGACCTGCCATCCCGAGTCCCTGCCTACCTGATATTTGAACCCCATTGTGTTGCCCCTGACCCAGCCAAGCCCACTGGGAAAGTAGCATATATATAGAGAGAGAGACCCCACCTTCACCAACTGAAAGAAGCAATGGGAAGACAGCAATACAAGAAAGCACCTAACAATAGAAAGAAAGGCATGATACTGCCTGATCCTAGGAACTCTACATCAACTAGACCTGCACACCCCAAAGCAGATGAAGCTGAAGAGAATGACTTTAAAATATATCTTCCTCAAAATGATAGAGGCCCTCAAAGACGATATGAGAAAATCCCTTAAAGAGATGGAAGAAAAAACAAACAAAAAAATTGGAAGAAATAGAGAAAAATACCACACAAAAAATAAAAAAAAAACTAAAACAAAAAGCAATAAAAATAATCAAACGGGACAGAAACAGTTCAAGACTTGAAAACTGAAATAGAGACAAAAAAGAAAACACAAACCAAGGGAAGGCTGGGCAATGAAAAACTGGGCAAATGATCAGGAACTACAGACCCAAGCATAACCAACAGAATACAAGAAATGGAAGAGAGAATCTCAGGCGTTGAGGATAAATTAGAGGAAATAGATTCATCCACCAAAGAAAATTTTAAATCCAAAAAGTTCTTGAGACAAATCATCCAGGAAATGTGGTACAGTGTGGAAAGGTCAAACCTAATAATAATAGGCATAGAAGAATTTGAAAAAGCCAAGCTCAAAGGTGCAGAAAACATATTCAACAAAATCATTGAGGAAAACTTTCCCATACTGAAGAAGGGCATGCCCATGACATTACAAGAAGCATACCAAACACCAAATAGACTGGACCAAATAAAAAGACACCTTGACATATAATAATCAAAACACCTAACATAAAGAAGGAATATTATGAACAGTGAAGGAAAAGGCCAGGTAGTATACAAAGGCAATCCTATCAAAACTAAATGTGACTTCTCCATGGAAATTCTCTAGTACAGAAGGTCCTAGATAGATGTTCTACAAGTACTAAGAGTCCACGGATGCCAGCCCAGGCTACTATAACCAGCAAAACTCTCAATCACTATAGACAGAGAAAACAAGATATTTAATAAGATAGCCAGATTTTCACAATATGTATCTACAAATCTGGTCCTACAGAAAGTTCTGCAAGGAAAACTGCAACCCAAGGAATCACAATTCACCAGAACCCAAGGGTAAAGTGTAGGGAGTATGTTTTTCCGGCCATATGCCTGGTCCTGCTGCCACACCAGCCCCCAATAACACATTGTGACTCTGTATTTGATACAAGGCTCTTGGTCAGATACTAATTCCTTATCGGCTAGCTCTGTCTTAATGATTAACCCATTTCTAATTATCTAAGTATTTCCACGTGGTCATCTTACTGGACAGTCCACCAGCATGCTATTCTCTTTTGGTTCTCTCTGACTCCTCCTAATTACTTCCTCTTCCTCCTAGTCTCCTAGCCCTGTCTATCTTGCTTTCCTATTGGCCAACGGTGCTTTATTCATTAACTGGTATGAGAAACATATTTACAGAATAACATCTCCCATCAGGTAAAGTAGGGCAAACATATTCAAAATACCACCACCGACAACAAATCTAAAGCAAACAAGCATTAACAATCAATTGTCCTTACTTTCCTTCAACATTAAGGGTCTTAACAATCCTATAAAAAAATACAGGCTAACAGAGTAGATACAAAGACAGAATCAATCCTTCTGCTGCGTAGAAGAAACACATCTAAGCTTTAAAGACAGACATAACCTCAAGGTAAAAGATTGGGAAAAGATCTCCCAATCAAATGGACCCAAGAAGTAAGCAGGTGTAGCTATCCTAATAACAAACAAGTTAGACTTCAAACCAAAATCAATCAAAAGAGATGAAGACAATTTGTATTCATCGCAGGAGAAATCCATCATCACAAAGTCTCAATTCTAAACATCTATGCCACAAATATAAAGGCACCAGCAATTATTAAAGAAACACACCTAAAACTCAAAGCTCACATAAAACCTCACACACTCATTGTGGTAGACATCAGCACTCCACTCTCAACACTAGACAGGATCACTAACAGAAAGTTAACAAAAAAACCAAAAGAACAAACAGAAGTTATGTCTCAATTTGGTTTAACAGAGATCTATAGAACATTCAAACCAAACACAAAAGAATATACCTTCTTCTCTGCTCCACATGGAACCTTCCCTAAAATCAACCATATAGTCAGCAACATAACAAACCTCAACAGATACAACAACAACAACAACAAAAAAATAGTCCCCTGTATCTTATCAGCACCATGCTTTTAAGTTGATATTCAACAACACAAATTGCAGAAACCCTACAAACTATTGGAAAATGAACAATGCACAATTGCAGCATACCTGGTTCAAAGAAGAAATAAAAAAAAGAAATTAAGGACATCCTAGAATTCAACTAACAAAAAAGCAGAAAAAGAACATCCAAATTAACAAAATCAGAAACAAAATTGTAGACAGTCCTGAATTCTACCAGAAATTCAAAGAAGAGCTAATACCAATACTCCTCAAATTATTCCACAAAATAGAAACAGAAGGCTCAATACCAAACTCTTTTTAAAAGGCCACAATTACCTTGGTGCCCAAGCCACAAGTAAGAAAGAGAAAATAGTCACCAAAATACCAAATAACCCAATTAAAATTGGGGTACAGAACTGAAGAGAGAATTCTTAGGAGAGGAAATTAAAAAGGCTGAAAAACACTTAAGTGTTCAACATCCTTAGCTATCAGGGAATTGCAAATCAATACAACTCTGAGATACCACCTTTCTCCTGCCAGAATGGGTAACATTAGGAACTCCAATGACAACTTTTGCTAGAGAGGAAGTGGAGAAAGGGGAGCACTCCTACACTTCTGGTGGGAGTGAAAACTTGTACAGCCATTTTGGAGATCACTATAGACATTTCTAGGAAAATGGGATTCAGTCTACCACAAGACCTAGCAATCCCCCTCTTGGGCATATACCCAAATGATCCACATACATGCAACAAAGTCAACTATCTTCATAGCAGCATTATTTGTAATAGCAAGAACATGGAAGCAACCTAGATGCCTCTCAACTGAAGAAATGAATAAAAAAGATGTGGTACATTTACACAATGGAATACTACTCTTCTGAGAAAAAAAAACAAAAAACAAAAAACAATGGAATCTTGAAATTCACAGGCAAGTTGATGGAACTTGAAGAAACTATCCTGAATGAGGTAACCAAGTCACAAAAAGAGGAACATGGTATTTTCTCACTCATATATGCATTTTAGACATTGAGCAAAAATCACCAGCCTATAATTCATACTGCCAGAGAAACTGGGATACATGTAGTATTCTAAGTGATTCGTGTAAGGTCCCTCACAAAGGGGAAAGGAACAAGATCTCCTGAGTATATTGGGAGTGGGGGGGTCAGTAATTAGTGAGAGGACTAAGAGAAAGAGGAAAGGATAGGAAAGCATGTGGGACTAGGAAGATTGAGTCAAAGGAGGAATAGAAGAGAGAAGAGAGAAGAGAGAAGAGAGAGATAGATAGATAGATAGAGAGAGAGAGAGAGAGAGAGAGAGAGAGAAATACCTTAAATGAGGGAGCCATTATATGTTTGAAGAGAAAAATGAACCTAGAGAAATGTCCAGAGACCTGCAAGACTGACCCCAACAAACATTTTGAGCAACAGTGGAAAGGCTTCCACAAATGTTCTTCCTGATATTGAGACCGATGACTAACTTATCCACCAGAATAGAGTCCTCATCTAGTTGCTGTTGGAAACAGAAGCATATACCCACAGATAAATACTGAGCCAAACTGGAATCCAGATGCAGAGATGGAGGACAAGACCAGGCTACAGAAACCCACAGAGACAATTGATCTGAACAAGGAGAAGCTAATGAGCTCCCAGACTGATAGCTGGGAATTCAGCATTGGACCAACTCAGACCCCCTGAATTTTGGTCTTAGTAAAAGGTCTGAGTAGTCAAAGGAACCTCTGACAGTGGAACCAGGATGTATCACTAGTGCTCTGAAGTACTTTGGGAACACATTCCCCATGGAGGAATATTCCCTTAACCTAGAGATAGGAGGGAGCGCTTAGTCCCTAATCCAAATCACTTGACAGATTTAGATGACTCCTCCAGAAAGGCATCATAGATATAGAGTGGGAGGTGATGGGATGAGGGTTTGAAGGGGGACATGGGAGCATGGAGGAGAGGAAGGGAAGGAGGAATGGACGGAGAGGGAACTGGAATCAATATGTACCATTGAATAAATAAATAAATTAATAAATAAATAGAAAGAAAGAAAAAAATACCACATTGTAATTTTCACATCTGTCATTTGTTGCATGTAACATCCCAGAATATAGTAGTAGACACTTGGTAATGTAGAATAAAATAACTAAACAATAGATTACTCAATGAGTGATTATTATACTATCCTCCTGAAAATATTAGTACACAATATGAAATATTGTTAAGATTCTTACTTTTAAGTATTCTCTAGGTTGAGGTTGTAATAATGTTCTTATTCTAAGCGAACACTCCTGATGGTGTAGAGTACCTGACTGATGGGGACTGTATTTCTGTATATATATTTCTATTATTGGTTGATGAATAAAAACACTGATTGGTCTGTAGCCAGACAAGAAGTGTAAGTGGAGCTACATGACCAGGAGAAGGCTGGGGAGAGGAAGGCAGGAAGGAGCTTAAGAGAGATTCCCTGTAAAGGCAGAAGGAGAACATGGCACTGCATTGCCCCATAAGAGAGTACGTGGGAATACGTAGATTAATGGAAATGGGTTAATAATTAAGAGAGAACTAGCCACTAAGGAGCCTTAGCCACTGGCCAACAGTTTTATAATTAATATAGCATCCATGTGTTTTATTTGGGGTGAATCATTTTAGTTCATGCAAAAATGTTTCTATTAATTTATCATTTTCCAAATGTCAAAACAGAAATTTCAGCATTTGAGCCATCATTTGATTTAATAATAAAATATGACTAAAATTTAAATTATATGACATCATTTATTTTAACCAATTACCCAAATAGTACATAAAAGTTGAGATAGGTCTTTTCTCTCTCATAAGCCTTTATGTATTTAACAATTTTTAAAAATCAATTAATACATTGCCTTGAGATAATCCAGTTTAGAAGCACTATTTTACTCACTCTTAAAGATGGAGAGGGACTGTACCTGTCCATATGGCCAGTAAAATCTGTTCTACACTACAGAGAAGTAAATGAAATATACCGTCCTGACAATAACTTGCATATAAAGGTATCAATGTGGACTGGGGCTACAGGTCACATGGGGAGAGTAAAATCATATCAGAAAAAAACAGGTCAAGAGCAAGATACCAAGGGGAGGGTATAATTCCTTAATGTGAATTCCATAAAGTGGACTGTAATGGTATTGGTCCCCATGACCTGCCATTGACCACTCAGTGTGTGCATCAAGGTCATGCTGGAAAAGAATTCCAGTCTCAGTGGCTTCGGCTCTACTAGGTACCCTGTTGGACAGAGTCCACATAATTTGCCATTTGCCTGGCCTCCTGTTGATCTGGTCTCTTTGCTGATTCTGCAGTTCAAATTTACGACCATCTTCAGCAACATAGATGGTAATCTCAACCCCAGACATTTCCCTTTATCTACCCCAGTTTGTGCCTCTTAGATACCACTGCCACTTTCACACCTAGGAACTTTTTTGTAACCTACATGCACCTGTACAAAAACAAGGTTACTATCATGCTGTATTATGCATTATCTGAGAATCAATATGAGTATTTAGCATTATAATAAAAGAACAGGGTTACCAAAGAAATTTAAAGGCTGGTAAAACTGCTGCAATTGAAACTGACACAGCTTGTGTATGTATTGTTGTTCCATACATTATCACACAGTATAAAGTCACAAATGCACTTGCCATGACAATAAAACACAATGAATTTTGACAAAAATTGATTATGTATATATGAACCTTTAAATCAAATTGCACTCACTATCAAGCTGCTATACTTTCTATAAAAATGTAGAGAACAATCTGGCACAAATTTAGAGGTTTCTAGGTATCCATACCATGCCATTTCACACAATGCTTCACCTGCCTTCTAATGTCAACTTTTATTTTCCACATCATTGCTTCAATATTCCTGTATTTTTATAAAGAATACTGTGTCCCCACACACTTTCTGATATATAAGATTTTTCATTGACATTGTGTTGAGAAAACTTTAGATTCATAAGCAATGATTACTTCAACATATCAACATGAATTATAAGTTTCATAACAGTATTTCACCATATGCCATTGATCAGAGCAGTTTACTTGCTACAATTTTTGTTTTTCAAATTTAAATACTATAATAGAATTACTTCTTTTTCTTCTCCTCTTCCCTTCTGTAATCTTCCCCCCTTCTGTAATCTTCCCTTAAACCCTATAGAGACCACTAGATACAGAGAAACACAACATCAAGGCCTCACTCTCCCTGTGGAGTGAGTAGGAAATGGGATGGGAGAGGCACTTGGGGGCTTGGGAGGATGGGTGGGAGAGGGAACTGGGATCAATATGTAAAATAAGAAATAATAAGAAGAAAAAGTAAAAGAAAAAATCCTGAGTTACAGAGGCGATATTTTCTATACACAGCAGAGCAGTTGCATATGGTTGATAATCCACAGCAAGTGAGATGGCACACAGACATCCGGAGGTTAAGTCCAAATATAACTCTACCATGGAGAATGGAGGTTGGCATGAAGACCACCACTAGCTCAGGAGCAATTGGCAGTTGATAGAAGAAGGACAGTGAGTTTCTTTATGGGTATGGGATCTGGTGGTCTGACTACTCTCCTGTAAGCCCATACCATAGTATATCAGAGACACAAATTTCACTTTATCGGTTTAAGATATAAAAGAAATCAAATTATTATGGCTCTAGGAGGGTTGGTGGTGGATAATTAGAATCAAAATGTACTCCGTGAAATTTTGTATAGACTAATACAAAATGAGAAAACAAACAAACAAACAAAAACATGCCTATCTCAGAACAAAGGTTACCTTGACCCATTCACTTCTGAAATGCTAGAGAGATTTTAGCATTATGTGTATTTGAGAAACATGTGGCTGATGGATTGTTTTTCTCATTTTGTTTCTCTTCTCTAAAGACTATATATGTTTTGTACCAAGTCATTCATAAGAATTGTCATGCTTCCTCTTAAACTGTTGTGCAAATTGCTTTGGTATATTTAAAGGATCAAAATATCAGTCCTTTACAATTTGATCATTAGAATGACAAGTTTCATATTTCTCTCATACAGCGTTCCAAAACGAAGGCTAATAATGAAAAAAAAAAGAAAAGCAAGACAAATTTACCATCAACCTTTGAACAAATTAAAAACCAATCTTTTCTTCATTCATTTGTCCTCATTTCTCTTACAGATAACTTTGACATTAAAGAGTAGAAAATTAGAAAATATTTTGAGACTATTTTATTAAAACATTGTTAAAGGTGTAGTGGTAAATATATTATTATGTATACCCATGAGCTGTAAAAAATATTTTCAGACACTTAATGACTAGTATAGCCCATCAAAATCCCACAGGACTTATTGTAGTCCTGACAAAGCACACACAGGAGGTAACTGAGAACCGCCTCACCTTTAGTCTATGTGGTTTTCTTTCATCAAGTAAGAATATCAAATAAATTATATTCTGTCTTCAAGCTAAACTCAGTTTTATTAATGGCAAGCATTTCATAAGTGGATAATATTTGATATTATATTAAAAAAAATTCATGCACTAACAGAGTTTCCGGAGAGTGGGCCCCGGTGGATCTGTAACTGTTGTTAGAAAGATGCTTCATTTTGCTTTTGACAAGGGCCTTGTAGTGCATCAACTGTGGGATTCATTTCCTGGGGCTGTTCTATTTCTGATTCTTAGAGCCATTGTCCTCCATAATGATTAAAATCCACTATTCAGATCATAGAGATTTCTTTTTTTATTGTTTAATATTATTTTAAAAAAATACCGTTTCTTCTCCTTCCCATCCCCCCATGTCCCCCAGGTACTGTCTTCAATCCTTCTCCCATTCTCTCCTCAGGGAGGGTGAAGCCTTCCATGAGTGATCATCAAAATAAGTCAAGTCATTTGGAATAGAGTCTAGGCCCTTCCTCCTGTCTGTAGGCTATGGGGCTATCCCTTGATGGGGAATGGTCTCCTGAAGTCTGTTCCTGCACTAGGGTTACATGCTGGTTCCATGGCCAGAGGCCCCATAAACTGCCAAGGCCTCCTAACTGAGACCCAAATTCAGGGGGTCTGAGTCAGTACAATGTTTGTTTCCCAGCTGTCACTTTGGTGTCCATGAGCTCCCCCTAGTTCAGGTCAGCTAATTCTATGGGTTTCTCTAGCCTGATTTTGACCCCTTTGCTCATCACTGCTCTCCCCTCTGCACCTGGATTCCAGGAGTTAGGCTCAGTGTTTAGCTGTGGGTGCCTGCTTCTGCTTACATCAGCTACTAGATGAAGGCTCTAGGATGGCATATAAGGTAGTCATCTATCTCATTATCCGGGAAGGGCATTTAAGGTGGCCACTACAATATTGCTTAGATTGTTAGTTGAGATTTATTAAATTGTATCAACCATTTGCACTTTCTGATAAATGAAAGAAAATAATGTTTACTTTTAAAAATCACATAGCATGCTCAGCATGGAAATATGTTGGTTTTCTAGGGCTGTATATAACATTACTTAGGTATTTCCTAAATTTCATATAATCAAGTAACTTTCTTTTATACATGTTTAGTATTAAATTAACAAACCAATTACAATATGTAATTAATCCAACTAAGATATTTTTCATGAAGTAATTAAAATATTATAAAGAAGAAATGTTCCATGGAAAGGTATATATTTATAAACAATTCTTAGTTTTGAAAAATGTGATTTTTTTTCTTAGCAATCTCGCTCTCTCACTCTCTGTTTATATCTCTTGGTCTTTCTCTCCATAAGCATCTATTCAAATCTTTTGATTATTAATGTTCAGTTCAAGGGTTCTCCCAGGCTTCAAGAGTTTTGTATATACTCATTTATGTTTCAGACATTTCTTCCCTTTCATATTAGGAGAAAAGAACCAGTTAGAATGCCAAAGACAATTAAATGGAAACTCAGTCAAGTGACCAAAAAGAAATTAAAAATAAAAAACAAACAAACAAAAAAATCTCTTCCTTATACAATGATGCTAACATATGAACAATGCAGTGAGTCAGAATATTTGCTACTATTTATCATAATGTGTTTTTAAAAACATTAATAGATGTACAAAGAACTCTTAGCAAAGATCAGGTGATTTTTTAATAGCAACGACCTGCACAGTCATAAAAGCAGCTAAAAAGGAGAGGGCATATTTTTATTGATACAGATAGTAGAAAGCAATGTCTTCTTCTGGGATAAATAGTTGACATCTTTATATGGTCTTTAAGTGACTGAGTGCCACCTTTTCTGTTATCAGTCTTCCTAGATAAATGGTAATTCAAACCTTCATCGTCTATTACATAAGTAGCAATATGAGGACCTCCTGTCATCAGCTATAGTATGCAACTACATAATTAAAGGGTTAATTGGTACTTAGGCAAAAATGATATATATCTATAAATGGTGTTTGGGGTAAGGGTTGGAGAAATGGCTTAGCTATTAAGAGCCCTTGAATGATCTTGCAGAAGACCTGGGTTTGATTTCCTGGACTTACAGCTCAGGGAAGCTCATCACCATAGGTGGCTGATATTCCAGAGGATCCAACGTGATAACCTAGCTGTGAACTATACACTCTTCATAATTTGACTTCTTTACTCTTCTGAGTTCAGCCACTTCCTCTCCTGCATTGCCCATGTTGTATGCAGTCCCTATATCCTCCTCAGTCAATTCTAACTCACAAGCACTTGCACTGAATTGTTCTTCTGTCTGGGGTATTCTTTTCATAAAGATTTGCATGATTTCTTTCCATTATTTCTTTAACACACTTGCGGAAATATCACCCTAGCTGCAGCAGTTTCATATGAAATGACTTCTTCCTATGCACTCAATCTTCATTAATGTTCTTTAGAGACTATTGAGCACGTTGCACTAAATAGAACTTGTAATAATTTTTGTTCCCTCCCCCACTTAATTTCAAGTTCTTGGAGACTGAGATAATTTTTTTGTTTGTATTTCTAAAACATATTTCATGGTTCCCAGTATATGGAATAGTACCTGTTACACAATCCCTAAATATTTGCTAAGTGAATTTGTATCATTTTGTTACATGGTTAATTATTATGAAAATCATGTTTCCTATTTTTCTTTAATTCACTTAGTTCAAAGTAAATATTCCCTCTGATTTCAAGGTACATTTTATTTCTATTTTAGAGTCCTCCACCTTGTATCATGCTTTCAAGTTACTAAGTACATTTCTGTGTCCCCAAAAGAATGTAAACTACTTTTAGTTATGGCTGTTTTAGAGCGCCAGTCTGCCACAGGCCCCGAGGGTCCCCTCTGTGTAGGTTTGCCAGATAAAATAAAGGATACACAGTTACATTTAAATCTCAGATAAACAACAAATGCAGTATCTGAAACACAGTTACACTAAAATATTTATGTACTTGAAAATCAATGTAAATTTTATCTCTGGGTTTCATTTCCAACCTTTCTTATGGCATAAAGGTAGATATAATATCTTCCAGAAGTGATTAAAAGTGAATCTTCAGAATGTGTGGATTTCTCTTTCAATTCTTTTCAAATGCTGAAAGCTGAAAGTGTGGCTGGATCTCCAAGAATTTAGGGATTATACAGTCGCTGCTTAATTTTTTCATAATCTATTTTAAAATCAGTAATAGCCCTATTCCCTCATTATGGCCTATTACATGTGCCCCTCTCCATATATTCCTCCTGAGAAAATCTGGGACATATAGCGATGTCATTTTACAGAATATCTGGTGTTGTTGCATTTTGAAGTCTAAGTTCTTATGGACCGATAATAAATTCATAGTAGAATTATGTAGAAGACTCAAGTAATTCTCAGACACACCTCGTCGGCATATTTGCAGTATACATTGGCCAGTACATAAGGAATTCTTGTTGGTTCAATAGTAGATACAGATTCCAGACATTTTTCTCATAGTGTTCTCTGCAGTTGCCCATCTGAGTCAGTGGCTGGACAAGTGTTGTTTTTGTCCCTCTTGCTTTTCACAACCTTTAAGTCTTTGAAGAACATCACAAGCTTATAGCATGTGTGTTTCACTTCCTCTCCTCTTATGTATTTCACTGAAATAGCTCATGATTTCAATTATCATTGTTAGACTATTATTATCTGTTTTGCAAAGATGACCACAGAAGTAAACTGTCCACACTACATTTTATATGTGCATCATGATGGCAAACAAAACAACCTGTCACATTTTAAAACATTTAACACATGAGTAGCTGGCGTTTGCTATTTTTCTGTACAATGAAAGACAATTATTCTCATTGAAACAAATGAACTGATTGTAATTACTTGGAACTCTGGTTCATAAGCTACTTTTTTTTCTGTGTTCTTGGAGAGTTAATTTTTCTGTACTTTATAACACATTAATTGACTTGGTTTTCCCTATACATTAAACATCACAATACTCCTGTAGATAAAGTAAGTGTTCACAACATTATATTATTTGAAAATAGGAGCAGAGATATTTAAAGTTCACATGAAGAGTTTTATGTGTCTCTCAAAGTTCGTAGGGAATTTTTCTCTAAATCATTAAGGAAGATTCTTATCTGAATGAGTTTAAAATAGTATAAGAAAAAGTTAAACCTAATTATTTTAATCAAAATAATTGCATATTCTATTGTTTTGTTTGTCTCAATTTATTTTATGATTCAAACATTGTAGTTAAGTCCTATTGCTATCCCTACCTTTCCATCAGAAAGAAAATCCCTAAGAAAAGCAGTGAGGGTAAAGGAAAGAAGAAACAGAAACAGAAGGGAACCAGGGCAACTTACTAGGTAGGGTGTTATGGAAGCAATGTGCTGATTTCTTAAATGTTGTGGACATACAGAGCAGGAGTTCCTGCTCTAATCTGTGCAAAGAATAAGGAAATTATACTACTTGTTTCCCTGACATCAGAGTGGTTCAGCATCACCAAGTTGCTGCCTGCTCTTTAGGGTGAGTGATGTTCTACAGTCAAGGAACTCTCCAGAATTCCAAGTTCCTTAGACTCCTTCCTAGAAGGTGACTGATTCAGCTCACTTTAGTTAAGAGAAGAAAAAAAAAGCTAGCATGTGTCCAGCTACTGCCAGGTATGTTGGAACCTGCTAGCAATTACAGTTGTATCAGAAATTATATATATATATATATATATATATATATATATATATATATATAATTATATATGTATATGTATAAATATATGTATATATATATATGAGCTATTATTGTCTATTGTTATAGTCACATGGATCAAGTTACACTACATGTATGGTAGCATAAATCAATAATTTTCTTGTCTTAATAAAGAAATATGCCATTTGATTTGTAGTTTTCTAATCATGATTAAAGAGCATAAGATGGCCAAGAAGTTTAAAGTATATCACTTTTTGAGAAACAAGAAATACTGGGGTAGAGGGTACAAGAAAAAATATGGGGGCAATTAATGGTGGAAAATATCAGGAAGTAGTAATATATATCAACTCAATGTATGGATAGAGTTCACATAAGGAAATCTGGGGTTCTGTATAATAACTTATAATTTTAGCTTAATTTGACTAACAAAATTAATATACAATTTTCTGATTAGATTCATTATCAAGGATACAATATGCATTCCAGAGCTTGCAATTTCCTTTGTCTGGCTGGTAAGGCTCTCTGTATCAAATGCCTTGTGGTTGCTCAGAGATCTGGGGCCTCCTGATCCTCCTGCAAGTCTACATATCGCAAGCCTCCTTTCTTCTTTTGCTCACACAGTGAAGAGCTATCCATTCTTATCTTTCAACTTACATGTATTTAACTACTTAATTACAATTTAGTTTCATGCTGACCATGAGCCAGATTACATTCACAGCATTTAAATGCCAGAATGACTTTCACAATCACCATTATTTATAAGCTTTTGTGCCATTATTTTTGGACTCTGCACTAAACTTATTTTTTGGGCTTACTTTCCAGCTCAGCTTCTTAGCCTCCCGCAGAAAGGGAAATTCTAGAGTCTCTAGCTCTATTTGCTTCTTAAAAACTTGAGTTTTACACAGTGAGATGTAAGACCTAGCATCAAAGAAACCACAGAAGAAGCTGACAAATTCAAACCTTAATTCTTAAACTCTTCTAGGAACTAACTTCAAATGTTGGCGGGGGAGGGGGACAGAGACTGTCTAAAGATGTTCCTTCGTTCTTCCTCACAGTCTTTGCTTTGATACCATACCATCTAACTCCTCTTCTGACTGCACCTGTGTACCTGGTTTGTGCCTGTATGCCTCGTGCCCCCCACAGCGAAGCAAGCACATGAAGCAATGTCTTTTGCAAAGCCAGGTATCCATGCCATGAAAGCACTTTCTTCCCCCTTACTCTTAATTAGCTACATCTCTCTTCTAGACATTTAAAAGTAAAAAATAATCTTAATTATTAACTATGTGTGGTTTAGGTTGATGGCTGAATTTTGAAAAGACATCTGATTCTTAAAAATGTCACAAATTGGGAGCCAACAATCCAGCCACCATTGGGGAACTTCCTGGAGCTGATTGGAGCACAAAAGACCTGCCTATCCATGCAGAACTACATCTAATTTTCACCTACCTGGTCTTGGACCCCCACTGCCAGTCCTCTACTGGAGTTCCAGGCCCCTGGCAGAGATCTGCCTATCTCTGCAGGACCACTCTGAGTTCCTTCAGGCTGGCATCTGCCAAAGAGACCTCAGCTGGAGAGTGCCAGGCTCAGGCTAGATCTGCCTATCAGCTTAAGGAAAATCCTGAGTCCCAGCCTTCTAGATCTTTGATTCCCATCGCCAGTCCTTTGCTGGAGCCTGATTTTTGACCCCTAATGCTGGCCCCTGCCTGTGGAGAGACCTCCTAAAGAGCTTGGAACACCCAGAACTACAGAAATCAAACCTCTGACCCACCTAAGAACACCTGGGAAGTACCATAGAGAGAGGGAAGGACCCCACCAACACCTACTGGAAGAAACTATGGGAAGATGGCAATACAAGAAAACTCCTAACAACAGAAAGACAAGCATAACACCACCAGAATCTAAGGAATCTACACCAACTAAACCAGAACACAACAAAGCAGATAAAGCAGAAGAGAACGACCTAAAACTATCATCATAAAAATGATAGAGGCCATAAAGAAGATGTGAGAAAATCCCTTAAAGAAATGGAAGAAAAAACAAACAAAAAATTGGAAGAAATTAACTTATTTCTTAAAGAAAGTACAGAAATCCGAGAAAAAACAATTAAAAAGGAAAAGAAAATGGCTTAATATTTGAAAACTAAAATAGAGGCAATAAAGAAAACACAAGCTGAAGAAATGCTGGAAATAGAAAAACTGGGCAAACTATCGGGAACAACAGACACAAGCATAACCAACAGAATTCAAAAGATGGAAGATAGAATCTCAGGCATGGAAGATAAATTAGAGGAAATAGATTCATCAACCAAAGAAAATCCAACAAGTCTTTAACACAAAAAACCAGGAAATGTGGGACACCGTGAAAAGGCCAAACCTAAGAATAATAGGCACAGAGGAAGGTGAGGAAGCCCAGATCAAAGGTGCCAAAAACATATTCAACAAAATCATTAAGGAAAATTCTCCCAATCTGAAGAAGGACATGCCCATGAGAGTATAAGAAGCATACCAAACACCAAATAAACTGGACAAGAGAAAAAAGACACCTCAACATATAATAATCAAAACACCTAACATATAGAATAAAGAAAGAATATTAACAGCAGTGAAGGAAAATTGACATGTAACATATAAAGGCATACCTATCAAAATTATACCTGACTTCTCCATGGAAACACTCAAGGCCAGAAGGTCCTGGATAGATGTTCTACAAGTACTAAGAGTCCACAGATGCGAGCCTAGGCTACTATACCCAGCAAAACTCTCAATCAATATAGATGGAGAAAACAATACATTTAATGACAAAGTCATATTTTAACAATTGTATCTATGAATCCAGCCCTACAGAAAGTTCTGCAAGAAATACTCCAACCCAAGGAAGTTAACTATGCTCACAAAGACGTAGGCAACAGATAATCCCAATTGCCAGAAACCAAGGGTAAAGCACGACAAATATATTCAAAATACCACTGCCAACAACAAATCTACAACAAGCAAGCATTAACAATCAATGGTCCTTACTCTCCATCAACAATAATGGTCTTAACTTGCCTATAAAAAGATGCAGGCTAACAGAATGGATACAAAGACAGAATCCATCCTTCTGTTGCATATAAAAAACACATCTAAGCTTCAAAAATAGACATTACCCCATGGTAAAGGGCTGGGAAAAGATCTTCCAATCAAATTGACCCAAGAAACAAGCAGGTGTGGCTTCAAACCAAAATCAATTAAAAGAGATGAAGATAGTCATTTCATATTCATCACAGGAGAAATCCATCAACACAAAGTCTCAATTCTGAACATCTATGCCACAAATACAAAGGAACCCACATTTGTAAAAGAAACACTACTAAAACTTAAACATCACATAAAATCTCACACACTTAAAGTGGGAGACTTCAAAACACCACTCTCACCAGTAGACAGGACCACCAATCAGAAAGTCAACAAAGAAACAAAAGAACTAACAGAAGTTATGTCTCAACTGGGTTTAATAGACATCTATAGAACATCCCATCCAAACACAAAAGAATATACCTTCTTCTCTGCTCCACATGGAACCTTCTTTAAAATGGACCACATATTAGGTGGCATAACAAACCTCAACAGATACAAGGGAATTGGAAATGTCCCCTGTATCTTATCAGACCACCATGCTTTAAAATTGGAATTCAACAACAACACAAATCCAGAAACCTAAAAACTCATGGAAATTAAACAATGGACAATTGCACCACACCTGGGCCAAAGAAGAAATAAAGAAAGACATTAAGGACTTCCTAAAATTCAACAAGAATGAGAACACAACATACCCGAATTTATGGGAAACCTTAAGGCAGTGCTACCAGGGAAGTTCATTGCACTAAGTCCCCATATGAAGAAAACAGAGCATAGTCACATTAGAGAATTAACAGCACAACTGAAAGCCTTAGAACAAAAAGAAACAAACATACCCTGGAGGAGTAGACACAAGGAAATAATCAATTTGAGTGCTGAAATCAATAAAATAGAAACCAGGAAAACAATACAAAAAATTCAATGCAACAGGGAGTTGGTTTTTCAAGAAAATCAACAAGATAGACAAACTTTTATCCAAACTAATGAAAAAGTATAGAAAAGAAAAGAGGGACATAAAAACGGACACAAAGGAAATCCAAACAACTTTCAGGTCATACTTTGAAAACCTGTACTCCACAAAATTTGAAAATTCAAAGAAATAGACAAATTTCTGGATAAATATCACTTACCAAATTTAAGTCAGAATAGACAAATAACTAAAATAGACCTATAACCCCCAATGAAATAGAAGCAGCCATCAAAAGCCTTCCAAACAAAAAAAGCCCAGGGCCAAATGGCTTCAGTGCGGAAATCTACCATAAATTCAAGGAAGAGATAATACCAACACTCCTCAAAATGTTCCACACAATAGAAACATAAGGCTCATTACCAAACTCTTTCTGTGAGGCCACAATCACCTTGGTACCCAAGCCTCACAAAGATTCAACTAAGAAAGAAAACTACAGACCAATATACCTGATGAAAATTGATGCAAAAATACTCAATAAAATGACAGCAACCCGAAACCAAGAATACATCAGATAAATCATCCAACATGACCAAGTACGCTTCATTCCTGAATTGCTGGGATGGTTCAACATATGAAAATCTATCAATGTGCATGACCATATAAACAAACTGAAAAGGATAAACCATATGATCATCTCCCTAGATGCGGAAAAAGCCTGTGACAAAATTCAACACCCTTGCATTATAAAGGTCTTGGGGGAATCAGAAATAACAGGAACATACCTAAGCATAATAAACGCAATATACAATAAACAGCCAATATCAAACTGAATGGAGAGAAGCTTAAGGCAATTCCTCTAAAATCAGGAACAAGACAAGGCAGCCTTCTTTCTCCATACCTATTCAATATTGTACTTGAAGTTCTAGCTAAAGCTATAAGACAACAAAAGGAGATCAAGAGGATCCAAATTGAAAAGGAAGAAATCAAACTGTCTCTATTTGCAGATGATATGATAGTTTACATAAGCAAACCAATAAACTTTACCAGAGAACTCCTACAGCAAATAAACAACCTCAGCAAACTAGCAGGACACAAGTTAAACTCAAATTAATCAGTAGCCCTACTTTTTTCAGACCTCAAAGGAGCTGAGAAAGAAACCAGAGAAACATCACCCATTACAATAGCTACAAACAATATAAAGTATCTTGAGGTAAAGCTTACCAAACAAGTGAAAGACTTAAATAACAAGATCTTTGTGCCTTTAAGGAAAGAAATTAAAGATGATACCAGAAAATGGAAACATCTCCACGCTCTGGATAGGTAGGATAAATATAGTAAAAATGGCAATCTTGCCAAAAGCAATCTACAGATTCAATGCAATCCCCATTAAAATCCCAGCACAATCCCTCACTGACCTAGAAAGGATAATAATCAACTTTATATGGAAAAACAAAAGACACAGGATAGCCAAAACAACCATGTACAATAAAGGAACATTAGGAAGCATCACCATCCTCGACTTTAAGTTCTACTACAGAGCTATAGTTCTGAAAACAGCATAGTATTGGCACAAAAATAGATAGGTAGACCAACGGAATTGAATGAAAAATCCTGACATTAACCCATACACCTACGAACACCGGATTTTTGACAAAACAGCTAAAAGAATACAATGGGGGAAGGAAAGCATCTTCAACAAATGGTGCTGGCACAATTGGATGATGGTGTTTAGAAGACTGCAGATAGACCCATGTCTATCACCATGCACAAAACTAAATTCCAAATGGATCAAAGACCTCAACATAAATCCAGCCACACTGAACCTCTTAGAAGAGAAAGTTGGACGTACCCTTGAACAAATTGTTATAGGAGATGGCTTCCTGAACATAATTCCTGTAGCACAGACACTGACATTAACGATTAATAAATGGTACCTCCTCAAACTATGAAGCTTCTGTTAGGCTAAGGAATGTGGACAAGACCAAATGGCAGTCCAAAGACTGAGAAAAAAATTATTACCAACCCTACATATGACAAACGGATGATCTATACAATATACAAAGAACTCAAGAAACTATTCAACAAAACATCAAATAACCCTATTGAAAACTGGGGTACACAATTGAGGAAATAATTCTCAATAGAGGAAATCAAAAAGGCTGAAAGACACTTAAGAAAGTGCTCAACATCCTTAGCTATCCGGGAAATGCAAATAAAATCAACTTTGAGATACCATCTTACTCCTGCCAGAATGGCTAAAATTAGAAACACCAATGACAACTTATGCTGGAGAGGAAGTGGAGAAAGGGGAACACTCCTCCACTGCTGGAAGGAGTGCAGCCATTTTGGAGATCAGTATGGTGGTTCCTCAGCAAAACAGGCATTAGATTGCCACAGGATACAGACTTCCCTTCTTAGATATATACCCAAATGATCCACATCCATGCCACAAACACATGTGCTCAACTATGTTCATAGCAGCATTATTTGTAATAGCAAGAACCTGGAAGCAACATAGATGCCCCTCAACTGAAGAATGGATAAAGAAGATGTGGCACATCTACACAATGGAATACTACTCTGCAGAAAAAAAAAAAATAATGGAATCTTGTGTAGAGAGCTGTGTAGTGCCACGCCTTAAAGTGGCACTGGCTTCTACCTTACACCTTCCTGCTGGTAAAGACTTTCTGGGTAAACAAGCCTTTAATTGAATAAGTCTGTTCAGCCTGTCTGGTTCCACATTAGAGTAGCCTATCTGCAGAGTCCACTTGGCTCACTGGGGTTGGTTAGCTCAAGGGTGTTTAAGCCTGTGCAGGGGTCCTCTCTCTCTCTCTCTCTCTCTCTCTCTCTCTCTCTCTCTCTCTCTCTCCCCCTGCAGGCCAGAAGAAACATGTTTAAAGGATCCTGATTAAAACTGCATGAAGGAGATCTTCCCCGGAGTCGCGTCTTCCTTGCTGGCGAGGGCAGGTGCGTACAATCTTGAAATTAGAAAGAAGTGGATGGAACTGAAAGAAACCATCCTGAATGACGTAACCCAGTCACAAAATAAGAACATGGTATGTACTCACTTATATATGGATTTTAGACCTAGAACAAAGGATCACCAGCCTATTATTCACACTGCCAGAGGAACTAGGATACAAAGTGTATTCTAAGAGATTCATATATGGTCCCTTACAAAAGGAGGAAGGGACAAGTTCCCCAGAGCACATGGGAAGTGGGTATGGCAGTGAATGGAGAGAGAACTAGGATAAAGAGAAGGGGAGGAGAGGAAAGCACTTGCTACTAGTAAGACTGAGTCAGGGTAGGAATAGAGGACAGAAAAGAGAGAGAGAGAGAGAGAGAGAGAGAGAGAGAGAGAGAGAGAGAGAGAGAGAGAGCATAAAAGAGGGAGCCATTATTGGTTTGAACAGAAAACTGAACCTAAAGAAAGGCCTAGAGACCTACAAGACTGACACCAACTAACAATTTGAACAACTGTAGAAAGGCTACCATAAATGCCCTTCCCTATTGTGAGATCAACAACTAACTCATCCACCACCATGGAGCCCTCATCTAGTACCTGTTGGAAACAGAAGCAAACTCCCATAACTAAACACTGAGTCGAACTAGAATCCAGATGCAGAGAGAAAGGAAAAGACCAGGTTGCCGAAACACATAAAAAGAGCTGACCTGAACAAGGAGGAGCTACTGCTCCCCCCAGACTGATATCTGTGAATCCAGCTTGGGACTGAGTCAGACCCCCTGAATATGGGTCTCAGCTGGAAGGACTGAGCAATCTAAGGGACCTCAGACAGTAGAACCATGTGCACAAAAGGATCTTGTGGACACATCCCCAATGAAGGGATACTCCCTTAACCTAGAGACAGAGAGAAGTCCTAGTCTCTACTTCAAATGAATTGACAGATTTCCATGACCCCACCTGGATGGCATAGCTCTTCATGTGAAATGTGGGTGGGGGAAGGGAGGGGAGAGGTGTCTGGGTGCATGTAAGGGTGGAAGGAGAGTAAGAGGGGCAGAGGGAGGGAGGGACAGAGGGAGGGAGACAGAGAGGGAGGGAAGGAGGAATGAAAGTATGGAGGGAGGCAGAGAGGGAGGGAGGGAGGCAAAGAGGGATGGAAGGAGGCAGAGATAGAGAGAAGGACGGAGGGATGGAGGGAGGGAGGAAGAGGAAGAGGAAACTGGAATCTACATGTAAAATTAAAAAAAATTTAAAATGTCTCAAATTAGCAAAAGAACATTTTATGTTCACATAGTCCTCATTTTAGTCATGGGAAGAAATTGTCTGTAAATATAACACTCTCCCAGCACCTCACATGCAGAAAGCATTTGAAAAAATAATTGTTCAATTAAATGTTTAGCATTATGCATCAAGATATCACCAGACCTCTTCTAAATTACTAACTGATAAAAGCCTAAATCATTGACAGATGTAGTTGCTTGTGAGGTTGAGGAGCTGGGGGATTCTCCATGCTTCTGTCAGGCAAAGAAGTACGGACATGTTGGGAGACTATTCAGTATGCTCTCCTGTAGGAAGAAGAAGAACATAAGGGACTATGTTTCTTCACATTTATCTACATATGTTTGTACATCTACCCATAGCAGTAAAAGTCATTCGTAAGTGGAATTGGAAGGGTAAGCATTTGCTATTCAACTGTACAGTATTGTTGTCATTCTAAGGTTGTTCTGAAATATAGACTATGAAAATCACTAATGTGTTTCTCAAAACAAATCTGTTTTTCCTAAGAGACCCAAGAACATTAAGAGTTTAATGTTCATCACAAATGATAAATGACCACATTTAGGATTTCATGGAGATGTGCACACTCTCTGCTAAGAAAGCCTGTATGGCAGATTTGTTTCCTCCTGGTCCTGTGAGACTGTGAAGGTCTAAAAAGTTATCTTTGCTCGTCCCGTTCATGTTCTTGTCTCTACCACACTCAGTTTCACATGCTGCTCCTTGTCAGGTTGATTGAGTTGCTGCATGAGCAGAAACTGTAGCTGCACCTCTGTCTCAATGGACTGCTCAGATATGATGTTATTTCAGTTGTGTAAGAAGATGAACCGAAAGCAGGCTGGCTATGACAGCAGGTCTTCCTGACACTATTGATGTTCCTTTCCTGTAAATTGTTTAGAATAGCTTTGTTTGCACTACTTGTTAGTATGTATGTGGTGTTGGGGACACTATTTAGCAAAGTGAGTACTTAGTTTTTGGGATTAAATCCTAGAGAAAATGGAGAGATTCATCAGAGAAGTTATCATTTGTATGGACGATGCCTATCTGGGGAAGGTCTGTGTATCAGCTAAGTCTGTGAGCAAGAAAGCATCATGAAGATTACAAGAAATAATAAAGAGACTCAGAATATACTGAAAAACAAAGGAGAAGATGGTGTCTGTTTAGTTGCAATGATAAGACTGGAAAGAAAAGAGAAATAATATGGAAGGTAATAATATTTTGAAACCACCACTTGCTTTCATTCACACACACATGCATGCAAATTCACACACACACACACACACACACACACACACACACACACACACACACACACACACACACACACATTTAGGGCATAAAGCCAAACCATACAGAACATTTAGGTAACCACGGTGCTTGAATAAATGTCTCTGACAGGTATAAGTTCAAATAACAGAGCTTTAGGAAAGTGGGCTCATTAAATTCAATCAACAATTTAATTCTAAGATGGAAAGGTGTCCATGAATATATCAGGCCAAACAAATTTAGATATTAAAAAAATTTCTTTTTTTGTTCCTTTCAGATGGCCCACATTATTCTTTCTCATAGTAGAGAAGATTCCCTCAGTTGATGACAAGTTCTCTATGCACACAGCTCTCAAGATTCATAAACTTTGCCGATTGAAAAACAACTTTTTTTTGCTTAAATCCACCTATAAAAGATCAGAAAATGATTTTTCACAAAGTCTCACCACTGTAGACCTGTGTTCAAGATAAGGCAACAAAGATCAATATTGGCACAAGAAGAGGAGTTGGGCCTGAATAGGAAGTAAGGTAGAATTGTTGTGACCCCAAAGTTAATAGGAGCGGGAGATAACTCATTTGTAGAGTACTTGCCTAGAATATGTGAGGCCCTGGGTTCAACTCCTAAGAAGCAGAAGAGGTTTTCATGTGGATTCTGAATTTACGGAGTTAAAGGGATCACACAAAGAAAGACCCCAAGTTGTGACCACGGTCATTATCTGCCTTCAAAAGAAACCATGGCTCTGTATTTCTTGTTTGCCTGTATGAAATGTATGAATATATTCAAATGTGAGACCTTTACATTTTAATGGTTATGCTGGATTTCTCAAAGGAGAGATAGAGAAAAATAGAGATTATGTTTTTTCTAATTATCAAAAACACCACAAGGTTTTAAGCCCTTTTGCTTCTTGGGAGAATGTTCTGCATTCAGACGTGTCTCTGTTGGTTTGGGATGCTGTAGAGTGCCATCCATCTTTGGAATAAAAACTGAAATTGGTTCAGATTCATAATGCTGCATAACCCGTAAAGTAGAGTAGTTCTAAATCTCCATCATCTGGAAACGCAGATGTTCAACTTGTTTGTTTATTTTGTGTTCAGTTAGAGTGTGAACCACTTAATCTTATTGACTAGATGCATTCTGAACAGTTTCCACTCAACATAACTGGGGATCGCTTTGAGAAACCAATCTAGATGAAACACTTAACATGTACTGATGATTATACTCAGTTGTCCAGGTGTTATAGACCATTAGATAATTATTCATTCCTAACAGCCATTTTTAGTATTTCCTTTGTTATACAGAAATGTACAATCAGCCTTTGCTTAAACAATAACTGAACACCCCAAACTAATAGTGTCTTGTTATAGTCATGATTCATTTGTTTTATTTTATTGTAACTTAAGTGAAAATGTTCTTGATACAAAAATACCCTTATTTTTAGTCTATTTTATTGACTATGCCTAATATGGGAGGGAAAAATAAACAAAAACAGGGATTTAGAATCATTTATATTTCTCAATCTTGACCAACCTAGTTTAGTTTTTAATTGCTAAAATCAGTATCCAAGAAATATATTATCAAGATGGTATAGTACACAAGCTATTTGACTCTCTACAAGCTTCTAAGGGACAGTTTAATTGGATTGTGATTTTTGTTTTCAGAAAATGAATTTGGCTGAAGTAATAAGTTTCAGTCATGGTAATGCTAACTTCCAGAAAACGAGAAAGGTAAGGTTTTACAGGTATCATAAAACTGCCAGCCAAGTCAGGATTTCAGGATCATATAGCTGGGTTAGTATCTAAAGCACTGTTTGCTATCCTCAAACCTTTCAGATAAATGGGTAAAGTTCAAACATCAATGTATATCCTGGTTTCTGAGAAAGGTAGTGTGTTTATCTGGGGCTATGCAAAGTGATGTAACCTCTTGACTGTTGCATGAGAGGGAACAGTTTTCTTTTCTCTGATTGCCATTAGATAATGGTTCACTTACATTTCCAGCTCCTTTATTTCTTACTCTTTTAGTATTCTCTCCTTCCCCTTCCTTTATTCCTCCATCCAACCATCCCTTCTCTCTCTCTCTCTTTTTTGTCCCTTCCTTTTTTTAAAGAAAGGGTTAAAGGGGTAAAGGGGCATGTTACATAGGCCCTGCTGGCATCTGACTTGGTGTCAATTTTGCCTAACACAGCCTGGTTCCCATGTATCCTGGGATTATGTCCTGGTTCCCATGAACCTTGGGATTATGTTCTTGTGTTATCATATCTCACTGCTCAATTTTTAAGGAAACATGGGTGTCCTACTTTCATCCAGCTACACCAAATAAACTATGGTGTATGTTAGTATTCAGGCATTTTTACTGATTTGCCCTTAGGGTTCTGACAGGATATGTCCCAGCTAAAGCCACTAAGAGCAGCACCTGTGCACAAGCACTATGTTCCCTTTTAAAGGGGCCTTGCTCGCCTCCCATCTTTTTCTCTTTCTCTCTCTGCTTTTCTGTCTCTCCTCTCATTCTTTCTCTCTCTTTACTCTCTCTCTCTCTCTTTCTCTCTCTCTGTGTCTGTCTGTCTGTCTCCCTCTCTTATCTTCTACTGCTTGTATCCCCAGAGGCCACTCTCCCCTCTCCCCCCTGATTTGCCCAGTTACTTTCCCCTGGTAAAAAAAAAAAAAAAAAAAAAAAACTCTTCCACCCATGCATCATTGCATTACATCTTTTTCTTGTGAATTACATTTTAGAATTGCAACAGTATGGAAATCAGACATCATATAATTTTAACACACACCCCTCTCCCTGCCACCAGTGAGTCTACAATGCAATGCAACTTATGAACGAATAGGTTGTCAAATCTTGAAACCTCCAGGTCATTTCAGATGTTGTTCCTTCATAAAGCGGCATATAAGAGTTAATTAATTAGAGTGATGGGGAAGAGCAGAGAGGTTATTGGTACTGTAAACACATTGGGCTTAAAGTCATTGAGGTATCACTGAATTATGATGCTTTAAATAAAATTATCTCTGTTATTATGTATTTCAGAAGAAGGCACAAGTTCAAAATAGACCAACATGTGCATGGCAGTTAAAGTCCAAAGATAAAATCTCCATGAGTGGTATTGAATGAAGAATATTAACAACTGAAAAACAAACTATACAGAAATATCAAACTATGTAAGGGTCAAAGGAGGGAAAAGTACTACTGCTCAGAAACTATAGCGATTTAATAAGGATCAGGATAAACAATTAGGCTGAACAGAAGTTTATTAAGGGAGAAATAACTCACAACATAGGCAGATGTAGTGGCGGGTTCCACTGGATCCTAAGCCTTCCAGTGTCCACCACCAAAAGGGGAGGCCCGACCCTTTCCCAGCCTTTTCTCCCAGCTCCCATCCGGCCCTGTCTCCACCCCAATGGGCATGGCCTAAGCCACAGGTGCAGACAAGGTGAATATCTCGCTACAAGGAACATGGAAAGAAACTGGGAAACACTTTAGTGTTAACATGCAGTAATCAGATCCAGCCACTGGTTAAAGAGTTGTATAGCAAGGACAATTGAAATGCCAAGAGTAAAGGGGCCCCAAACCAAAAGCAGATACATTTAGTGGAACAGCCAGCCAAGGAAAAGATGCCCCTGAACCCTAAATTTGGATCAGTTATTGTAAACCTGAAAGAAATGGAGAGAATAAGGACCACATCCGTGTTCATATCTTGACCAAGGAACTACAGGTCCTTCTACTGTTTCCAACTTTATAACATGCTAAATCCATAAGTTAATTAACTTGTTTTGAGTAGTTGAAGAGCAATAATTAAATCCTAATGTCTTCCTGTAGGGAAATATAATAATAGAGCAAAGGGGATTTCTTAGTATTTCTTTTACTTGCACCCAGGGAAATAAAACAAGACTGTACTCCACAGCCAGTGCATATTCTGGCAGAGTTTTTCAGGACTGTAAAGCACAGCACTTCTTCTGGACTCTGGAGTTTGAATATACCTTTTCAGTAATTAGGAAAATATGATCAAAGCAAATTGAAAATTCTTAATATATTTCAGGATTGAATCACTCTCAGTGATAACAATTGGTTCCTGTCTAAATGTCTTTTAACTTTTAATAATAATTTCAAAATTGTTTTAGCCTTTTCACAAAAGCAAATTCTTATTCTAACTACATTTAACTCTTATGTCAGAACTACCCATCTTCCTACTTAGGCAGTGATAGGTTCTTTAAGGGGACGTATCCTCCATGCTCCTCTCTTCTATATATGGACTTTTCTAAAGACCATGAATCTAAATTTTATCTGTGACATAAGACTATGGGGTATTAAAGTAAATAATCATCTACAAAATAAGAATAATGCTAAGGAGATTGCTGTTACAATCTAATTAATGTTTCCATGTGAAATACTGACCAAAGAATGCTTCAGAATCAGTAAACAGTAAGTGCTAGCATTCATGACTCCTATAATCAATAAATTGAAATTTACTTCTTAAAATCTTTAATTCTACTTCACTAATAATAAACACTATTAAGAACATTACATCGGAACTAAGATAGTCTATATACTCTGAATATTCTCGTGGGTTTTATGGAAAGGAGTAACAAATTTTAGCAAATAGAATTTGAATGGCAGGCTAGGAGTTAACTTGTAACTTTTAATCTAAATTCATGACTTCCCTGAACTCATATATTAAATGACTACAAAGTTCATGAAGAGTCTCACTGCTTGGTAGGAATGAAAACTCCCCAGCCTACCAAAAGATTATGTAAATATTTGAATCTGAGGTTGAGTAAGTGCAATGAGATTATTGTTAGTTTGTGTGATGACCCACTGGGTGGCCTGTGCCAGTCTGGTCCTTTGGCTCCCACCCCTTGATTGACAAATCATCAAAGCATTTTGTATTTTGTGTCTTTCTCACTTGATCATTGCTTGATAAAAGCCAATGAAACTTGTCCCTCACTCATGTGGAATAACTCATGTGGAATAATCCTATGAAAAATCAGCTTCCCATCTGGGACCCTAGCCACCTGCTTCACATTCAAGAGATATGCTATCTTCCACTGTTTTTTTTTTTTTTGATTTGCTGATGGATTTGCCTTCCTTTCAGTACCAACTATTGGTCTTTGGTGGGGTTCTGACCATTACCCTGGATGTGAGGCATCCTTTCTTGAGCCCAGTCCTTTTCTTGCCTTCTGGCATTTCTCTAAGTTCTAGTACCAGGCTACTGTGTCTTTCTAGGAATCAGAGCCCTTAGCCCCACCCTTTGAGTGATGACTCTCTCTGAATTTCTGGGGCAGTAGAAATTGCAGACCCTTTTGGTCTTACTTTTCTGCCTCACTCATTGGAGTTGTGTCATCATCCACACCTTCTTGTTACCACTGGGGTGTTTACTGGAGACCCACCACTGACAGTTCTTAATCAGCTATGGTTGCAGGACTACCAGCTGTTGGCCATAGAACTGGAGGCACATACCACCAAAAATGTCTGGGTGATGTTGTGGTGGTGAGAAAGGATCAGGTGCTTTAAGCCCTAGAGAGTCAATTTAGGGTTTAAGCAGAAGGTTTTGTTTTGTTTTGTTTTTGTTAGAGAAATAGATCATGTAAAGAGAAAAGGGAAGAGGGGAGACAAGGTTCCAGAGACAAGAGCAGCAGGAGAGAGGGAGAGAATGGGGAAAATGGAAGAGAGAGAGGGAGGGGCAGAGGGAGGAGAGGGAGAGATGAGGGAGGGAAAGGAAGAAAAGGGAAGGAGGGAAAAAGGGAGAGAGATAGAGAGAAAGAGATAGAGATAGAGATAGAGATAGAGATAGAGATAGAGATAGAGATAGAGATAGAGATAGAGATAGAGATAGAGAGAGGGGGGAGCGAACGAGATGCATGGTGGGTAGGGCCTTTTTAAAGGGAATGTAGTGAATATGCACAGATGGTGCCCATAGTGGCTGTAGCTGAGGATGTATCCTGTCAGAATCCCAAGTATAGGCCAGTACAAATACCTGAATACTAACATTTATAACAACATACATAGAAAAGTATACTCGGAAAATATAATGAAATTATGAACTTTAAGTTATCACAGCTATCCTGCATTGTACATGTAGGCCAATAGTACTCCATTAATATCATGAGACCGGGTTGGAAGGGGAGACATAGACAGAGACAGAAACAAAGGTAAAGGGATTCAGAAGTGCTTAAGTGCAGAAACTGGGGTGAAATTTTCTTGTAAGTCAAAAGTCAAATAATGTGCATAGACAAAGATAATGGTGAAGGCAAGCTAGGACATTCCAAAAGAATTCAGCCCTGTGAAATCCTTGATTTTAGCAGTGTGAGGTACATTTAGACTTCTATTTTCTAGATATATATGGAAAACAGAACATATTGTTTTAAGCTTACAAATCAGTCACAACTACAGATCTTCTACTCACACATACCTAGAACCAGATCATCTTGAACAGTGTTTAGCCCTGCCACAAAGGTGGCATCTCAGAGTTAACTTCTATAGCCAAAATATAGTTTATAAGAAACATTAATAAACAAACCTGGGTCCAGGTTTCCTACAGTAACTCTGGAAGGTAGAAGACAATAAACCAAATTCTGAAACTAATGAAGGAATGTAATTTCTAGCTAAATGCTTGATTTTATACATTCACAAAACTAAAGATATTTCCAGATATGGAAAGCCGACAACCAAAACCACACTATTTTATTTGCACTTTCCTTTTTCACAGATGAACTACAGATGAGCTTCCTTGTAAGGAATTTCTGTGAGATGACAGAAGGCAAAAAATCAGGAGGCATATAAGGCATTTGCAATTGTTTGGGGAAGGGATGTTCGCATATAGGACAACAGTCAGTGTGTGAAGAGGTTAGAGGACCTCTCATGGCAGATGTTATAACTGACCTCTGGAAACATTTCAACAGGAATAAGGTGACTGAATGTGAATGAGAATAAAGACCTGGGATGAATTAGTAATATTAAAGAGGAACTAGCTGAAAAATAAACTTTATTCATTGAAAACAAATAATTAGAAAATAAGAAATCAAAGTATGCTGTGTAGTTTGATTCTGATAACCAGAAATATTCAGTTATATACTGTAGAATTAACTGAAGTTACATATGTGTTCTTACACAACTGTGGGATTGAGGAGGAGAGTAGTAAAATTTATGTCCATGTTTTAGGATATAGTGTTTGCTCAGAATTAAGAGATGTACACTGGAAATACAATTTCATTATTGTATTTGTATTGTATTGGGAGCCCTCAATGAAAGATACAATTCAATTCAATTTATACAATTAAGGGTGTCTATTTATTTCTCTATCTTCATCTAGATCAAATTAAGAAAAAAGATTTAGAGTGAATATGGAGTTAAACAGGAGAGACAGAGAGATTGGAGGGATGAAATGAAAGGGGGATAATGTAGTGTGTGTGTGTGTGTGTGTGTGTGTGTGTGTGTGTGTGTGTGTGTATGTGTGTGTGTGTTTGTGTGTACATGCATTATGAGAAGTTAAGAGGGGAACCAAGTAGGAGTTTCCTCTCCTCAAGGTGGCTTTTGGAGTAGGAAACATTGTAAGCTGTATATCAGCTATTTTTTTAGAGAAATATAATAGCTACAAATTAAACATTTCTATGCAATCCTGAGGATATCAAACCTTCTAAAGTTTATTTTCAACCAATACAGCTCAACTACATCAGAAAAAGGTATAACAGACTGTAAGGTGAGTAAACTATTTTCTTCCAAGTTTTCAAAATTAAAATTATAAAATAAGGAGGTAATACACAAACAGATATTTAAACAGATTACAGACTGTTATAGACAAAAGTACATGTCCCAATTAAATTACAATTGAAATTAAAAATAATTAGTAAAATTAAAATGTTCTATACCTGGAACTAAAAATGTCATGACTAATTGTACTGTATTTATTATTACTAATATTATACTAATAATAAGCCAGCACCACATGGATCTTCTATTCCTGAAAAATAAACAACATTGTAGTATGTATGACAAAGAACTTAAACATAGGGTTTCAATAAGATATCAATAATTGTAATTTCCTAAGCAGTCCTAAGCAGTGGAGCATTGCAAAATCACAATCAAATCTATTGTAATAAAATTTGAGTACATTTTGTGTTTACATATATACATGGGAGAGAAAACTTCAGTAAACTTGGAGAGAGAGAGGCAGAGAGAGAGAGAGAGAGAGAGAGAGAGAGAGAGAGAGAGAGAGAGAGAGAGAGAGAGAGAGAGAGGTGGGGGGGAGAGGATATGAAAGTTTATTTGAAGTGAATGGAGAAATGCAAAAATTAAGAACAGTTGATTACAAAGAAGTATTGAGGTGCAGAAAGAGGCCTTAGTTGATATGTGAGAATAAATGAATGTTGAACTCCAAATCAGAAGCACACTAATCTGCCCAGAATTGTTTTACCATGAGCCTGGAAGAGCATGGTAATTAACTCCTCAACTCTGCCTTCCCCCATAATTCTCTAAAGACATTTTCACATGACCTCATCAAAGCCATATAAATTTGACACAAAACCTCCTAAGTGTCTTAAGAGGTAATTTCCAAACTAAACTCTTTTTCATACTCTGTTGAAAGGGATGCCATTGTCCTTTTCAAGCATGTGGTCAGTTGTCTTTTCATCAGCAAGTATTCCGGTCACAAGGCCTTTCATCTACTTCTGTGGTCTTTTAAGTGTCCATATGGAATAGTTGTGCTTGCCATTATTTCCACAATTCAGCTGCATTTGTGTGCTGTTGCCAAAGCATTCTATTTATCCTTTTGTTCTTCCAAATGCATAGCAACAATTTTCAATGCAAATCATATTTCTGTGCTTGCCTTTTTTAAACATATAAATTGCATTGTTATTTGTTAATATTATTCACCAGAAACATCAACTGCTATATACATTTTATTCATCTTGTACACACACATACACACACACACACACACACACACACACACACACACGTTGATGAGCTTGTAGTAGTTAAATTCAGGTGTCTCCAGGATTCACTCAGCTTGGCAGCATAGCCATTTCCACTGAGATACCTTACAAGTTCAAAACTCATTGATTTTAAAAATCTAAACTTAACATAGCAGACATGAAGATCATGTATTACTTAGGATATATAATAACCAGAGAGTTCATAAACTGCTTGTAAACGTAATTGCTTTGTAGTGGTGATTTTAGTATTTCTCTTCCCTTGGAAAGTAATTTAGATATTAGGGCCATTAAATAATTGGAGATTGAGAGAAATATTATCAATTATTCTTGACCATGCCCTTGCTTATCCGGACATACATTTTATTGATTTGTCAGTTCTATATTTTGATCAATTTTTTCCACTTATGAAACTTTATGTATATTTAAATTTACATTGTCAAATAACCTATAAATCAAAAGTTAAATATTGTATCAAAGATATGTGTTGTAAATTCCTGTCATATATTAAAGTTATCTTGATTTTGGGAATCTTAAATTTTGATCATTGGTGTCTGTCTTTGATGATGCCTCAGAAAATTTTTATTCTCTATCTTTGTTCTTAAAAATATCTGCATCTTGTCATCTTCCTGAGTTTATTACCAATGACACTCTTTGTCATGGTAATTCAGTTTGATTTGTATTTTAAATCTCCTCAATTGTCTTACTTCATTTTGTAAATGGAGATAGATTTTCTAGGTTTCAAAATGATAATTTGTTTTAAGAAGATTTATTTTCACAGTATTGAAACAAGTAAGTGGTTGGAAACTAATTTCTATAATCACTTCTGTATTGAGGTATCTCTATTTCTTCAAAACAAAACAAAACAAAAAGGGAAACAATAAAATACCCCCCAAAATGAAAACCCTATATGGTATTAAAAACACAGCCAGAAAGTAAGGGCCTTGTCTCTTTGCAATCCAGTAAGTAACTCCACTTGCCAAAATTCAGAAATTTCGGCAGTCTTATCAAAGGAAATTCTTTGAAATGCTGATCCGCAGCTCTACATCCAGGACTCCAAAGTGCAGAATAACTAAAACAGTATGAATAGTCAGTCAATTATGAAACTTTTCCATAAAAGATAATTTGTCCTCTATATAAAACTTGAGCTTCTATTGGAATGTTTTCCAGATAGTTTCAGGATGTTGTTCATCATCTGAAGTCATTCTGGAGTAAGCGGGGAGTGGAGATGAAGAACGAAGCACACACAATGTGTTTGAACATATGGTTCTCGGGTAAGATTGGGCAGTAATAATTATCTCTGCTTATTTCTCTGTCAGGAGTCTCTTTGAACAATTTAGCCATTCTCAGTGACCTCATGGCCAGAGATCACAGCCCTCAGTCTTAGAAACACTGAAAGCCAACAAGGAAAATTGCCCAGAGCCATGTTATTTTTGAACCACAAAATGGCTTACACGGTTAAAAATAGAAGCCTGAATACATGTGTCAACACCAACGTGAATGAAAATAATGATTCTTTTTTACAGACTCAACACCCTGATTGAAAGGCAGCATAGTGCAGGCACAAAGGGTCAGGCAATGACCCCACAGTTGAGGTAGGACATCTAGACATTTCTTCTTGTATAGTTATTTTTATTTATCATAAAACAACCTTCTGGATTCTCATAAAACATTTATTTCAAAGTATATGAATTCATGTTACATGTAATTGTACCCAAACATAAATCTAAGTGAGAACCCCAAGAGAATAAATGAATATTCATGCTCACTTGTGTACTTAACCATTCCAGAAATACACACAAACAAAAGACAGTGAAGAGATTGAGAAAAATATGGATGGCTATTCAGTTTTATTTTCTACTAGTAGTATTTCATTCTTCTCATTTGAAAACACACAAGTAGGTCAAAACCCACATTTCTACTAAAATTCTACTTTTAAAGACATATCTAAAAGTATGTGGGAGAGATGTGCATGGTTTTAAATAGTAAAGTAGTTCATCTTTTCCTTTATAAATGATATTTCAAATGAAATCAGAATGAAAGTCAAAATAGAAAGGCCATTATAAAGTTACTGTCATATAATTACTTGTATTTGAATCATTATTATTTTATTTTGAAATCCTGCATGATTTATCTGATTATACCACAACCACATTGCATAGAAGAATCCTGCTTATTAGAATAATAAGCAGTGTCCCATTGTTTGCTAGTTCATAAAGTGAGCTGCAGAATTTGGTTATTTTTGTACAGTAAGACATATATTGTGTTGATCACTGTTCACTTAATTATCATATGAGATCTTGTGGTCATATAGTATAAAAAGAAACTCAGTTTAGCAAAGACTCATAAAAGAACTTAAATTTACTATTTCTATATGTGCAACTTATGAATCCATTGAGTTACATATTTGAAAATATCAAAGTGATATTTCTTAAAATAATGTCATTAAATAACCACACAGGGAAATTTGCATGTAATTAATATTGTTTGTCAAAATAATCACCTGTAAAAACCATGATATGCCTCAGAAGGTACATATGACAAACATTCAATCCTAGATATCTCAATACCTGGATGAAGAAGGAAATAGATAATAAACTCTACAAAGTTGAACACCTATATCCACTTGTTTACTACTACATATATCCCTCCCTCAACATCCATTTAACTCACATATACCACACACACACACACACACACACACCACCTTAATCACACACACACACACACAAACACACACACATTACCATAATCACACACACACTATATACACACACCACCATAATCACACATACCACCATAATGTCTCTCTCTCTCTCTCTCTCTCTCTCTCTCTCTCTCTCTCTCTCTCACACACACACACACACACATACCATAATCACATACACAAACACCATAATCACACACACACACCACCATAATCACATACACCACCATCACACACACACACACATACACACACAAACACAAACACACACACACACACACACCACACTTGGAAAGCTATGTTTCTGAAATTGGTGTTTTTGAATATTATTCTAGAACACACTTTGTGGATCCCTGAATACAATAAATGGAATAGAATGGGTATCATGAAGAACTAACCCAATCACTAGATCCATTGTGTCATTGATAAATAGTGATTCTTAACATTACCTGATGTGAAGAAAATATTCCCATTCTGCTTAAGAGCTTTCATTTATTTTGTGTGTGTCTTCTTGCTTTTTTTTTTTTCTTTCTGAAACTGTATAGTACTGTGTTCACTGTACCACTTATGTGATCTGATAACACTTCTGCCTTTCTGAGTGTGTGTCCCTCTGTGAGTGTCTTACATAATACACTGAATTGTAATCTTTCAAAAATCAACTAATTTATTAGATCTCTACTCTGAGATATATAACATGACACATTAAAACAGTAGTGTGATCAAAACTACTTACTAAATACAAGTAGCAGACAAAAATGTAGCTCAAACTGGATGCTGTAAAATATTTCCAGGATACATCTGTAATTCTACCAAGCGAAAATCCTCAATAGGAACCTTTTCATAACTGAAAGTTATAAAAGGATGTAAAATTTTAAGATAGGCAAAAGACTTACTATTTATGTTGCTTTATATTAACTTAAAATCTTTTCTCTCATAAGTTATTTACTTATTTTCAGTCTCTATGAGCTTATTGTAAGCTCTATCTCAAACAAACAAACAAACAAACAAACAACAAAAAAAAAACTGCCTTTAGTTGCAAATAAAGCTCTTCGTTTTTGTGTTTGTGCCTCCTGCATCAGGCAACTCAGAGTCAGCATGCACAGCATAGTCTCCTCTGGGCAGGTCCAGAAGATTGCAAACTCAGCAGAAACAGCTTGTAAACTCCTGTTCTCAAGACCTCATTTTCTTTATAAGTACATTCCTAATACCAGAGGCATCCATGATTGGTAATTCTCCACCATAATTCCAATGTAGTCCATTAGTAATACTTGCTTTGTTATTTTCTTGTCTTATAATTGCATGCTTTCAGGACAGTCTTTTGTTCTGGGTGGTTATTTATTTTCCTGTGAGTACAGACTATCTTTAATCATAAGATGCTCAGCAACTATTGAAAGAGCCAATTATTTGCATAACTAATATAGCATAGGGATAAAAAGTGGTGCCAATATAAAATATTGTGGCAAAAAATGTGCTGTTCTCTGTAAAATAAATTATAGACTGGCAGGGAACAAGAAAAAATCTAAAGTCACACATCATAAACTGTGTGATTTGAGTCATGTGACCTTATAATTTATTTTTCAATCAATAGCCTTTCATATCGAGTAAACAAGCCATACATAATAATGCTGTTCAACAGACAGAGGTCATTGCACAATGGATGGAGAGCTTTTTCTATCTAGTCACCCTGCTTTGAGATAGCTGTGTGCTTTGGTCAGAAAGAGAAAAGACAATCTAATGAAATATTTATCCACATTTCTTTCTACAAATACATTGTTACAAGTAAAACCCCATAAAATAGCATATTTCTTTTAGGAGTAATCAGCCAAAAAGTTTCATATTAATATCAGCAATTAGTTATAATCAAACCTACCCCCCAAAATAAGTACACATACACACACACACACACACACACACACACACACACACACACACACACACACAGTCTTAGTGGCCAAGCAAATATGTTGATTTGAATGGACACTCATACACTGTGAATTACAATCTAATACATTTACTTTTTCATTTGTTTTGCTCTAGTAGATTCTGGCACAGTATGTCTTGGGGAAGGGGTCGAAGAACAACATTACTGCCCTCTTTGCCTTTCTAAGAATTCCAGAAGAGTAAGTACAGATGAATACCCACCAATGTCAGCCTTAGAAACACATTATTTTTAGTAAAGAGCACTGGTGAATGAGTTGCACAGTCATTACTCTTCTCCTCATGAGTTATGTCACTCAGAGTTGTATTCATTGTATCCATCAGTAGTCCTCTATTTCACATGTAGGAAGCTACCAATTATATGAAACACTCAAATGTATTTGTGACTTTATGCTCTATAAGAATATAGCTTTGCATAGTGTCCTCTTTGATCCAGATAGTACAACAGCTACTGATGGCACTATTACATTCAAAATAGATTTAACTTATTTTCTCACCCCTTTTCTGATTTAGTTAATGAATCTGAAAGAAAGATAAATATAATCTTGGAAGTGCTCAATAACATTCTTCTGGTTGACTTACAAATTGTACAACCTCCTTCCTGGTTCAGAATGCAATATATTTTTATATCCATCATATCCGTGGAGATTTTTAATTAACATGCACTCCACACTGACCCTTTCCTATCAGACTTTGACATTTGTCTATTTCATTTTCTGACTCATTCCTTCAAAAGATATTATGGATGTAATGTTATTACTATTACTCATTTGTAGAGTCATAGAGTTACAGCACACTGTGGTATGGTTTGTCCAATTTTGAAATCCTTTATTTTCATGATCACCATCAATTTTATCACTGAATAATATGTTTTCATATTTTTGTCATTGCTCTAAAAACGCTCTATTATTTATAAAATGTTACCTTCTAGTTAAACTAAAATAACAATTTTTATCTTCTTTCTCCAAACTTATTAAATCACTTTTGAGTTTGTCGATAGGGCATTTCTCCATGAAAACTTATTTTTATTTGATGAGGCATAACTTTTCTTCATTTTATAGTATCTAAATTTAAGACACAGTTTAGTGAGATATTCACCCTGCTACTGCACCTGTAGTGCTGACCACACCTGTTTGGGCATGGTCACAGGTATGGATGTGACCAAGAGTAGGATTAGGCCTGGGGTCGGTACCAGTACTTCCTTTCTTGGGTTTGGTGAGGTTGCAGAGAGCAGACTGAGTGGATCCTTGGAGTGGGAACTTTTGGCAGTCTTCTGTTTCTTGTGTTAGTGCCTTTTCTCCAAATAAAATTATATTAACTTATAGTGAGCCTAGCTCAGTGAATCTTGATCCGGGTGTCCATAAAACAATTAAGACAATTTGTTATGTTCCCAATCTTGATCTCGGTATTCATAACACAGTTAAAATAATTTTTTATGTTTCTATACTAAGGCTTTTTAAGATTCCTGTTCAGGGGAACCAGATAATTATTTTGTACTGCATGCATCTGAAATCTGGATGATGAAATTTGGGGAAGTGTTCTACATCTAACTATACTATTTCAAGAGATGGGGCTATCTACTCTCTTGTTAATTAATATTTAGCTAACAGTAATTGTTCAAGATTACTATCAAATCAAGAGCTTCAGAACCAGTGGTTTCTGTTACCAACAAGCCAACAAGCAGATCTCATCTATATCTCTTCAGTTTCCGTATTCCCAGATATCATGGCACTTTACAGTATATTGTAGTATTCTGATGAGTTCTGGAAAAGTCACTGGGTTTTCTGATGTACTAATTTTTCCTTTCTAAAAACCAGTCCAAATTCTAATTTAACCAGTCCAAATTCTCTAACTTGGAGAAATGAGGCTTTACTTACATTTTTTGAGAATAATGAATGATTAAATATAAGCCTACATACACTTAAAAATATGGATCATTTGTACAGAAATATAGAAACAGAAGTTAAATGTGTAAAATAATACAACTTGGAAATATCCAGAATATTACTTAGAAAGATCCTGGCTTTCTTTGAACATATTTACCCTTCTATGTTCTAATACCCCCAAAATATTACCTCTTTAAAAAATATTGTAATTATGATCACCCCTCTCTACTGATGTCTGCAGACTCATAATCAATCTTCCCCCTCTTTAGAGTACTTCCATGTGATCTACTCTCTGCAATTGCAGGCAATTTCTAAATGTTCTTTGAAACCTTCAGCAGGGGTTTGTTTGGCTATTGATTTGAGAAGCACTCCTTTGGTATGGCTATACCAAGACTTTACTTATCTTCTAAATCCTTATTGTGCCCAGATTAAAGACAGAAACTTTAATTAAACAAATTATTTTAGAAAATTTTTATGTTCATAAGAAGCATACATACTAAGAACACATCAGCATTTAACAAGTGAATGAAAGGCAGATGGTAGCAGTCTAGATGCTCATTGCTGCAGAGGTTATTTACAGACAAGCATAATGAGGATAGTAGGACCCATGTGGTGAGCATGGGATTAAGAACCATCACTATGAACTCCTACTTAGTTTAGTATAGACACAGATGGCTACATATAGTAATATTGGCATATATGTGTCTATGCATAGTCACTATACTACATACATTCCTTTATGCATAGCAGAGGATCTAAGAGGAATTTCACAACTACAGCAATGTGAACACTCAGCCTAAAACTGTTATTTGCTAATATCATTATCAGGTGGAAGGAAGCAAGCAGGGACCACTAGAAATTTTAAAGGTTCTTGAAAAACAGAAAAAAAAGACAAAAAATATGAAACTTGAGAATTTTACAATATCATTATCTAAAGATATATAAAAATAAAATGCAGAAAAACCTCACCATCTTGATGGGAATTAAGCAATCAAACACAGAACCCTAATCACAAAGGAACAAATGCTGTGACAATATTTTCCTCAAAACAAATGAAAGAGGACTGGGTTGCTGGTATCATCATGGAATAAACACAGGTGAAAACAACCTCCCACAAAATAATAAATACATGAATAAATCACAAAAATAATGATATAGTTATGTGCACGATGTTATAATATTTCATAGGTGTGTTTTTTCCCCATTAGTAGGTAAAGTGTATTTCGTAAATGAGGGCTGTGCATAGCAACTTACTTTCAGAGAGTACAGGATAGGATGTCCAGGAGCTTTTAAGTGGATATTCCTAGTCAGCACCCTGAACCCTAGGCAAATGATCAATGCCTGAGGCAAATAGCTGAAGTTATAAATGTTTCTGAAATAGTGCATGCATTCTTCCTTCAAATAAATAACCACAATACAGTCAAAGAGACAATGCCAGATAGATCCCAAGGCAGTGCATTCTGTAAAGAAACTAAAAGGTCAAGCCTTCTGCACTGTGTTTATGTTCTCACAAAGCACAGAAGCTTGAAAGTCAAGATTGGAGAAATGGTTCAGTATTAAGAACTGTTGTTTATCTTTAAACAAACAAGCAAAGAACAGCAAAAAATAAAACAAACAAACAACGGAACCCACAAACAAACAACCCCATCCACTGAGTTTTCTTTTTCCAGCATCCAGATGGTGTTGGGTGACACTCCATCCCAATCCCCTGCACTTCACCTCAAGGGACTCCAAAGCTCTCAATTCAGTGTCCCTGCTGCAACCACACAGAAGTGAACATATGAACACACACTCACAGACACAAACAAAAATGAAAATAAAGTACATCTTTTTATTCTTATTTTCTTTCAGCAAAGAAAGCTTTAAAACCTGGCAAAAGGGAAGAGATGACTGAGAAAATATTTAAAGATTTTGTATCCTAAATGGTCTTCTATATCAAAAAAAAAAACCCTGATAAAATATGTGTAATGATGTGGTCTTCATTTGGTAGTAACAAATAATGTTTTCTTTTTTGAAACAAATAAAGCATATAAAGCATTAAATGTTAATAATGAATAAAATGTTAATACATGTTAATAATAATAAAATGTTAATAAATAAATTTGAACGTGAGATACATGGACATTCCTATAACATTTCCACTATCTCTCTAAGCATGAAATGTTTCCTTAAGAAATTATCATCTGTCCCTTTCCCCTTCTCCATGGGGCCATGTATGTCTCTTATGGTCGGCCTTGTTTCCTATCTTTTCTTAAGGTATGAATTGCAGTCTAGTAATTCTTTGCTATATGTTGAAAAGCCATATATGAGTGAGTAAATATCATGTTTGTCTTTTTGTGACTGGGTTACCTCACTTGGGATGGTTTTTCAAGTTCCATCCATTTGCCTTCGAATTTCAAGATTCCATTATTTTTTGTTTTTTTTTTTTTTTTGTTTTGTTTTTTTTTCAGCTGAGTAATAATCCATTGTGTAAATGTACCACATTTTCTCCATCCATTCTTTAGTTGAGGGACATTTAGGTTGCTTCCAGGTCCTGTCTGTTACAAATAATTTTGCTATGAACATAGTTGAACAGATGTCCTTATTGTATGAATGTGCATCTTTTGGGTATATGCCTAAGAGTGGAATTTCTGGATCTTGAGGTAGACTGATTCCCATTTTGCTAAGGAACTGCCATACTGATTTCCAAAGTGGATGACTTAGTTTGCACTCCCATCAAAAATAAAGGGGTGTACCCCTATCTCCATATCCTCTCCAGCACAAACTGTCTTTGGTGTTTTTGATTTTAGCCATTCTGACAGGAGTGACAGTTGTTTTGATTTGCATTTCCTTGATGTCTAAGGATGTTGAACACTTTCTTCAGTGCCTTTCAGCCTTTTTAGGTTTCTCTATTGACAATATTCTATTTAGTTCTGTACCCCTCTTTTTAATTGGACTATTTGGTGTTTTGGTAACTAGCTTTCTGTGTTCTTTGTATATTTTGGAGATCAGCCCTCTGTCAGATGTGGAGTTGGTGAATATCTACCCATTCTGTGTTTGTCAAGATCCCCCAAGAAAATTAGGAGTGTGGGGAGGGGAGATGGGGTTGGGGGAAGCAAAGGGTGAAGGACTATTATTCACGGAAAGAATAGTAAGATCAAGAAAATAGATACCATAACAGAGGGAGCCAATAAGATAAATCTGGCACTAGGGAAATGTTGGAGATCAACAAGATTGCTCCCAACTAACAGTCTTAGCAATAGTAGATATGCTACTTAAATGTCCTTCCTCAAATGATGAGATTGATGACTATATGCCATCCTAAAGCCTTCATCTAATAGCTGATGGAAGCAGAAGCAAACACCCACTGTAGCTTTGTATATTTTCCACCAGCCTGCCAGCCTGCCAGCCTGCCTGCCCGCCTGCCCGCCTGCCACCGGTTTGGGCCCACAGTCGCAACAGCCCCAAATAACACTCTGAGCCTCTGCATTTGATACAATCCTGTTGGCCAGTTACCATTATTGTTTATGGGCTAGCTCTGTCTTAATTGTTAACCCATTTCTACTTATCTAAGTACTTCCACGTGGTCATCTTATAAGGGAGCTGCGGCCGGCATCTTCCTTCCTCCCTGGTCTACATCTTGACTCCTCCTAAATAATTCCTCTTTCCTCCTTGTCTCCTAGCCCTGCCTATCTTGCTTTCTCATTGGCCACAGTGCTTTATTAATTAACCAATATGAGAAACATATTTACAGAATAACATCTCCCATCAACCAACAGCTAAACTTGATGGGAGTTATCATTCTGTAAATGTTTTTCTTATTGGTTAATGAATTAAGTCCTGTTTGCCAAAAAAAAAAAAGAAAGATAGGTGGCACTAGGAGACAAGGAGGATTCTGGGAGATGTATTAGGAATAGTCAAGATTTAGGGACTTGAGAGTGTAGAGGTCTGGACCCTCTCATTAGTAAGATAAGACCACATGGAAACACATAGATTAATAAAAATTAGTTAATATTTAAGACGGAGCTAGCCAATAAGAAATGCTAGTAACAGGGCAGCAGTTTTATATCTAATACAGCGTCTCTGTGTGTTATTTTTGGACTGATGCGACAGTGGGACCAGGCTGGCTGCAAAATGCCCATAACAAAATGGGGCCTGCAATGTGTAGCTAAAACCTTCTACTTAAAATGTGACAAAAGCTTGGAATCCAGTTGCATACAGGGAGGAATAATAAGCAAAGCGGTCAAGACCAAGCTGGAGAAACCAACAGAAGCTGCTGACCTGAACAAGAAAGATCTCATGGACCCCAGTCTGATAGCAGGAAAGCAGCATATGCCTAACTCAGATTCCCTGAATGTGGTGTTAGTTGGGAGGACAGGGCAGTCTATAGGGCCTCTGGTAGTGGATCAGTATTTATCTGAAGTATAGGAATGGACTTTGGGAGCCCCTTCCATAGAGAGGGATAATCCCTCAGCCTAGACACATGAAGGAAGGCCAGGGCCCTGCTCCAAATAATATGACAGACTTTTAAGACACCCCGTGGAAGGTCACACTTTCTCTGGGGAGCAGAAATTGGAAGGGATGGGGTTTGTTGGGAGGAACAGGGGAGGATGGGAGGGCTTAGGTACTGGGATTGATATGTAAAAAAAAAACTTATTTCAAATTTAAATAAAAATTATATACACTAAAAAAGAAAATGGAACTAAAACTATCATTTGACAAAGCCATAAATAAAAAGAAATTATCACCTGAAACTCAAATACAGAAAAAAAACCCTGAATGTATCAATACCAAAAGATATATAGGAAAATATAGAGATCAATGAAAAAAATATTGCACTTATTTTCTTAGACCACAATCTACAGGGGATCTAACTTCACATCTACAAATGTTTCCATGAAATTCTCAGTGGAGCCAAAAGAAACCCATACCTCTTCAATGTGTAATTTTGAGCTGATGCACAATATAGTACAGCTGTACAGTTCAGGAAAAGCTATGATCTTAGGATTTGGCATGTGTTAAAGTTCACAGACATCAATATCAACAGCAGAAGAACTCTTTAACAGGCTTCTCTCCAAGGCTAGAAATCCTTCTACTCTATTAAGTAAAGGGGTTGTTAACATTCAGACTTCTTTCTTCTCTTGCTCATAGTCTCTGAAATGCTATTATGCTAAATGTTACATAGACCATTTCATGAAAATCATATGACCATCTTTGTCATTGTATATTTATATATTTATTTATTTTACTTGCTGAACCATAGGAAGAGTGTCTTTAAAAGAATCTTCAAGCTGACTGTTATGATGAAATCCAGAAACCTTGTACCCAACTATTCGCAGCTGTGAATCAGTTATAATGGCTACCTAGAGCCTTCATATCTGTTTGAGTTATGGTGTTTTGAATTTCCCTTTAAGCTTGACTGATTTTCAAGGATAATAGAAGAAACAGCTTCCTTATGCTCAGATCAATTTCCACTGTAGCAATGCTTCCTTGAGGATATGGTACACAATATTGTACTGTCCTCATATGATGGCTCCCAAGGGAATGGTTTTTATACTCCTAATGTCAGAAAGTGGGAGAATGAGAGATGGGAATGCATGCTCACATCCTTACCTTATTTAGAAGAGACTCAAAACTTATTATGTATAACCTATATTTGCTTCCATTTGGAAATGGAAAACTTAGGTAATATTTTGAAAAATATAAAGGTGATATTTTTTTAAAAAAATTAAGAATAGGATGTGTCTTCTTCAATTCAAAGAATAAACATAAATAAAACAGATACCATGAGTGAAAATGACAAAATTAAAAAATCACTTAATATTACTAAAAAAAAAAAAAAAAAACCCAGTGTAAGACCTGTGTTACCATGAAAACATTATGCGTTACATTAATGCCAATAAAACGGAAAGCAAGCATTTTATTAGGTGCCTTAGTGGTTTGTATGTAAAATACTCTAATAATTATTGTTGCTTATATTTAACTGGCAACGATCTCGTGAGTTGCATGCTTATATAACTTTGTCATTGTAGGCAATGTGGTATAAACATAGCAAAAAAAATGACACATCTTATATCAAGATTTAGATTTAGAGATACATGGCAGACAAAAGAATGAGATTTGTTGTATGTATAAGACATGAACACAAGATAGAAAGCATTAAATGAGGCAGAAAAAAATCATAAAATATAAAATGTGTGAATATTAAATATGGAGGATGGAGCACAAAGTGATACACTAAAATAACATGTTACACTAGGAAAGACATTGAAATACATGGCATCACAGGCTTTTACATATGATAAATTAGGTAAAAATATATTAAAGAATTTTAGTAAAATAATTTATGATATAGAAACCATATGCACTGGATTTTTATGCCTTATGAACACTGAACACAGGAGGGGATTGGTAGCTAGAGAGGTGGTATAGCTGTTAACAGAAATGGCTGCTCTTCCAGAGGACACAGATTTGGTTCTGAACACTCACATTGCAGTTCACAGCAATCTTTGACTCCAGTTCAAGGAGATCAAATGCCCTTCTTTCATCTCAACTAGCACATGCATGATGCATGTACTGGAATGCAAGCAAACATATACCCCCATAAAAGAAAACTCAATAAACATTAAAAATTTAGTGACTGCATCATCTTTGAAATGGTCACTGAAGTTACTTTCCCTTCTGCCAAAATTTGTATCATATTAAACATTGAAAGAAGAAACCATAATGTCTAGCACATACTCTAATATTAATGACAAAAAGAAATTAATTACCTAATTGTGTACTTAAAAAATATCACTAAACATGCATGAAAACTGTAAAAGAAACTTTGAAATAATAAAATGAAAGTATGACTACTGAAAAATTATATATCTTATAACATAAAGTATAAGACATAATATAAATGAAAATGTAATACATGGCTAAATATAAGATATAAATCCAAGGTCCAAACACAGTAGAAGTGCATCCCTTATTTCACTGCAGTAGGACATTATTCAGGAAAAATGTCTGTTAAAGCATCTTTACTTTTGTTAAAAACTGTCACTCATATGCTCTTGTGTTTAAATGCTTGTTCCCAAATTCATGGTACTTATTGGGAGATTAAAGGAAATTTTGAAGTAGGAGGCTTGGTGAAGGAAATATATCACTGGGGCTGTGCCTTGAGAGTTTATAACCTGTTTTGACGTATAGATCTCTCTGTCTCATGTGTGTCTGGGGTGTGATATCTTGGCTTCCTGCTCTAGCTGCCTACTAACACTATTCCTACTATGTTTTCTCTCCCACTATGAACATCTAAGCCTAGAATTGTACAAAATAAACACCTTTGGATTTATAATATTTTGCTTTTATAACTAAAGAATAATTAACAACCTTCAAGCTCTACCTTCATGGTCAATGATCCCAGGAAGTGTTCCTTCTACTTCACATTAAGTCATGATTTCTGTTACATCACACTGGGATCTGCATGGGGAAAGGACAATGGAGAAAGCCAGGAAGACTATTTTGAAATAATTAACTGGCCTTCACCTCAAGAATTCTGATTATGTCTGCACAGTGAAGATAGATCCTGACACCAATGAGTTCCAGTAGTCTCAGGCTCATCCTCACTGTAGGCAAGTGAATGAACACTCTCCTAATAAAGATACCCTGAATATTCTGGGTTGAGAATCTAGGTCAGTGAGTGTTCAGAAACTTCAGAGGGGATGAGAGCTGAGGGGTGCAGGAATTTTAATTATACCTTCAGGATACAATTCACTAGTGAGAGTTAGTGATGCCTTCCCTACTGACCTTCAGCAACTTTCCCATGAACAGATATTAGGCAGAATATTGAAGGAATTGTGACCACACAGAGAGAACTTAATGCAAAAACCAAGCAGTTCTGAGTTAGAGAGATTAATAGATGTTACTGTTCCAGAGTCCAGAATCCTTCCCAGAGAAGGAAAGCAGATGTGTTTTGTCAGGGCAGTTCACTTGCTGGTTTTCAAAACAAATACACTTGACTAGATATTAACCCAGTCCAAAGCTTGCTAGAACACTAGATTATTATAGTCAATATCTATCTAGATTACAATTATCAATGGCTGTCTACCTCTAAGTAGTTTTGTTCATGACTGATAGAACCTGTCCTCCCTGGAAATTATTGTATCCCATAGTTCACACACTTACAAAAAACAACATCTGGCTTTATTCAAACTCTAGCTAGAGCTCCTCATGAGATGCCCAGAATATAACATTATCAGTAGTATTCCATTCATTTTTACAGGAAAGAACTATTTCAATTATTCTTTTGTATAATAAACCTAAAACAATCACTTCTCTAGAAAAGCCACTTAAAATTGGCATTAACACCCAACTAAGAATCTAAGCAATAGTAGAGAGGCTACCTTGACTGCCCTTCCCCTGTAATGAGATTGATGACTACCTTATATGCCAGCGTAAAGACTTCACTTAGTAGTTGATGGAACCAGAAGAAGACATCCACAGCTACATACTGAGCCGAACTCCTGGAATCCAGTTGAAGAGAGGGAAGATGAGCAAAGCAGGCTGGAAAAACCAATAGAGCCAGCTGACCTGAACAAGTGGAAGTGCACAGACCCCAGTCTGACAGCTAGGGAACCAGCATTGGACAAAACCAGGCCCCCTGAATGTGGATGTCTTTTAGGGGGGAGGTCTTAGCAGTTTATGAGGTCTCTGTTAGTGGAAGCAGTGTTTATATCTAGTGCACGAATGGACTTTGGGAGCCCATTTCCGCTTGGAGGAATATTCCCTCAGCCTAGATACAAGGCAGGGGGAGGGGCTAGATCCTACCACAAATGATGTGACAGACTTTGATGATCCCTCCCTGAGAAGTGGATGGGTAGTGGGAGGAGGGGTTGGTCCAGAGAATGGAAGGATGGGAGGGAGAAGGAACTGGGACTTGTATGCAAAATAAGATTGTTTGTAATTTAAATAAAAATTAATTTTTAAAAATTGTCATGAAGCAATTTGTCACAATCTAAAATCAAGTAAGATGATACTACTAGGAGAGAGTAATTATAAAATATCAGGAAATATAATAGTATGCTAGTTAGGGTAAGCTAGTTTAAATAATTGGTTAGCTAATATTGCATGGTATATAATAAAGATCAAGCCTGATATTTGACTTAATGCAAGGTGTCTCTATGTACTTAGTGAAATGCTAGAGATATTTTAAGCAAAACACATTTAGTATTATTATTGTTTAATATACTTCTTGGTAAGCATAACGGTGACATAATTTGTGGTAAAACACATTAAATAATAAACAGGGACTATACTAGTAAAAACAATGAGAGTTCATCTCCCAGTTTGTGATTGGTATATAATGCAGTAAAATTAATTTTGCTTCCAAAAAATCCTAAAACATATTATTATTAAAAAAAACTATCCAGACATGTAGCATGAAAAATTAAATACCCAGAGACAGATAATTGGTTTTCAAGCTTCAAGCTGAAAATAATAAAAGCAAAGCATCCGGCCACTAGCTCTCACCTCTACCTCAGACTGAATGACAAACATGGCTCCACCAAAATTCAGACTACAATCCCAGACTGTTGCCTCTCAGCCTGGCTGGAGAATACTGAGACTGAGCCTACTGAAGACCCAGCTCCTGTGTTTTATACCTCCCTAGTTCTGGGATTAAAGATGTGTGATATCAATTGCTCTGATCATCTTTGTGTGAGCTGTTTCTCTTAGCACTGGATCAATTTCCTGTAGTCAGGGGACTACCCTGACTACATAGACCTGTCTTCCTGTTAATCCTGAGTCCTGGGATTAAAGGTGTGTACCTGGCTTCTACAGCTTGTGTCTATCTTTGACTGATTTGGCTGAATCCTCAGGCAAACTTAAATAATAAGTAATATATCACCAGACATACACATGAACAGATATTAAAGATTAATTATTTCAAAACTGTGGTAATATAATCACCCCTTTGAACAATACTTGAGGTTCTGTTATTTCACAAAGAAATAATTTCTATAAGGAGAGAATGAATTATTTTAAAATAAAACTCTACAGCAACAAAACTGCATACATGATTGAGAGATATACATTGTTTATGAAATGTGTCAAAATATGAAATAGATTGTTACAGCATCAAAGTAAAAGTATTTTCTAAATTAAGGGTTCTTCCATAACAATGTGATTATTTCAATAATATTTTAGTTTAAAAGTGGATATTATGTATAATTTACAGAGTTTTGTGATGTGTAGCCATTTAGATAGTGACCATCATCTGTGTAAACAAATATTAAATTTATTTAGAGTAACAAAGCAAGAGAACATCAAATGACTTGAGGAAGGAAGGGAAATGGAAAGGAGAAATGGGGAACAGGAGAGGGAGAATGGGGAAAGGAGGAAGAAAGGAAGGAAAGAAGTGGAGAGCAGAAAGAAAAAGGGAAGATAAGGACTGAAGATGTTCCTTGATTTTTACTATTTGTGAAAAGTGTAGATTATGAGTATGTCATAATTTGAGAAGAAATATTTATTGACTGGCAAGTAAAACTAATCAGGCACACATTGGGGAACTAGAAGCCTACCTCATCAGAACAAGATTATTTTTAAAATATAGGACTCCCAGAAATATAAACAAGAGAGTATCTTCACCCATGAAAACCATTCATAGAGTGTGCAGTGTTTAAATAGAGTACTCACAACAAAGAAAACAATTTTCCTATTGAAATGGGAAATATTTTGTAGTTAAACTAAGTCAAGTTTAAAGTGTAAGCTAGCATGATTGTATCAAGGTTGTTAAAGGTTTAGTATCATACACACTCTGAAAACTTACTGTGTTTGTATAACTATTAAAATATTATTGTGTGTGACATACTTGCTTAATATATATCTGGAAATGGTAACCTTATACTAATTAATATACTATCATAGTTTAAGATTTTGAATAAATGTCATGTTTATTTCAAACATTTTTCTTTTAGATGAAATGTCCTGAAATAAGATGTGGGAAGTACAATTTAATTTGAAAACTTGATATATAAATAATGATATACTGTTTGAGAAATTACTGAAATCAACATAGCAAGGCTTTTTTTCAAAGAGATAAAAATGACAGAAACCAAATATATGGAGATACATAATTAAGTATTAGATTGATGTTTTATTCTTAATAATAGAAAAACAAAAGGAAGAAAAACAAAATTCTAGCCAGGAGGCTAAATATTATCTTGGATAATATTTTGATACAAGTATATTCTTCCTATTTTCTTAATTTTATATTAGTCATAAATTGCCATCATAAGCAAAATGAATATTATATAAAATTCATGTTTAAAGAGTACATTAAAGGTAGCCTACTTCTTTTTATTTCCTTATATAGAATTATCAATCTCCTTTAATTTTAAGTAATGAATAGTTATAATTAAATATAACTGGATTATAATTATTATTTTTCTGTTAAATAAATGTAATTATTTAGAACAATAAATGCATAATGGAAAGAATAATCAAATCTACCAATCAGATACATATGTACCTACTTATTGAAGTAAGACCTATTACATATCTGGTGTGCATATTGGAAGAAGATGGCAAAAATTCATTATTCAATCTTGTGTGATGTCAGATAGTGTGGAACACATGTTTGAAATCCACACTTGGGAGAAGAAGCAAAAACTTTACCACCTATTTAGTTAAATAGAACATGAGTTAATTTCAATGAATAGTTGAAACCAAAAAATAAGTAAACAAATAAGCAAACAGATGACTATTTGGTCAATCACAAAACAAGCCCCACAGCTATAACTGTCAAAATTAAAATCCCTTTATCTCTAAAGCTATAACTTACAGACACTTTGTCATATCTTTATACATAAATTGTACTAAAGAAAGCTATAAAATTCTCTTTTGACTGAAAGTAATTTTTGTTTAGAATTTCAGCTACAGACACAATAATTATTAGTGAATTTTCAACAAGTATAGGTTGTTGCAAGTTAGATATTATCCATAATGTCACTTAAAAATGGATTGTAATTCATACTGGAGAAGCAACAAGACAGAAACTACAATTACAGGGATATTGTTACTGTTTAATTGTGTTGAATTGGTCACAAATGGCAACCAAACTTACTTCCTAAACACAGGCCTACACTTCATATTTATCATTAGATCCCTTTAGGATCTTGAAAGCATAGGACTAACCTAGTTACATAAATGTTACCACTACATAAACCCTGCACACATGCCATTGTAATTTAAACACATAACAAAAGGAAGTGATGACCTTGAATTTTAAGTAGAAATTCAGATTTTTCAGTTATCAACTGCCTGCTCAGTGAATGAATATACTTGAAGATATGACAAAATCCCATCCATAGGTTTGCATTTTGATCAATATGCAAACCTATGTTAAATTGGGCTGATGCCCACCATACTAATACATTTTAAATAAAAAAAATGCGCGGAAGAAAAAAATGATAAAAAGCTTTATGAGAGCTTAACAGGAAGGATAAATAGAGTCTAAAAAAGTAAAGCTTCAATTTGGCTTATAAATTTAATCCCAAACATCTACTTTTTAGGGAAAACTGATATTCCCATGTTATCTCCCTTATCCCAGATAAGGATCTCTCCAGTTCATCTATGAAAACATGGTATTTTTTAAACATGTATGTCAAGTACAGATGTGTTTGAGCTTATACTATGATTTTTGTTTTTCTTTTAAGATTTACTTCTGTTATGAGCACATATTAACCAGTATGAGAAACATATTTACAGAATAACATCTCCCATCATACTTCTTTATTTATTATGAATATAATACCCTGCTTTCATGTATGTCTTCAGGCCAGAACAGAGTACCAGATCTCATTACAGATGGTTGTAAGCCACTGTGCAGTTGCTAGGAATTGAACTCAGGATATGGAAAAGCAGCCAGTGCTCTTAACCTGAGAGCCATCTCTCCAGCCTAGTATTTCTGGTTTTGACCTAAGAGTTTAGTTCTTTTAGTTTTGGTTTAAGTGTCATGACACTTTCCACAGTTATTAATCAGTGGTGAGATACTTAATCAAAAAAGTAATGTTAGAAGTACATCAATATATCCCTGAAGGACATTCATATTGATTTCTGTCAACTTGACACAAACATAGACATACATGGGAAAATGTTACCTTTGCTGAGAAAATGGCTCCACAAGACTGACCTGTAGGCAAGTACGTGAGAAACTGTCTTCTTAATCAATGATTGTTGTAGAAAGTATCAGCTCACTGGCCAGTGCCCCCTCTGCACAGGTAGTCTTGGGTGCTATATTAAAACAGGTTGAACATGCATGGAGAGCAAGCAAGTAAGCAAGTCATTCTTTTATGGTTTTCTGTTCCTGCATCTAAGCTCCTACACTGATTACCTGCCCTGAATTCCACACCAAACTAAGACAGGTGGGTAAATTATATGGAATTTAATTATATGGATTCAAAGTTTATATGGCCTTTGTTTATTTAGTTGTTGTTGTTATTGGCAGTATTTTCTTATTTACTGTATCTCCTCTGATCCTAAAAGGCTTCATTTTATATGTGGTTTTGAGTTGCTTATCTTTAACTTGTTGTTGTATCTCAGTAGTTAAGTACAGATTTGCTCTGCGTCACTGGGGAACTTTGAAGATTCTCTTTCTAGTTTTCTTGTAGTATAAAGTTTAAAAAAATCTTAATGTGTGTTTTCTCAATTGTTCATGCTGTTTATTTTTTTGGGAAATGGCAAAGGCTGCATTGCAATCACTTGAATTTCCATTCTGGATGGTAAGAATTTGTGTAAAGATGATGAATCCCCGACACATACCCGTGCACATAGCTCAAAAATAAAGTAACATATGTTCCTTTGAAATTGGTGCTTAGGTATCTCTGGAATGACTTAATATACTTTACCATTCTCCTAGTCATCCATTCACCAAGTGAGGAGCCTTACCTAAAGCTCCTTCACATTGAAAGTTACCTATGAATTTAAATAAAAGTCTTATGCCTATGTACTGTTTTTACATTATGTGGGCATTCTTTTATTTTACCATGTTTTCCTTATATTACTAAATATCTTACTTTACTGCACAGTCTTTACTTTCCATGTTAAAATTGTTAACATATCACCTTGTAATTAACCTCTTGATCCAATGAATGGGCCTTGCTTTTCCATAAGACAAGTTACAATGTCAAGCATGGTATAAAATATTTCATCACAGGAATATCTGTCTTATTTAGCAGCAGTTGGTATTTAGAAAACCAGGTCTGAGCACTGAGTAAATGTAGTGCTCTGGGAAACACCTAGGTTTCATTTAGTAGTATTTGTGCCTGTGTACTCACACTAACTTTTCCAGTTATAAACCACCCTCACCCACATATGCAATGAACCAAAGTATTTATGTTGTCTTCTATTTCACTGTGTCTATGACATATAATATTATCCTGGATTGTCCAATGTTTACTAAAACATGGAGTAAAACAATATCTCCAAGCCATGTCTTGCATGTCCACACTCCAATAAAATGTCAAAGGTGTATTGTAGCGCTGTCACATGAAGACTGGTTGCTTCTCAGTATCTGTGTGAACGTTGATGAAAATAAATTTGTTAGGTCAAGAGATAAATACTAAGGCCTAACAGGCAATGTCTAGATACCATACCAAGCTAACTACAGAGAATGCTCAGCAGCTAATTTGGTTAAAAAAAAAGTCCTACCCAGTTGTGTAAGGTTGAATGTTCTTTACATTAACCAAACAGAAGAGGAAAGTAATGTGCTCTCACACATTGTGGCTCATCTTGAAAATCTTGGCTTGTAGAATATGCATCAACAATCTCCCCTGAACAGAATATCTCCTGTTTGAATTGTTAAATATTAAATGGAGATAACATGGCCCAATCCCTACTACTATAGATTATGATCTGTGATAAAGAAATGATAAGAATACTCAATATAAATCAGACAAATTTCTGTCCTTATATATTTGAGATTAAAAAGGAATCACAGAATGGATCAAGACAAGCTTTTCTTTCCTGGCCTTCACATTCTCCCCCAGTGATCTCTCTATGCCTCTGTGGCTGAAGATTTTCTTCTTTGCTACTAGTGTTAGCTTTGAGTCTACATGACTCATTTCTTCTCCCATGATGCTGACATCATTACAGATGGCCACAAGATTCTTTGGAAATGCTTCACATGAAAGTCAGGGTGTACATACATAATCTTTCAATGAAGTGATGAGAAGGTTTTTTTAATGGAGATATGTGGTACTGTGATCAACCTTTGCTGAGGTCTGGTAAGAGGCTGTTTCTCACCATGCTTTATCCACCTGTTGTTTTACTTTTCTGCTCTGAGAGACAGTGTTGTTTTAGTAACTTCCTTTTGTTTTAAGCCTTTGGTCAGTCAATTCCTGGGTACTGACCACTGACTTTTTCACGGCCTCATTCCTTCATTTATATCACTGTCTTCTACAGCAACACTCTCCAGACACAAACCTGAGTACTAACAGGTGTGATAACACCTTTCATTTGCATTGTACATTCATTTTACAACGGTATGTTTTTCTCTTAATTTGTAAAAGGTTTTTCTAACTAAGAGGCCTTATCGTATAATCCAGGCCATTCTGGAATTCTCTACCTGGCACAAGGTGGTCTGTGATTCTATATTCCTCTACTTTGATTCCATACACACTGCAATTATACTTACATGCCACCACATCAAATTTTATAACTTTAAAACAGATGCATGTACTAACATCAATATTTAACTCTCCCCTCATCTATATTCTTTGTAATATAATCATGTCTTTGTATTATAATCATCACAATGCTATTACAACTGGAGAAGGTATAGATGGAGGTTTTAACAGTTTTTAGAATATTTGATGGCTTATTGATATCTATGTGCCCCAGTGTACATGTGAAGGTCAACTTCACAAGTGGCATCTTATCTTCCACCTTGTTGATGCATTATCTAATTTGTTTCTTCACTGATGCATACTTTAAGCCACTGAACCTATGAGTTCTACTATTCTCCTATTCTAATTTTTTATTGTAGCCACCTCCAATTTCATTATAGGAATGGTTGGATTACAGGTGCATACTCCTTCATGTACCATATTTTTTCATTACTATTTTAACATGGCTTCTAGGGATACAATTCAGATCCTCAAACTTATATAGAAATCACTTTTACCCTTACAGACTTAAGCAATTTTCTGAAATTGCTAAAAGGCTGGCAGTGAAGGTCAAAACAATGATTGTTCTAAGACCACAGGAAATCGCATGCCAATAAAAATAGTCTTCATCTCATTGTGATATGGAAACAGGAAAGAAAAGATTGGAAAACATAAATTATTAAGACTTAAGAAAAAATTCACAGAAAACCTGGCTATCATCACTGAGGGAAATATCCAAGAAAAATGAGTAATTTTGGAGGTTCAGTGATCTTTGAAATGCTTAGGCAAATGTACAGCCCTTTCTTGTAATAATTGTCTTAAAATACATCTTTATAATTATATTAGCTAATTTAAAAGAAATATATACCAAATAGAATTTTATTATTTATGTTCCATTTAAATCATATGTAGATACAAAAAAATTAAATCTTTCTTAACGTAACTGTCTTAAAACTAATGTAAAATTTAATTTCTTATTAAAATGTGAGTTTCATAGTGTTTTCAATTCACATGTCAAGTCAATGAGAACCTATATTGCCTGATTTATAATTTAATGAGAAAATTGGGCATTAGTGCCAACAAATCATTTTTTTTGTCTCACATATCATGAAATTTTACCGCTGAATATAGTTTTGATACTCTCTCATCTAAATATTTCATTCCTTTAAATTCTTTAATAAATAGTTTTTTCTTGAGGGCAATAATTTGATTAATTCTGCAAAAATTAATGAAACAAATAAATATGCCCTATTAATATATATTTAGAATAAAAAGACTTATAATGAGTGTAACACAAATCATTAAAATTCAAAGTGATTAAGAGTATCTGGATTGGGGTGCAGTATCTCCAGCCTCCTTTAGCTCATTACAGTGTCATTATGGCATTGATGCATGTGGGAAAAGCCTGAGAAGGCTACCAGACAGACATTGACAAATGTGGGAAGGACATGTGAATTTTTTTCTTCAGACTGATAGATTTTTTTTTTTAACCCTCTGCAAGGCTGCTTTACAGGAAATGGCAATCTTCTCTGCTCTTAGAGAAAATGATTGTATCAGGACCAAAGACAGGATATTAATAATGAAACCAGTTGTTTATATCTACTTTCCATTGATTTTTTTTCCTTCAGAAAAAGAAAATATCATTATACCAGCTGAGACATTTATGACCACCCCATGTCATTAGTTTCACACAGCTTAAACCACTTTGGTGTGACAGATGTCATCATCTGATTGCCACATAAAGGAAGTCACTCACCTCTTTCCAACTGTTGGCTTCTGCTACTTCTTTCTCCTCTCCCAGTGTCCTGCATGCCTTCTTCCAGCTTCAAGTGCAAAAGGAAACTACAAGTCAAGGCCTGAGGGTAGAGGTGATGACACCTATCACCCCAACATGCTGGCATGGATGCAGAGACCTCTGAACTTCATGATTTCCTAGCCTTTAAAAAAGACATCGATGATTAGCATCTGTTTGTGTTTTGTTTGTTTGTTTTGTAGTTTGTTTTGCAGTAATATTTTAGTGGTCTCTTCAATTTTAAATACTTCAAGGTACCTTTGCATTAATGATTTTAGCATTTGTCTAAAATTTTGCTCAATTTTGCAGCTAAGCCCATCTATACACAACTTTGTTTCACCCAAACAAATGCTTTTATTTTGGAGAACCCAAGGAACTTGAGCAGTCCTTTCTCTCAGAAAAAGAAATGGAAGTCCATTTTATGTCATATGGAATGTTGTACACCAACTACTGATCTTAATCATTTCAGGACTGCTAGTATATCATATGATACTTGACATTATTTCAAACTTTCCAAATATATCTACACAAATTTATCTCTGTAAAACAATAAACTATAATACCCTCTTAAGTAATGAGAATCAATCATTTATAGACTGCATTTGTGGTGAATGCCTTGGATGTGTTGAATTAGAGTTTTAATACTCAAAATCATGTGATTATACACCTTAGAGATTCTATGAGAATTGCCATGTTACCTTGGAGCTTCTGATTCTGAATGTTTAGGGAAAACATGTGAAAAGCCAGCAGAGGTACACAAAGGAAAATTACACACTCCAATAGAAAAATAAAAGCACAGTGGTTCTAAAAAGGGAAGAAGGTTTTGTGGTCTCATGCTATAGAGTTGAGGACTAGCAAAGAGTTGTGTAATCATATCTGAATTATCGAAAGAACATGGTGGTGAAGAGAATGGAATAAGCATTAACCATCTAAGATTGAACTAGTAAGCCATAGGATTTTTAAGTACTACATTTGAAAAGCCTATATGATTTTGATTTCTTCATCAGAAATAGAATGCTGTCTCTGGATCGGCTATGAATGTACTTTTGCAAAGCTCACGCCAGCCTCATTTCATGGCCCAGTTAACTTGATTCAGATTGATGATCTTGTTTGTACCCTGTAACACAGAAATCAGTCACAAGTGACAAGGTATTTATTTTGGAAGCAGTCTACGAATTTTCCAAATACAAAGATGCTGGACGATGGCTGGAATATAGATAGATACGCTGCATGCACATTTGTGTCTCTGTCCACATAGGTGAATTGGTGGATAGAAACATGGGCATACATATTAATATATATATATATATATGTATGCATACATATGTATATATATATATATATATATATATATATATATATATATATATTACATAGGTGACTTGGTATTACATGGTGACACACAGGGAAACTCTTATTTAAATCATATAGAACTGAATTCAAGAGTTTTCAGGAAAATGATTTATAATGATGACAGAGAAACATTGACAGCTCAGTAACACTGATCTATGATAGAAAGCAATAGACAGATGGTATTCTGTGTACTGGGGATTGTAAACAGGCACCAATCATGACAAAACCCTTCTCAGATGGCTATCCACATAACATATCACTTTGGGATATCAATGTCATCAACCTTGGTGCCCAGTACTCATTTTACAATTCAGACTTGCTTTCAAAAATAGTTCATTAGGTCAAACCCTGTGTTATGATCCAGATAGCCCAGTCTGTTTTTCTTGGCATGATTAGGTATTTCTTCATCTTTTGTTTAAATCTATCAGCTGTCTAAAAAGTGACAAAACTGATTCACTTTTCTTCTCTAATTTGTCCACATCACATGGGACAGAGAATGCTAATTACCAAGCTACCATTCCTGCTCTCTCAGTGGCTAAACTAAAAATTTGTTCACAATTTGTTTTTTACTGCAAATGAGATCCAATAGGATAATGTGATTGAGATTACTAAAATTCATTCAACTTGTTGTGCCTCTGCTGTCCATGCTGAGGAATACTTCATAAGAATCCTTGAATGTATCAAGCACAGTATAGGTGAATGAAGTGTTTAGAAAGTCTAGTTGGGGAGATGTTGCCTTCCCAATATTCTATAAACAGACTATTGTCCTTTAGCTCCATGTTTCTAAGAGAGAATTTGAACAATGCAAGCTTCCCAATACCCACAGAGTGGAGTGTAAAAACAATCATAAATAAATAAAATTATCATTTATAAGGATACACCCACATCCTATACACAAGCACAAGTAGACACACACTTATATCCCTTATTCTTCCTTTTATTACTAAGTAACTGCTAAAAATTACTTTAACAGAGGCTTTATTATCCATTAGCAAGGAACAACTTTAACTAGACCTTGTTAACATAGGTTCAGACCTTTGTAGAACTGATACTTAGTTAATTTCTCTTTACAACATTTTAAACTTACAGGTAAATAAATAATTTTTTCATAACAAATTGCCAGAGAGGGAGGTTTAATGTTCTGCACATGCATGTCTAGTAATTGGTCAATTTTGTATAAGTAACAGGAAAACAGAATATGCTATTTTGTTTTTATGTTTGTATGTTTGTTGTTGTTGTTTTGGTCCAATATTAAACTAACCTTCAAACCTAAGGACTTGAGTGTGAGGAAGTTAAAAACAAAACAAAACAAACAATGTGAATGCACAACATTGAAGAAAATATTAAAATGGATGTAGAGAAATTAGAGGAGAGGAAATTAAAGGTGGTCTTAATAAAAACATATTAACAAATACATAAACTTCTCAAACAAAATCACTAATGCTGGGAAAGGCATAATTGCTTCTAACTGCAAAGATGATGAGGTAGAATCTGAAGGATTTTGGGGTTTATTGCTTAAGTAACCTAGTAAGATTGGTGATGTCCACTTGCAATGATAGAATCTATCCCAAAAACTAAAGTGGAAAGACACTGAAAAGAGGCATGATACTGGTGTGGCCTACAAATACACATGGATATAAAACACACACACACACACACACACACACACACACACACACACACGTACACACATGAATGTATTTCCATATATATATATATACATATATATATATATGGAAATAAGAGGAAAACAACATAGAACTTGAAAACACATAATAATGAAATCTATAAGCTAATTAAAGGAAATATTTTATATAATGTTGTATTCAAAGAATATGCTTAAATGTCTAATAGTGTTAAAAATCCATATATAATCCTAAATTGATTATAATAGTTTTAATATTTGATCTCCCAAATGTATTTCTTTTTTTTTTTTAGTTTTTTATGTCTTTTTTTCTTAATTTACATATAAAAATGTATTTTTTAAAAGAATTTAGTGTAAGCTGTATACTGGAATTACACTCAGTCTCCTTTACAATATTTGCTCATCTTTGTGAAAACGTTATGTATCATTTAAATTATTTATTAATTTGCATTCAATGCATAAGAAGAAACAGACTCTATGAGAGCCTGAAAATATCCTTCATCAACAGTTCAGGGCCTGTAAAAATTTTTAAATAGCTAGCGATGACAACTTAAAATGGGGATTGTGTATGAGAGGTTTCTCTTCAAAGTCTATTGTGTGACACTATTTGTGGCATTCATAAACAAACATCTACTCATTCAGATAGCAACCTAGGGTTGGAGCAAGTACAGATACCAAAAAAGTCCACTTAATAAACCTATGAGCATTATTGGGTTATTTACAAAACTATGGATGTGAAATAATTAAATTGAACAAAAAATCATTTCAAAAGTGGTTGTATAAACCAATCACCCCCTAGTTTGCTGGAAACCTAGAGAGCTGGAGTGTTATTCTTTCTCTTAGGACATGTGTTATGTTTGTCCTCCCTATAAATACCCTGTACCTTAACACATTTCCCCCAAAGATGGAAGACTTTTATATTAGAGGAAAGAAAAATGCATGTAGAGAAGGGAATCCCTTCCGTTGAACCCCAATGTTGTTTTGCAAATGGGAGTGAGGGAGTCCAATAAATCAGCAGCCACAGCTCCGACTTAAATTGAGGCAGCTTGTTGCTTACAACATACCATATGAAACAAACATAAGCTAGTGAGTATATGAAAGGCATAGCATGGCTAACATAAAATTAAACTTCTGCTTCATGAAATATGCAATGTCAGTGTCATGCACAGTACCCTTGGAGCCTACCTTCCTTCCAGGCCTCACAAGTAAGTTACCATGCCCAACATTTAGGCTATGGCTGTGATCAAGCTCTGTCTAGTTAGAGAGTTGTAACCAAACTGGAACCATTATCTTCTTGCTGTAATGTGGGAAGAGATTTCTATGGGATATTTTTTTTTTTCTTCATGCTATGTTTTCCTCCTTCTTGTTGTACATGATTAGCAAACACTGCAGTGCCGAGCTACACTCTCAGGAGCGTCAGCCACAGCAATTTTGCTCTTAAATTTGGATTACAAGTGCATTTGACAAGGAAGAAAGTAATGACACCACAGGGGCCAGGTTATGATGATCTCCATTGTGCCTGAGACTGGATAACTGCTTTCCTCTGATAACACGTGTCAATAAAGCAGAATGATTTAAATTGTATTTCATAACATTTGCATCCAAACATGCTTAAATGGTAAAAATGTAAGCACTTTTTTTGACAGCAACTGAAAGAAGAGGTTAATGATGCATTTGTTAACTTCATCAGATGTACTTCACATAATCCTATGGATTCAATTGCCTTTCATAGGAAAACCCTATCTGCTATCAAAGCTACTAAAGTGACTTACATTTTTTCTTTAGTTTTACAGAATAGCTTCATTTTAGCAAGTTATTCAAAGAATTGATTACACAATGATTCATACCACTGACGTTTCAAATGCTTAAAAGTATTATTGATTGTATGAACAAGATTATTTTGTATAATCTGAAAGGGAAAACAAATGTGTGCTGTTTTCAGCATGAAAACCAATGATTTTCACATGTACTTAATTTTCAAAAATGTTAAAAGTTACAAGCAATGAGCGATGTTCTTCTCCCTGGAAATTCATCCATAACACAGTTTCTTCTCCTTAATGAGGCACATGCATACATATATGGAGGCTACAAACATAAACTGAATATGTTCATTAGGAATAGCATGGCAGAATTTTGCAGTTTTGTAATAGTGTGCATTTTTAGATACCCAAAATTACATTTTATTATTTCAAGGAAATCAATAATATATTCATTTTTAGATGGCCAACCAACCATCAACAATTACTTAATGCTGCACATAGATTTACTCAGTAACCATTATTGCATCATAAATTTCTAAGACAAGTAGTAAACTAAAGCTAATTTACTAAAACCTCAAATAATTGCTCTTTGTAGAGAGGCTTAACTTTCACTCTGGGGATTTCATGTCCAATCTTAGTCTCTGTTTCAAAAAATGCTTCTTGTATTCTTTAAAACATCTCACCAGACAGAAAACCCTTGCCATATGGGAATACCTCATGATGCTTTTCATCTCAGGGAACACAGTTGTTGGCATCTAATAGACAGGGGAGAAATAGTTTAGGATGAATGAATACTATAATCAAGACCAGAAATAATACACACAAAGATTGGGCCTAGAATCCTTCATCCTAGATGAACACAATTTCTTTCTTATCACCTGAATTTTCTGGGGTACACCTCCCACCCTGAGTTTTTCTTTCTCTCTCTCTCTTTCTTTCTTTCTTTCTTTCTTTCTTTCTTTCTTTCTTTCTTTCTTCCTTTCTTTCTTTCTTTCTTACTTCCTTCTTCTTCTTCTTCTTCTTCTTCTTCTTCTTCTTCTTCTTCTTCTTCTTCTTCTTCTTCTTCTTCTTCTCCTCCTCCTCCTCCTCCTCCTCCTCCTCCTCCTCCTCCTCCTCCTCCTCCTCCTCCTCCTCCTCCTCCTCCTCTTCTTCCTCCTCCTCCTCCTCCTCCTCCTCCTCCTCCTCCTCCTCCTCTTCTTCCTCCTCCTCCTCTTCCTCCTTCTCCTCCTCCTCCTCCTCCTCCTCCTCCTAGTCTGGTGATTGCTGTTGTTCTTTTTCAAGACAGGGTTGTTCTGTGTAATCCTAACTGTCCTAGGTATCACTTTGTATACAAGGTTAGGCTGGAACTCACAAATATGTGCCTGCTTCTATCTCCAGAGTGTTGGGATTGAGGGCAGGTCCACCCCATTAAGCTTCTCGTGAGATATTGAAAATAACACAGAGAACCTAATAGGAGAAGATTAAAAGAATAGAGTTGGTAATGTCTCTTTAGTATGGGAAATTGTACAGCATGAAACAGGTACCTATTTTTCCTTCTGTAACTGTTGAATTTAAATTTCACAAACACTAAAATCACTTTATCTCTGAACAAAAAATTAAAATATATTTCTAATTAACTCTTGCTTCTCACTTTTTAAAAGTTGAGTAGATTCAGATCTTTGCATGGATAAATTCCTAACACATATGAAGAATAAATTTTCATACATATTTTTAATTGATCACTACACATGATTCTAAAATTAAAGTTTCTATAACTATTTGAAATTTGAACTAGACCACTGAAACTCCACTTCTAGTCGAAGTTCTAGCTAGAGCAATAAGACAGCAAAAGGAGACCAAGGTGATACACATTGGAAAGGAGGAGTCAAACTAGCCCTATTTGCAGATGATACAATAGTATACATAAGTGACCCCCAAAAAATTCTCCAGGAAAGAGGGGAGAGAGAGAGAGAGAGAGAGAGAGAGAGAGAGAGAGAGAGAGAGAGAGAGAGAGAGAGATCATAAAAGTGCAGAAGTGGGTAACACATTTACTGTAGGCAATCTGGTATTTGAAAAATAGAGGTGGGCTGCTTCTTGAGAGATCACCCACAGAATCAAGTTGGTCTGCCTACTGTCAGTCAGATGCATTTGAGATCTATTGTAACTTCAATATGTGTATTTAGGAATCTTAACTGTGAAAAGTTTGATTTTTTTTTTAGTGGACAGTCTACCTCTTTCATGTAAGTCATGGTGGTTACATGAATTGAAAAGGTTAGTGAGGAAAAGAAAGGGAATACTAGGATTATAATCCTTGGATGGAAATTCAAATCCTTCTAAGGGAAGAAAAGGGTAACACAGAGTTGTGGAATACATGACTGAGGTTGAAGGCATGGTTCAACACACACACAACACACACACACACACACACACACACACACGTGAAGACTGAACAATATTTTAAATCTAGGTAAATAAAGGCTAATCTGGCATTCATAGTAGGTCCCTCTACAGTAAAACTGATGAACAAGAACTTCAGGAACATGCATTACAAATCTTTAGAATCCCCCCCCAAAATATCTGAAACCCTCAGCAATAGTAGATCTTGGGAAGGTCAATCTGTTGTCAAAAATGTCAGAATGTGTGCAATATTCAAAAGGTCAGGGTTAAATACAAAAGCCCAGAACATCAAGATAAGTGGTAAATTACAGACCATATCATATATTTGAGTACAGGGAATTTAATAGGAACTGAGTAAAAATGAGCTCAAATATTTGTACTTCAGCATACATAAATCATTTATTTTAATTTATAATTACTGAAATAAAACCACCAAGAAATGTATATAGACACAGAGGTGATAGAATTTCTTTTTTAAAATATGGTTGTTTATTATTATTATTATTATTATTATTATTATTATTATTAATTATATTTTTTGAGGTGGTAAAAGAATGAATGAGTCAATATAACAGGACAGACAAGAACCTTTGATTTTGTACAACATCTCGTGATACTAGAGGCTGTTCCTCAAGTGTCTTGCTATCACCTGACACAGAGAACAAGCTTTTACTAGCATGAGTGCATTTAATACAGTAATCTTTTCAAAAATTATTCATGAACTTCTACTTTTAAAACCATTTACTTCTGATGCATTTGGTTCAAATCTGAGGTGTTAGAAATTTGTCAATTAAAATAGACAAAAATTTCCTAGAGCATATTTGAAGGTAGTATCTAATTATTTCTGCATTATCTGTAGCTACATTTAACAATTTAGTGATATTTTGTCATTACATTAAATATATAAATTATCTAGTGAGGCCAATTTTATGGATAACAAAATGCAGTCTCAGAAAAAAAATCTTGAAGATTTTAAATGGTAAACATATAATTACAAACCTATGATATCAGGACTCTAATTATAGTTTGTTCTTCATGATTTAAATGCATTCCCAATAAAGAAAACTGCCCTGCACAGAATGTATTCAATTATTAATTGATAAAATGTATTGTAATTTAGTATTAGATGTTACATATCCACAGTGCTCTGGCCAAATTTGACTGATTATTAAGCCAATAGGTTTGATAATTAGGAAAGACAATTCCTCATCCACCAACCCTTTTCTTTGGAAAAAAGAAATGCCAAAAGAAACCTCATTTTGTGCAAATGAATTTACTAAAACAAGATTCACTTTAACTGGAAATCATAATCTGGTGCAGTTCAGAGAAATCATTAGGATTTCTGCTTGTTTTTAGCGAGCCCGTTTGGCTTTTGTCATGAAAGCATAATTAACTACAAAATGAAGGTTCCGTGTTGCATGTTCTATAGAAAGCTGAGAAAGAACTGCTTGGAAGATTGTCATTCTCCATATCTATTTTAAGAGTATTTTAAATAAGACACCCCAGATAATTACACTACAAAGGTACCTTTCCCATTTTCATGCAGCATTCTAAGTAATAAGTGCATAGCAAACCCATCAAAGTCAGGGAAGTAAATGTCATTACTTTACACAATGATCCTGGGAGAAAATCACATAATACCTTAAATGATTAAAAATTACTTAGGTAGGACAGTAACAAAATTAGTTATTTTACTGCTGTAATGTACTAGACAGATGTTTCCTAGAAATGACTTATCTCTAACTCAAAGAATGACCCATATGTCTTCACTTCTGGTGAGAATTTGTTGACTGTATTAAATATCATTAAAATTTCAATTTCTAGTAACCTATTCGGTGCAGTTAATCAAATTATTAAATAAATAAATAACACAATTTAATCTAAATAAGATAACAGCATTGCTTTTTTGATATCTTGTACTACACTCTTGAAAATTTGGCTAAATTGAAAATCATTTGAAGTATTAAACATCTGAAAAAGATGCACACTTTTGCATGCTACATCTGATAAATATTCTTGTTCCATTTCCGGTTCTATGGCCTTCTCTATGGAATTTAGTAATCTATTTTGGAAATCTGGGTATGCACATTATAAGGCCTGCTAGAAAGGAACATCTAAAATGACTATATTTTCAAAAAAAGTTTTTAAATGGGTAAAAAAAAATTAAATGAAATAATTTACCATAAGTGGGACAGATTTAATCAGTTTTAATGAAACCATTTGTTAAACTTAAGGTTGAGGCAAGAAACAAGAAAGGTGTGTCTTACAGGCAAAGTACTTTAAGCAGCATAATTTTTTGTATTATTATATCATTATGGGGTGTATTCTACATTTTACTTATCATCTTTAGGTATAGCATGAATTGGCTGAGTAATTAATGAAATTGAAGTAATGAAATTGAAGTAATGGCCAGGTTGTCAAGCTGATGTCACAAAAGTTCATATCCTCTCCACATTATTATACACTGGTGTTATGAGTAGGCTTTCCCGCAGCCTGGCCCCACTGCCACGCCAGCCCCAATTAACACACAGAGACTCTGTATTTTATATAATTCTGTTGGCCAGTTACTATTTTCTTATCGCCTGGCAATGTCTTAATTATTAACCCATTTCTATTAATGTAAGTATTTCCACGTGATCTTACCTTACTGGAGAGAAAGTTCATACAGTTTTCTGTTTTCCTCAAAATTACCCTGAGGTATATTTTTCAAAAATCTCTCTCTCTCTCTCTCTCTCTCTCTCTCTCTCTCTCTCTCTCTCTCTCTCTCTCTCTCTCTTATCTATTATATGTCTACACTATCATCTACATTATCTATCATCTATGTATCTATATGTCTACATATCTGTCATCTACTACCTCTATTTTCTTCTGCCATCCCTCTTTCATCTATATTTTTCTATCTATCTACCTGTAATCTATCTTCTACCTCTCTATCATCTATCTCCTTATTTATCTCACTATCAACTATCTATTATATATCTTTCTACCTATCTGTCACCTATTATCTGTCTATATCTATATATCATTATCTATCTATCATCTTTATATCAAGACATCTATCTATTATCTATTATGTTTCTGTTCATCTGTCTGCCTAATTGGGTTGAGAGGAAAGGGGTATGTGCATACTACAGTAAACTTAGGTGATCGGGGAACAACCTGTCAGATTCTCTTCTCTCTTTTCAGTATGAATGGCCCTGGTATAGAATTCAAGTTGATAGCCCTGAGTGCAAGTATTGTACTAATTAAGTCATTTCATATCTCATACTAGAATTTCTATCTGCATTTTGGTAAGTATTGTCAAGCTTCACTAAATGAATATTGCCATTTGTTGACATTTTCATAAAGATTACATAGAATCTTGATGTCCATTTTAAGATAATGCATCATTGAAGTACTAGGTCTCACCATCAATAGAGACATATTTGAAAATATTTTAAAAGAAAACTGTGTAGGAACTTAGTATTAGAAAATACTGTACCTTAAGATAGTTTGGGAGTATGTTTAGTCTTTTTCTACAAATAAGTACAAGACTAAGTTAGTTCACTTCCAAAGAGGTCAAATCTTCCCTTTGGTTATATGGAACCAAAAACTATAAGCAACATTTCTTGGAAGACATATATGTGGGAGACTTGGAAATGGACCACCATTTCTTAGGAGTGTGTGACGGACTAAGATAAATTAATCCTAAATTTCATGAATCACTTATCTGTTATTGTCTTATTTTGATCAATTTTGTTTTGTTCATGTTTTTGTTGAAGTTGTCTGTTAGTTGGCAAAGAACTGGCCAAACTAAGAAAGGCTGACAGAAGAATGAAAATAACTTTTTGGAATTGATTCTCCAGTGCTCTTGTTGAAATAGTCTCATTAAAAAAAAGAGATTGCAGGCTTTCATACTGAACAGTGGAGGGGCTAGTCTTGAGTCATTTTCTGTGCATCTGCGTCCCTTATCTGACTCCTCCACTAAGTGGTAAGTGCTGTGTTTCCTCACTTTAGCTGTTTTTGGGTTAACAAGCTCTGAAGTCTCCATCTGCCAGTAATGGAATCATTCACTATCTCACTACTTCTATAGAATATGATCTGACACTACAAATGTTGAAAGACAGACCTTCACAGAAACCAGACATATTGCATGAGAAAAATATTTCTGGATCTGGAGAAATGATTCAGTGTTTAAGAACCTTTGCTGCTCCTGGACAAGACTTTAGTTGGTCTTGTGCACCCACATCTGGCAGCTCACAGCTATCCATAACTTCAGCTCAAGTGTCCATGGGCTGCCCCACACATACAGCATACACACATACTGGTAACAGTAAAAAGACAATATTACTAATTAAAATAAATCTAAAAACAAGATTAAAGACTTCTTGTGATATTACATTGACAGTAAAGTGGCTTATTTTTTGTCTTCCTGTAATTTTAAGCTAAAATGATATCTGCCACTGGCATGTCTTGTGGATTCTCTCCTAGATGAGGTTTTAATGATTATAAATACTTTGTGGTTAAAATTCTATCAAATACAAGACTATTATTATTAATGTGAATTTTTGTGGGTGATAACACATTTCATGCAATATTATTTTGATTATCCCTGCTGAGTATAAAAGGAAGTTCAAAGTAATTTTCAGTTTCATAGCCTGAGGCAATTATTTCCATGAGGGGGAAAAACCTACTTCTGATTCATTCTGCTTCATTGCCTAATGTCTAGCTAGTTCAACAGCAGGTTACTCTCATTTTTATACAAGTCGCTGATGACTTTGTTCATCTCTTGAGTGCATTTCACCTGCTTTTAAATAAATAGTATTTGGAGAGTGGAAGAAAACTTTGATAAAATTTCTGTCTGACTTAAAAATGAATTGAAAAAGAATTCTTGAAATTGGGTTGAGTTTTCAAGCCCATTTTATTGAAGGGATTATTTTGCAATTATGTTGTGTTTCTTATAAAATAATTGCTAAACTCAGTTTTTACGTTATTGATTTTTGACATTAACACTTCTCTCTTGAGAGCACACAAAAGAAGAAACATGAGTAGAGATATATTCAACTCTAAGTACATCAATTTATTTTTTTGTTCAAGCTGTCCATATAACTTCCTATTACACCCAGGTTTGCAATATCCCTGTGCAAACTATAATCTTGCATGATATTTACTTGATTTTTCCCTCATCCTTGGAGTATATTGATATCTAAAATACATTGGAAATGCCATCATACTTTGTATATTGCACAGTAGCTGTGGGTTTGAGTAAAGCACTGTTTCTACAAGTATACTTTTATTTCTAGTGTAAGTTACTTATTTTTAAGAAGACAAATGAAACAATTGAAAATCTTTGCTATAGCCAGCTTCAGGCAGAAGATGAAATAAGAGCTTTGATGACTGTCTGAATTCTATACTCCATTAAGCTTTCCATTAATGCCAACATTCAGAATTACAATCTATTATTAATTTCTAATACCATTAAAGAGATTATATAACTCAACCAAATTTTAAGGACATAATATCTGGGACAATATAATGAATCTCAGCTCCACCAAAGTATTCACTTCACTTTGAGAAATACACATCATCTTTTAAATTTGTAGGCTGTTTCTCTGTAATCATAAGAAAATATTTGACAATTGCATGTATTATTAGAATTGGTGTTAGTATAGGATGGTGAGATTGCTCAGGCAGTTTAGTGGCACATAATTCCAAGCCTGGTGATCTTATTTTAATCTCCAGCTCTTCATGGTTGGTGGTGAGAAAAATCCCCAATTTGTCCTCTGACCGGCACACCTGCACTATATAGTGCCTTGCATACATATACACAATCAACAATAATTAATAAGTAGATAGTATATGTAATAAGTACTTGAATATTATAGCCAATGTAGTAATACTTCTAATTAAGTTTAACATATTAATATATATGCATATACATCAATAAACATCAATAAATTTAAATAATATTAAATACTATATGGTTTATCTTAATCCTGTTCAGTACTCTATTTCTGTGATTTCTCTTACACACCAGTGTGTAGTGAGATATCCACCCCACATTGACCTCACCCACTGGGGAGTAGGGACAGGTGCTGTCATGACCTGGGAGGCTAGGTCTGAGGTCCAGAACCCCAGCTCACTCTCTTACTTCTTGTTCAGAGACACCGAGTATCCAGAGTCATCCTTGGGACGGAACCTGCTGGTGGTCATCTGTTTATGGTGTAAGTGATTTCTTCCCGAATAAACATCCATCAGCCGATATTTTCCTAGATTCTTATTTAACACAATATATCTATGTTGTTATATGTGTGTGTGAGCCTACATGTTTTTGGTGTGGGGTGGGTTTACATGCATACATGTGCTCACATGTTTGCAGAGTTGAGAGGTAAAACTTGGTGGTAGCTTCTGGAGCATAGATTACAAATTACACTGCAATGCCTGGCCATCAAGTCAAAGGAATCTTTGAGTCTTTGCTTTCCTACTGCTGGGACGATAAAAGCACTCTAACATACCTAGAATTTTCAAGTGTTTTTTAGAATTTCTGGGGCTCAATCTTAGGACCTTGTGTTTATATCATGAGTGTTTTGCTGATATTGCTGCTGATGTTGGTTCAGTTTTGCTCTCATTTGTATTCTGTTAATTTTTGGAAAGTATGTGCCTTTATGAATATATGTGCAGCCTTTATTTGCTGTGAATTTTATTTATTACTAACAAAGCAAGATTGCCTCACAGAATTTAGTCTTAAATTCTTAAACCTGTTGTTCTTACTTAAGACTGCATCCTGTAATTCCCACAACAGCTATTCATTCTTTAGCTGAATTTATAAAAACAAAGTTAGTGGGGCAAAGATATTCATTTGATACAAGATTCATTTAGTCTTTCAGTGTATGTTATCTAATCAACTTTCACTTACTGGATTATTCATTTCTGCTATTACATTCCCAGCTTTACTTTTGTATTAGCCACATATTACAAAACATTCACTTATAGAAATGATTTAGAGTACCCTAACCTATTTTTCTTTATTATTTTTTATTTTCCCCTTTTATTGAAGATTATTTTCTCATAAAATATAACCTGATTTTAGTTTCCCCTCTCTCTACTCCTCCCTGTTCCTCTCCACACCTCTTGTCTGATCAAGATCACTCCCACCCCCCACCTATCAAGAACAGGTTTCTAAGAGGTAACAGAACATAATTCAATACAATATAATAAGATAAAATTAAAACCATCACAGCCACATTGCACAAGTCAAACCAACAGAAGGAAAAGAGGCACAAAGCGAAGGTGCCAGAAGCAGAGACACACTCATCCACACGCTCAAAAGCGTTATAAAAATACTGATGTGAGGCTGGAGAAAATTATTTTAGAATTAAATATATATACAATTGCATGTGAGGCTCCAGAGTTTCTGCTCCCTGTGATGATTCCAAGTATATAAAAATATATTGAGCTGTGTAGCCTATGGACCTGCTTAATTTCAGTGTGTGATTTGTGTTATTTCTCTCTTTGCGGAATTGTTCACAATAAAATTTCAAAAAAATATCAGGAAATAGATACTAAAGAGAAAGCTTTCACATATATGCAGAGGACCAGTTGCAAACTGGTTCAGGCCACTTGTCACTGCTTCAGCCTCTATGACTTCATTTGAGCTTTACTCAGTTGATTTAGAGGGCTTTGCTCTCCTGGTGTCCCCCACCCTCTCTAGTTCACACACTCCTTCTACCTTCTTTTGTACTCAGCAATCCTGTGCTCTGACAGTATGGCTTAAATAGAGATGTCTCATTTAGAGCACTGTGTTATAAGGTCTTTTTCCCTGTACAATGTCTGCCTGTGGGTCTCTGTATTTGTCACCATCTTGGCAGGAGCAATGTTCTTTCACTATATTTGAATGAGATACTTATCTATTAATATAACAGAATATATCTAGGAGCCTTTTTATCACTACTTTTTAATTTTTTTTTAAGACCAGTGATATTTGGTATATCCTAAGTCACTGGGCTATATAGTCTCAGGTTCTTGGTCATTCAAACAGTATTAGGTATGGATTCCACCTCTTGGAATGGGCCTTAAGTTAAATCAGACATTGCTTGTTTCTTCCATAGATAATGTGCCACCGTTGCACTAACATAACTTGTGGGTAGGACAACATTTTAGGTCACAGGTTTTATGGTCTAGTTGCTGTATTCTTTTTTCTTCTGTTAGTTTGCAGAGAACCTTCCCATGGGCTAGACAGCAGGAGTGAGGTTCCATGTAGGCACCAGCTCAACCTCTCTATGTTCATTGAGTTGTGTGGGTATTGTCTTCAGCAATGGGGCCTTGCTGTAAGTTTGTGGAGCAAAATCTATTTATTGTATTGGCCACAGCCTAAGTTTTTTGGAGATTCCCATGGTTTGGCTATCAATTCAGTTGGAAGGTTTTGTGGTGGTTCTTGATTATTTTTTATTAATTATTTTTTTATTGGAATAAACAATGACTTCAGCATGTAAGATTTTTTGGATTCACTTTTGCTATTGTGCTTCCTTAGTTCAATTTTTATATCTATTTAAGTTTTCATGTATTTTTAATTATAGGAAATTTGTTATGATTTTCTCATTAATTTTAAAGTATAACTTTGCATTAGTCAATTTTAACTGAGTCTTGTTTTATAATTTCTTGATGCAAGTATGGAAAAAGAGGAAAATCAACTTTCCACAGGAAAAATTATTTTTATATAATCCTTATATACTCTGGAAAATGTTATTTTTAACTTTTCTTTTAATTATTTTAAAATTAAAATTTAATTACATCATTTCCTCCATCCTTTCCTCCTTCCAACACTTCCCTTGTTCCATTTTTGTTTGCTATCAATTTCATCTCCTCTTTTTCTTTAATTATGTTAAATATCTATATCTAGTTATATATGAAGACATGAATTCTTGAGAATATGAATGCAACTGTTAATTCTGTATAATGTTACTTGATTTATGTGTTTTTAGGGTTGACCTCCTGGAATGGGATAACAAATAAGTGTGCTCTTTCCTAGGGAAGACCATTTTTCCTGCTCTTGGCAATCTTTTCTTCCCTGTAGTTCTTTGCCTATAGTTGTCCTGTGAGCTTTTCTCCTCACATGTTGGAATGTGTATTGGTGTCAACCTTCTCCAGGTCTTCTTTAGGCAACCATGTTGATAGGACATCATGGGTGCAGCTTTGTTGGTACTTCAAGAAAATGAAATCTCACAGCACACTTCCTGTCCCTCTTTGCCCTCTCTTCCATGATGATCACTGAGTCTTGGATTCAGGAGTAGTGTTGTATATGTATATATTTGGGATAGACACCACATAGCCAATTTTTTTATCTGTATTTTGTTCTGTTGCCATTTTCTGAAACAAAGAGCAGGGTATTTCACTAGCAGTGAGACTATACTTATCTGTGGATACAAAGATAAACATTTAGAATGAAGTTAAGTGTTATGTTAGTTTAGTAAGTGGAGGTTGTAGGTTCTCCTTTAACAGTCATGACTTTACTACTCCTGTGTAGTTTGTTAGGTGTTTATTATGAACTTTTAAATTTAATTAGAGAGATGTCATTTACTGCCAAGCTAGGAAAATCACTGTTGCACTTTTGTGGTTATTTTGCCAAGCTGATGTTTGTTGTATTTCAAAAGAATCACAGCAGGGTAGGATTATTTGTTGTCTCTATCTCTTGAGGATCTTTTGGTCCCATGAGAGGTAGTTATCAGAGAACAAGCTTCCAGCACAATCCAACTAAGTTCTGCTAGGTCCAACATCTGACATCCATTCTGATTTCAGCAATAGGGACTAACCTTTTACTTCTGGGAGATAACCAAGGGCAACAACAATAGCTTATAAGGATGTGGGAGTTTCTTGAACAACACTGACCAGTAATTTTCAAGTTGTTTTCTCATGCCTGGGAAGGGCATCTTGTTAGATATTGTATGGCTCTTTGGAGGGATGTTGTCATCCAATGTGGATAAATTTCATTTAAATTTATATATATATATATATATATATATATATGTATATATATATGTTTGTATGTATATACATACATAGAATTTTACAAAATCATTTCTTTGTGTTAAATAATTTGACAGACATTGGGTCTGAGGAATATGAGCATGACAAGGAAGCAATTGCCATTTCTCTTTCTTCCTATCTTAAAACTTTAACTGTATTTTCTATGTCTTGACTAGAAACAGACACCTGCATTGCTTGTTATCCCACTTCTCTTGACATTTCTTTTCATTATTCCCTCGTTATAATTTCTCTTGAAAAATCTATTCCTGGTAACCCATACTCCAATCTGTGAAGAAATTCTTTTTCAAAGTGTTTCTGATATCTAATACCTGGAAGCCTGAAAATTTCTCTATGATTTGGATACCCCTAGGCACATGAAAAATTTACTCTTTCAAACACTGGCACAGATATGTTGTAACTATTGTCAAAGAACAGAGAATATGGGATTGTGATACAGTGTTTTCTCTAAGTGAAATTACATATTGTACATACAAGTCCCCTTGGAGGTCTCTTAATACAAACTGTCCTACCTTCTAATATCTAATAGTTTTATCACCTACCTCAAAAATATTTTATATCATTATTGTTCTTAGCAATTAGAATAGAATCATATATATACATGTATATATATATTTCAACATATGAATTAATATTATGTTGCACTAAAGAATGAGAACATCTTTGTATCAGATCCCTTTGTTTCTGTGCATCAGTAATTATCAAGCATGTGAATGAGTGTCTCTCATGCTCCAAGGCATATACACCACTCCAAGTCCATAATTAAAGACACATTTCTTATTAATCTTCCAGCATATGGCTATAGCAGAAGTCTCATTGTGCTGATATACTGCTTATACATTACCACCACATTCTTTTTAAAGTTCCCACAATCTATAAGTCCTGTGAGTATTTATAGTATGAAGTAAACAATGTAAATATTGCAATTTATATCTACTTCAAGAAAAAGCAATCTGCTGAATAGATGTTGCTTCCAAGCACTTGTGATTGTTGCAATTTCCCAGTTTCTATTGAGCACCTGAGCACAACCATTCTTCCTATTCCAGGATTTAACTTTTCTATCTAGCATTGACTTTTGATTCATTCATAAAATTGCCATCTCTCACTTCATATCACATGATAAACTCTATCCACTAACACTCTTGGTGTTGTTAACCATGGTAGCTTTAAATACAATAATTTTAATGTTACTCTCACATGAAGTTGTGTATTGTGCTTGTTTTGCCATTTCAAGTTGTATATCTTACTTATTTTTTTTTATTTAAGATGATTTGCAAGTTTTTCTTGATACTTAAGAATGAGATACTAAGTGGGAAGTATGGCTACACGGAGGGCTCAATTTAACCATTGGTAAATCCAGGAAGGGTAGGTGGATATACAATGCTGGAAATACATTTTTGTTTGTGGACACTTATTTGCAGGTATTTTGGAAGATTTTCTCTTAGGTGAAACAGTGTGCTGTAACTAGCTCAAGTCTGACCTTGTTTTTTTTTTTTTCTCAGATAATCTATAAAGTTAGATTTCTGAAAGAGATTAAAGTTCCCAGAGAAGAAAATCAGAATGAACCAACATAATGGTAATTCTTTTTTAAAATTTTATTTATTTATTGTATAAACTTCACACAATCAAGACTCACCTGGGAAGCAGGAACCTCAGTTAAGTGATTTCCCAGGTCAAACTAGGCCCTGGTCATTTGTAGAAGAGGCTTCTTTCTTGAATTGAACATGGGGGCATCCAGTCCAATCTCACTAATGCCACCCAGGAGCAGGTGGTCCTGACTTGCATAACAATGGTGGCTAAGCTAGGTACATAAGTCATCAAGCAGCATGCCTTCATATTTTCTACTTCAATTACTGTTTGAGCTCCTGTCCTGACTTATTTATTGATTGTGTCCTGGAAGTATATCCCTTCCCAAACTGGGTAACATCATGGTGTTCATCCTAGTAACAGACAGCAAACTAGAATATGTGGTTTGTTACCAATATTTTGCTTTGTTTTGTTTTGTTTTAATCATTCCACTGCCTGAGAACAATGGGATTGTTTTCCTTCTGATATCAGTATAACTCAGGAGACCTTAGAGAGAGATTACCCTCTGTGCATCCTGCCTCTACCCTCAAGACTGGGCTGCCCTGGAGTTTCAACCCTCATTATCTTTTACTTTACCTCAAATAGCCTTTCATTCACAGATCAGATATTTTTCAGAGCACTGAGCCCAGGGAGGGCTTTGGAGAAGTGTGAATTTGCCTGTTGGGGACACCATATATGCCTGCATTTTTCTTATTATCAAAGAAGAAAGTTGTCACTGATTTGTTTTGTTGTTGTTGTTCACCCTTTTGTTTCTTCCAAACTTCTTATGTAAAAGACTGGAGGTTAGAGGGCACATTTGGGAGAGATTCTAACAAAATATCACATCGAGTTTTGTTCCTGTAGTGGGGGTTGCAACCAGGAAATTTTTTTCACATTCTAACCAAATAATTATCTGTTGAGCCTCATCTCCAGCCAAAAAATGCAACAGTCTCATTTTCTACTTATAATGCACACCATTTGAACAAAAATCTATACACTTTTCTAAGAAAATAAATAACTTTCAAATATTACACAGTAAAAGAAAACCCTACAGGGACAATATGTACTCAAATTTGAAGATGCATTTATGGTGTGAGTGGGAATTGGCTGTGGTAGATTTGCTTTGTTAAGAGAAGGAAAGTAGGATAAGTGCTGTACCCCTGTGTGCTCTCTACTTGCTTGCTACTCAAAGTTTGGTGAAAGGACTGAGAGCTTCCAAAACACCTGGGTGCACAGCATGACATACAGCTAAAGTTTATTGTAAATAGAGAAGCTCTTTGTCTACTCCAGAGTAAGTGAAGACAGATCTGCATTTAAAAACTGTCCCATATGATCCATAAACACAAACGTTGTAAAGCATTGCAATTATACAGAAATTCTCTTTACAATGTGTATACATATGTCTTGATTACTAACATTCAATAAAATTCATTTTGATTTTCATTCTTGATTAGTATTCATACATTTTACAATCCTCCTCATATGCATTACAATGCAAATTTATAAAATGCTCGTGAAGGTCAAACATATCTTATTTTGGAAAACAACATACATTTAAATAGGACAGGTAGCTTTTTTTGTGTATGGGTTATTCTAATGTCAAGTGAAAGACTGAGCAATAGGGAGAAGAAGGACCACAGAATGATGAAACTCAAGAATCTTTGATATCTTTTCCCCTAAATGACCTGTGTAGTGACAGGTCTTTTACCTTCTGTATACTAGAGAGAGCTACAGGAGAGATGATGCTTCGACCTAGGACCACTCACTTCTTATCATTGTATTTGAGAAAAAAATTGTCCTGCAAAGTGTTCTCTGCAAGTTCTCATCTGAGGAGACTATGTTAGCAGACCTCATCAACTAAGATATTGAAAGTAATTATCTTGATTAACAACATTACACATTTTTATATTGATTTTGGAAACAAGAATCCCTGACAACAAATCAGTGTTTTGTTCATACATGTGCAATTCTCTGCCATTAATGATAGTTGCAGAATATATTTTTCTTAAATAAAGATAGAAAATGAGCTGAGAACAAGAGTGAGGAGGACATGGAATCATTTCATGATTAATGAAAATTAAGTATTTATTTATTTTCTCTTTCACTCTCCATCTGGCTCTTCTGTATTTAGCATTGCCTATGGGCATAAGTAGTCAATGGCATATACATGCATGTAGCTGTTAACATATTTATTATGAGCATGTATGTACTTTATTTGTGCACAGATAATGAGTATATGTGGCATATACATCTGGATTTCATATTTTCCCCAGAACCTTTATTTGCTTTTATTCTATGAAAATTTAATCTTTAGTCAGACCTGCTGATATGAGATCATAACTCCACCTACCTGGCAGACTATAGTAGGAGGATGGGAATTCAAGATGAACCTTCTGAGTTACAGAGTCAATACTAAGCCAGCCTCTGTCAAATGACATGTGTAATGATGAAATAATGTAATGCTTGGCTCATGTCAGGCTCCCATTAGAAGCCTTTGTAGAAGAAGGGGGAGGATGGAGAAGAGGACACAAAGATGAAGAAGGAGGAACAGGAGGGAAAAAGCAGCTTTAATTGCCACAACCCCCCAAAAATTTAAATAATAGCTTCTCTTTTTTATCAAACACTGTCTTGTGATATCCTAATGATACTTGAGTTAAAGATGTGCTAACTGTTGTCCACTTCTTAATTTTTCTAAGACTTAATTTTCTATCACCACAGGCTAAACCACCAATGACATAGTCTATGGGTACATCTTGTCCTCATCTTATCTACTTTGTTTGTTACTGCTGATACTCATTATGTGGAGAAGAGTGTGTTATATGGGCAGCACGTAGAGAAAAGAACCAGTCCCTATAGTAAGCTACTGCAGGTTGTGCAAGAATGAGACAGTTGGAACCTAGGCAGAGGCAAAATATTCAATTCAACCTCACCCCTCACAGCTCTACCTTTGCAAATCCATTAAGTGTTAAAATCTGTAATCAGAATACCCCAATGCTTTTGCAGTCACTCTGAGACACAGAATATACCAGAGGGGATAAATGAGTTCATCAACATGACATTTTCTAGACTAAGTGGAGCAAAGGGGCATTCTACCTTCTATTTCAGCTTTCAGAATATAAGAAGTGTCTTATTTTCTTGTCTCTATAGCCATTCATTTATTTTATGCATGTGCTTTTCACTGAAGGCTTTGCAGATGTTTAGATGATTCTATGTACAATCACTAGGTGCAGGAAGACCTGATGAGTCTGACAGATATCATGCTTTCCATCTGCAAACCTCACTAATTTCGGTGTTCTAGTTTCTCCAAATCTGGTGGCAATGTTTCAGAGATGTGCTAAAAAAGGTAACTTTAAAAGAGACAGACATAGTCAAGGCTGTGCTTTAGCTGTTGCTGGAATGAGCATAGGCTTAGGGAACGTAACACTGAACCACTCTTTTGAGAAGCTGTCCTGTGCTTGAAAACTTAATGTTTACTGATTTTCTTTTGGTTTGTCAAGGCATGCTTTCTCTGTGTAATAGCTCTGGCTGGTCTCTTACTCACAGAGAAATGACTGCCTGGGTATCTTGATTTCTTGGATTACTGGCATGCACCTCCACTACCCAGCTTGTTTCCTGTGTTTTAACGCAGACATCATATACAACGGAAATCAATTTATGTAGAAAAATAGCCATTTAATTTTTATAGGAATTGGTTTTCAGTGACCAAAAGAAAGTAGAAAATGAGTTTTGTTGTTGTGTTTTGGTTTAGTTGGTTTTTCTTCCTTTCTTCCTTTCTTCTTTTCTTTTTTCTTTCTATCTTAATTTACTTTTCTAGATCTAGTAACCCATGTATATAGGGTATCTCATTTTAAAATATCCATTCATTTATTAAAAGGTATCTGAACCAAAAACATATTAACAAATAAACATATTGACTGACTATTGGCTCCTAGTGAGAGTAGAGTGCGTACAAAAATTGTTTTTGCCCATGAGCCACTTTTAAACAATTTTTTGAACAATTATTTCAACAAAGAATTAAAATAAGAAAATAAATCCAAATATTGATAAAATTTGAAAAATTCATATATTTTATATTTAATAAAAGGTTAACTCTGGTTAGAATTTTATTTACATGCGAAAATCATAGTAGCAAAAATAATACATTTGATACAAAAGAAAAAGTACAAATGAATGTAAAATACTCTACCTGTTGCCAAGCCATTCATTATTATTATTATAATCAATTTAAATTTAGGAACTAATTTGAAATACCTAGATGATGGAACAATGTATAAAATGTAGGGCACTTGGTATGAGGTTTTAAAATCAGTTTGATGATGTTAGAGGAAATAGTACCTATCATCTTTTATTAATCAGTACTGTCAAAGATGTTTTTCACTGCAATTGGTATTTTTATTTCTTTTCTCCATGTACATCTTTTGTAATAATTACATGCAATTTTATTCAATGCAGTCACAAGAAATAAATTTATTTCTATGTGATCGGCTCACATTTTGGAGTTTAAATACATGGTTCCCTATGGCTAAAATTTACAAGTTAGTGTTTGAAGAAATGTTATTTTATTTGCTTTCTGTTTCTATGGTAACACTTTGTTTCTGTACAGTTATTGCTTTGTTCCTTGGTTGGTACACTGTTGCATTGTACTGCACATTATATGATCACTGTTAAGTATAGGAAGTCAGGCTTTCCTCTTTAAAAGAAAATATCCCTGATATTTTAAACTTCAATTCATTTTCACTAGTATATACAATGATGAAATTGCATTATCTGTATTACATACATACATACACACACACACCATATATATATATATGTATATATATATGTATATATATATATATATATTCATATACTTGCTAAGGTATAAGTGGTAAAGAACATATTTTGATGCCTTCACTTTTTCTATATACTATTTATTGACATAAACACATGATTTGTTCAATATTATCAGGAACAAAAATTACAAATAGTGACAAAGGATAAAGTGTTACTAACCAAAATGACTACCCAAACATGAGCTGAACAAGGAGGACAGCAATGGTAACAGCAAAGTAGGCAGCGTAAAACCCATGATGCCTCTCTCCTACACATAGAACTACAAGCAAATAAAGAAAGCTGAGTGCAATGAGATAGTCATCCTCAGGGAAGAAGACACCAGTTGGCTATCCACTATCAAATGATAGAGCCTCAAAATATACATGCACATACTATTCTACAGACTGAGATGGTTATATATAGAAAGATATACATTTACATAATATATATGTACATATATACATATATACAAACACATACAAATATGAATGTAATAACTAGGAAAATATGAGACATGGATTTAAAAAGATAACAAGGAAGGGTATATGGGAGGGGTTGGAGTGAGGAAAGTGAAGGGATGATGATGTAATTATAATCTCAAAATTTTAGAAGTGTTATATTTGTAAATAACCCAAAGAAAAGAAACACTAAAGCAGGAGTCTCCCTGTCTGTGCACAAGGTTGTGGATTTGGGAATAACTAATGAGCTGGTTAGTGTTTGACTCCAAGCCCATAGTACCAGATATTTTGATGTTTCCTGTATTGCTTCAAACAATAGTTACTTTTCAAACAAACAAAAATGCATACCTTTTAAAACTGGGGAAATTTTCTAGCATCAGTAAAGTCTAATGTGGTCCTAGTTATATTCCTCCATTACAGGTTTATATAATCTGAGAAAAACAAACATAATCTTTCTCGGTTGTGCACCCTAACAAAGAAATCTTTAGGTTACATTCAGGAGAAACACATTTAATAGCATTGCTCTTATTTATAAGCAACATATAAAATCGTACTACCTGCTTGTATCACATATCGACCTATATAAGAGTCAGAAGGTGACTTAAATTTTATTTAGAGGCCACTGAAGTGCTGTAACAATGGAAAGATAAGTCTCATTTAAATTTCCCATGGGTGCTGGACAGAATGTCAATTAAATTAGAAAAATGGGGAATAGAAATATTATCATTTTCTATAGTGTAGATTATAAGTGATGATAGTTTTCATCTGTGTATTATTAAGAGATATGGAGAACAACATGAAAAAGCAAGTGTCTATTTGAAGTTGGGACAAAAGTTATGATGTGTTGGATAGAGATTAGAAGATGAAAGGAATATTGAATGATTGAGTTACATTGTTGATGTTTCAAATTAGAAATATCATTTTGGTTTTTAAAAAGAGGATATAGGCACAAAGTAGTTGTATATGTAAAAGTAAATAAAATATTAGACGCGTGAAATGTGCTTTTTGTCCTTAAATTTTTGAGAGAACAAAGACATTTTTTGAAAAATTGATTACCTTAAAATATCAAGAAGTTCTCAAAGCGTTCTTTCATTATTTCTATGAAAGAATCTTTAATGCTTTGACATCAAGTAGAAGGGACTTTCAATTCATTCTGCCATGCCTAGATGTGCTTGAGCGAATGCAATCACCCACTCAATGAGTGTAGCCATCCCTTTTTATCTATGAAAGTAATTTACAATTGAATTGCAATTTTATCTGAATGGTGCCTTTTATTTCTATAATTACAACAATAGTCAATTAACCATTGCAAACCACGAATTCACAGATCACTTGTCACTCAGTTGTTTCATGTTTATTAAAATTAAATAATTTAATTTAATGTTTCCTTATACATACAACTTAAAAATGTTCTGGGGTCTGAAGAGGTAATATATTCTGGGGTCTGAAGGGGTGGCTCAGTGGATTTTTAGTATGCATTTATTCATTTTCCTTGTCTATAATTAACAAAAGGAGCTAAAATCACCAGGATATTCCTGCATACTAAATTTTGATTTAGGTAAGTGTAGGCAGTTTCTCTCTGTCTCAGCAGCCATTCCTAAATAATTAATCAGAGATTTATTAATAACTATAAATGCTAGGCCCATAGCTTAGACTGGTTACTATCCACCACTTACATTTCATATTAACACATATTTCTTATGTACCCTCTGCCACATGGTGGTACCTTCTTTCAACACACTTAATTCTTTCTTTCAAAATGTCGTGTTCAGTCATCTTGCTTCTGAGGCTGCACCCTTCTTGTTCTTCCCTGCATTGCTTTAGTTGGTTCTATCTTTTCTATCTATAGGCCAGTCAGGTGCTTTTGTAAACAAATTACAGTGTAAAAGAATAGTTCACAGAAGTGTATTTATATAACAATGTCCATTTAGCTTATATGAAAGTAACATAAAATATGTAACAGGAAGCAAATGACGGTTGATACTTATGTTGCTTGTCCCTTGTATACAATTTTATAAATAATACTCTTTAAAAGTGGTTATAACAGAGATATAATTTGTGGTGCTATCTGTTGTGTATGAAGCACACATTGGAATGAGAGGCCATACCTCTCTCTCTCTAATTATTTCATAACCAATTTTCAATAGTTTTACATCAGATTACAGGTGAATTATTGATAGTAGTTGGGGTAAATCAGTCAAAGCAGACACAACACAGACTGTATATCATGGCATTAAATGCTTTGTGTTGTTTTAAAAATATTCAAGTGCAGATGTGCCAATGACGCCTGCACACACACATACCAGGCTTCTATCTGGAAGGCTATCTATCTGCTATCTCTTTTCAGGACAGTGGTCTTACAGGGAGACTGAAGAGCAAAGCAGGACCATAGATGCAAAATAGTCTTGCATAAACTTTATAGTGTGACTTGCTTTACTTTATTTGAATCAATATACTTTAGTTCACATGTTTAAGGACTTTCAAATGCCAGGGTTGCAGTCACTTTCACTTTCCTTCTGAGTAGAGGAAGCATCCTATTCTAGATCCCAGCTGCACTTGAGTATCAATTAACATCATGGGCTTCAACACTCCCGTATTTTGTCTAAACCTTCTTCAGGGAGGCTCATACAAGGGTCCATTTATAGTACAGAATTTAGGTGATGGATTGATTTTATGATTGTCTAATTATAAACAGAATGGTTAAAACAAATCTTGAAGATATCTTGCCACAGGATCTTCATGTCCGTCCAAGGTAATACCCTGCTTTGAACTCCCAAAAATCAATTAAAATATATTTTTATTGGACTTACTTTCAGAAGTATGTAGGCATGGAGACTCAAAATGCAGCTGCATAACTGAAAAGTTCGTCTCAATAAAAACTTTATTCATCAAATCATACTTTGGCGGAATCATTATTTTGGATTGTCCTACATTTCTTATGGGAGAGGAGTAGATGTACAAATCATGTCTCTCAAAGAAGTTGCATGCCATCTATTATGAATATAATCTTCTTTGGCCAAAGTTGGCTAGTATGTTATTATTCTATAAATTAATATATTATTTCTTTCCTCTGTTGAATATATATTTTCAAGTGTGAATATATTTTCAAAGGAAATTTAGTTGACTATACAACCATGTAATTGAGCAAGGAATTATTGAGAGTTGTCTATGCTTTGAAGGGAGACAATAAGAACTTATTGTAGGGGTCCTTAAAGTATATTTAGGACAAGCTCATTTCTACCATTGAGATAATAAAACAACCATTGATAAAAATACACACATGAGAATTGCTGGGTTTCAATATTACAATTTATAAAATAGTTAAAATGTTGCCAGCTGTACATGTATATTATGGGCTAGCTGTATTATAAGTATGTATGCTTTAAATATGTATATGTGAGTATGTATGTATAATGTTAAAAAATACTGGACTAAAATGTAATGTAAAATGTTGGATTAAAATATTGAACATCTTGCTGATTACTTTTGTTTACAGTCAGAGGAAACTCTATAGAGAAGCATATGGTTTTAAAGTTGAGCTCTATATCAATGTGTTCCAGGTTCACCTGGCAGATTATTTGAGCAAATCTTTGAACTCTGCAATGTAACATCTAAGCAAAACTCAGGGACATAAGAGCAAGCACTATATTTACCTTACCTCATCAATATTTAACGTAAATCCTGCTTTAGAGTATATGAATTGTTACTTTCTTGTCTTCCTTAGGATATGATGTGGATGAGGTTTTGGAAACTAACTTTATTGGAATAAAAAGAACTGAACTCATTCCCCCAGGCACAGCTTAGTTTGGAAAATCTGTTGCTTTCTTCTCTTGTCTTCACTGTGAAGAATTGGGACCAACAATGAAGGATTAAATGACAGTAATTAGATACCTAATGTCCTCCAGCGCTCATATCCAAAGAAGTGAGAACCTACTTTTTGCCAGATCCCTGTAATGTTTTACTGCTATAAATGAGGGAAGAAGCGGAGTCTTGCATATTACCAAGACCCAGAAACACACTGTGTCAAAATCCTTTACCAGTGTAAAGCTCAGGCATTGCCTGTAAGACTATTTGGAATCCTAGAAGTGGGGCAGACTGTAACTACGGCTCCTCTCCATGGCATCATGGTAACAATAATGGGCTTTGATGAATGTTGCTTACATCACATGGCTGATGCTGACAATCATGTAAGAACAAGACAAATGAAATCTGTAAGAGCCCTCTTAGCTTTTCTCGTGGGCAGCATAGCTTAATATATATAAAGCCTCTTCCAACAAAAACCAGGCACCCACTTTCTTCATTCTCTCCTTGTTCCAAGCTGTGCATCCACTAGAAAACACAGATTAGATCTTCGGCTCTTCATTCATAAGATCTGCAATTGGAATAAATGTCTGTGGTATTAGAAAAACCATGTTTGCTAATATTAAAATTAAATTACTACCAACTCCTTGTTTTGACAATGTTAACAACCAAGAAACATGTTTTGTTAGAAAAAATAAGTTTATGTTTTAGAGAAGAAGGTGATACTGAGTGGCTAAGAGCAATTTTTATTTTTGCAGAAAGCCTAAGTACCTTTCCAAGCAACCACAAAATGATTAGCAACCATTCTTAACTCCTATTCCAAAGGATTTGATACCTTCTGACATCCACAGACATCAGACACATGCATGGTGCACATACAGACATGCATGCAAATATTCACAAATAAAAATAAATGAACTAAAATAAATGTGAAACTATTTTTAAGCAGAAAAGATAAGATTATAATTTTAAATAATTTGCCAAAATATATCCAATGTCCAAAATGAATATTAATTAATTATATATACAAATATTTATTGAATAAACTTATTTGTACTTTCTATAATTTTGACTATGTTATCAAAAATATTTGGAAATCATATGTCATTTAACTTTTAGTAAATGTTAGTAATTTTTGCTTATGGTTTTCAATAAAATATATTACCATTCTGTATACTATAAATACAATAACATTTATTTTGCAATGCTTCAAATCATTTTATCAAATTAAAATACCAACTCGATGACAAACTTGTCATTTTGCTGAAATTAAAGCATAAAATAATACTATTAAATAAATAATAACTTATATGCACATCCCTATTTTCTACCCACTGAAACACCCCTAGCTACCAATAAAATATAATTAAAAATAATATTCAAATATTTCAATACTTACATGCTGCTACATGTGATTTCCTGATTATTTCTGTTAGTGTGCTTCATCATTAAATAAGAGAAATTTACAATATGAAATTTTAATACCTGTTGACTAACTGTAGTTTATCACTAGTCTGTTTTCTGTGATTCCAGAATCATAATTAACACCTGTAAGTAGGCAAGGAGACAGGAGCTGTGTTTTGTTGTTTTGACCTGCGACTAATTGACTACACTTAACAGTTCTCTATGACAGTTATTCACTGTCCCATGAACCTTTTAGTGATATTAAGGAGGAGGAAAGAGGATCTGTCCATGAGATGAATTTACCAGCTGGCTCCTGACACAGATCCAATAACATAAGAGAAGATGATGCAAATGACTTGATAAATTTTGTTTATTCCTCCTGGAAAGCATCACCCTCCCCCCTCCCTGTGAAGTCAGAACAACCGGGAGTGGGGGGAAATTGATGGAATGGGAGGGTAGTGGTGGTGGTCATGGGAGGGAGGGAAGGAGGAAGAGATGAAAAGAGGAGTGAGAGAGAACTGGGATAGATATGTAAAATAAGAAAAAAATATAAAACAAAAATAAGGTAAAATAAAAAGAGAAAAAGAAGATGATCCTGCCAGGAGACAAATACCTTCCTGAAGAGAAGACTCTTAGGCAGGAAAAGTCAACTTCTAAACAACAGATAAAAGATGCAGTTTCCAAGGAAATCTTACTGCAAAAGTGGAAAGGTGGCTTAGGAGTAGGAAGAACTAAACAAAACTGCCCCCGGACTGTGAAGACTAATAAGAGACATACTGTTCTGCATATAGGTTTTATTTAGTGTCCCTTCTTACTGCCTGGCCACAAAGTCAGTGTCTATTAAGTCAATTCTGAAGCTCAAACCTGAAAGGGAGTCAAAGTGTGTCGTTTTCTGATGCCTCATGGAATATTTATTCTCAAAGTATTTACTTGTATTAGGCCAAACATTTTCTACTTTTGACTTTCTAGAAATAGCCTCACCCCCATACTATGCTACCCTGTTTACCTTTCTTCCCTTCCCACAAGGACATTTTGCATGAAGGCATACAACTAATACCTAGCAACTATGTGGTTTCATGCAAAATGTGTGACGTCTCTACATTGCCATTTCTTCATTCATTAGTAGGAAATGATAATAAAGACTTGCTCTACTATATTGAATTGACACGGTAAATGTTGAAAAAAGTTATGAAATTACAGACTTACGACTAATATTCAAACTTGTAGAACTCTACTTATTACTCCACATGTGGATGATTTCTATTGGTCATATACATACCATAAGACAAAATTATTGCAAACTGAGTGACAAGTGTACATCAAACATATCTCTACTAAGGAACAAAAAGAAAACATTTTTTAATGTTAATGAGTTTTTATAAAGGCCAAGAATGAAACAATACCCTGACATGTAGAGGTTGAATTCTCTTGATTGCTGAGGAGGTCAGGACAGAGAGACTGATTTTTCAGAGATTTTAAGTCTTTTCTGAATTCTTTTTAGGACGTGTGGCTTATAAGATGTGCTGAGAAAAGGATAATGGGCCAGTATATGAACAGTCATTTTGAAAGAGGATAGAGCTATATTTGAGATATTTTAGGGTAAACAAGAATTGCTATTTATAAGAAGAGTTACCATCAACTTTATATTTGCATTAATCTAAGTTTCTTCAACTTTGGTAGAATTTCAAAATACAAGATTACATGAGAAAGTGATTTCATATAAAGTAAATGACTTTATGTTAGGAAGTAGGGTCCTGTGTTAGTATGTAATGTAAAGTAGTTCATTGATTAAGGTAATTGTATGAATAGTTCATATAAAAATAAATCTAGTTGTTCAGAAACTTGGTAGGTTAAATGAAAGAAGAATACAAGTTGACAATTTTTACACTTGTTAAGGGAAAGGAACTTTAGTGGAAGGTAGGTATAAAGGAGGAAATCATTGCTGCATTAGACAGCAAAACATGACTGCTTACTGATTTGATAGGAGATTGTTATAGAGGAAAATTAAATTTTTTGTTTTCAACATATGTGCTGAAATAATTAATCTAAATATGAAATACAAAATGGAAATTATTTTTTCAGAGGAATAAAAATTAGTTTTTTAATGGTATGGTGTTTTGTGGTGTTTAAGTAACCAACCAATATTTTTCAGGAATTCTCTGAAAAGACAGATTTTAGGTTGGGCTAAAGGATACCCAGAGAGGTGCAAAATCATTATCACTGAATATGTCTTATATAGTGCTTTGAGAATACAAATATTTGAATCAGTAAGATTGATTAGAAACCCCCTATCATCAATGAGATTTGTGAAATTCAATGAGAGATAAAATCTAGAGATGCAAGAAGGGCCTGCTCTGTTCCTTCTTGATCTGGGGCACTAATCTTTGTCTGTTTCAGTATGCTCACTCTAGAGACACTTTAATGACCCAACCTCTCCCAGAAGCAGAGGTACTTAAGACCATTTAAAATATAACACACATTCTGGCTAGGCAGAACCAGAAAGTTCACAGATATAGAAGGCTGCTGGAAAGTAGAGACAGATGAGATGCTTAGGACTTAGGAAGCCTAGGAAGAAGGAGAACTTGGGAATGCTGTGAAGCTCCATGACTTCGGCTGAATATTTACAAACAAGCCTTTATAGGAATCAATGTGTCAAGATGGCAAGAAAAAAAATATTTTTTTTATCTCCTTTCTAATCTGGAAAGTCCTTTTTCTTATTGACTGTTATATCATTAAGTTTTGTTTTAGCAAAAATAAAAGATATTTGTTTTAACCATAAAGTCAGCTAATTTTATTTCCCTACACTGCAACTGAAAAGAAGGGATGGGATGAGTTTGAATTATTTCAAAATAATTTTCTTGGAATTTATTTTCAAAACCAACCAACAAACCAAAAAGGTACATAAATAAAGAGGAATTATTTTAAATGATCTAATACTTTTGCAATAATTTATCCACATGGATATGCATCTGCTAAAACTGCCACTGCAATCACAATTTGATGATTTTACATAGCATACACTCAGGTTGTGAAGAAAGCAGAAAGATAACATCTGTGCTCAATAAGCATTTCCATAAACCCTCTTCTAAGTGCCCAAATGATGATAAAGCAATGCAAGAAATCGAGGTTATTTACTTCCTTGCTAATTCATTGTTCCTCTCGCCTCTTCCTCTCAGTTCCACATAATTATTAATTTTTTCCTCTTTTCTTAAGTGTTTTGCCAGTACTTTGGAGCCCCAGATAAAGGCTTTTGACTCCCCAGTAACAACCTAAGGCTTTAGCCTTGAACATGCCTTGGGATTCAGATAATGGAAAAAAAACCTGAGTGAAGAGAATAACCTTTGTGTGTGTGTGTGTGTGTGTGTGTGTGTGTGTGTGTGTGTGTGTGTGTGTGTATGAGAGAGAGAGAGAGAGAGAGAGAGAGAGAGAGAGAGAGAGAGAGAGAGAGAGAGAGAGAGAGAGAGAGAGAGACCCTTTATCTTCTAAGGCAAAATTATCCACACAGAGCAAGTTCGCTAATCCCATTTCTAGATTATCTTCAGCAATGCAGCTTTGCACTCTGCAGGAGCCTACTGCAGCAGAGACATTACCTTGTGCTAGTTCTTTTTCTAAGTGTAGGAGTTACTCTATGCTCCAGGTATAAGGGAGAGAGGGATGCATTCTCCTATGCACTGCCCACAAGAATGACATATTCTTTATCAGGAAGCCCCATTACGTTTTTAGATCACTGATCCCTGTCTCACATTTCATTTTCACTCATGTTTACAAGGAACAGGGCATAGACCTGAATGACTTAGACACATCAACATTCTTTTTTAGTTATCCATAAGTTTATCGCACTTATAATTTGGTTCTTGTACAGCATAGATACTGAGAAGTCTCACCCCCCACACTGTGCCATGCTATTTTCATTCTTTCCTTCTTAAAGCTCTCATGGTCATAACTTCTAGAATTTTTTGTCATCCACCAAGATTAAAGAGAGCTATCTGTGTCGTTATTGGTTTGGATCAATCCTTTGGAGCCTGGAGAAGTCAACAATAGTTGCATACCCAAAGACACTATTTCTCCATCTCCAAAAATCTAGCAAGAGTCAGTATTTTATAAGTAAAGGGGTGGATATTTGAATCTCTCTGCCTTTGTTGTTCTATTTTGTTCATGTCAAGCGAAGGAAATATTGAGTTCAAAGTACAGCATTTTGTGGCCTCACCCGGCTTCTAAATGGGTGCTAATAATCGCAACTCAGGTCTGCATGTGTGTATGGAAACTACCCATCAAATTGTCTCAACAGCCCTGAAACTATCCATCTTCTTCAACAAAAATCTAGGTCTAGAGGCACTGGGGTGTAATTTCAATGCATTAAACCCTGTACTTTGAGTAAAAGTTGCCAAGTTGGTAATGCTATGTTGACATAATGTGTGTAGTGCTAGCCTGGAAAGTAGTTTCTTTGTATACACATGAGGCAATTTTCATGCAGATTTATAATGTGAATTAAGCAGATTCATCCATATGCTACACTACCCTCTGCTTCTACGCTGGTGGCATTTTTCTCCTTTGTTCTAAAGACGGTGTCACTTCTATTTCCATGTGGTCAGTACACACATTACAGTATGTATCTAAGTCATTTGGAGCCTGCATATGGTAAAAAAAATTAAAATTCGTGTTTTTCTATAACCAGTTTATTTAGCTCAATATGGTTGACTCCAGTTACATCCATTTTCATGCAAGACAGGACTTCATTCTTTATTTTGGAAATGGAAAAAGTTGCTTGTTATTTCGTTGATGCTAAGTCCTCAGAGAACAAAATATAACATACATTTTGACACAGATTTGTTTTGTTTTCTTTAGTGGTTCTGGGAATCTACCTGCACACCTGCTAGGTGAGAACCTGCAAGTGTGATATATCCTAAGCCAAAAACATATTGCTTTTTAATTTAACAATTTCACTATAGTTTCATTTTTAATCTTCCCCTCCTTAGACTTGTCAAACAGATTCATAATACTAATATTAAATTAGAAATACCCACTAATGCTTTTGTTCATATAAATAGTTACTAAGCTGTCCATTGTTACCATTTACAAGATGGAACACTGTGGGAAAAACTATCTTATGATTGCAGGAATATGCAATCATAACATAACATAAATAACATAAATGATATGTTATATCATTTTTCTTTATTTGATGTGTGGACCTCTACATTGATTAGATTATTCTGTTTCTCTCACCTTATCAACCACTCTTATAAACTGTATCTTCCTATCCCATCTCTCATCTTGGGATATGCAGCCTCTGTTTACAGTTAGGGCTTTCATATGTGCTCTTCCTCATACAGTGAAAATACATGTGTCTTCATGCTCTCCAACACTGTATCATTGATCACAAGAAAGCAGATACACACTCCAACCCTGACATTTATATAGAGCAAACTCATCTGCAAACACTTCCATCCCTCTGCTTTTCAGAGCAGCAAAATGGACTAAAAGACTAGACTTTTTATCCAAACACTCTGTGTTAACAAGAAACTCACTGAAAAACAAAGCATTAATGAATATAAATGTTTTATCTGAAAATAGGAAATAATATTTGATAATACTACAGGATTCTACAAGCTAATTAACCAAAAGAAGGTCACAGGAACTGGTACAGGGTGAAAGTCAGGGCTTAGGATGTTGAAATGTTCGCCTAGGTTCTTGGTCTTGTGATTTACTGTATCACACTAATTCATGTCATTCATCTCTTTACATTGCATCTTCTATCCATACCCCACCCTAAAGTTTCTGATTCTCTTTTACTTCTGTCTTTAGAATCAATTCATATACCATTAAAAGTAAGCTTGCTGTAGACTTCCTCCCTTGACTGATAGTTTCACCTTCTAAATCCTCTGATAGATGAACTAATTGTGTCAGCACAGAGATCCCAGTCCTTTTCAGTTGGAATGTGCACCATATGTCAGCACTTCTTATTTAGTAGGGATATTATTGCCTGCATTGTCATGTCCAGTTGATAGAGAAAGGAACTAAGGCTCCGAAAAGTAATTCATTCCAGCACAAGCTCAAAGATATTTTACAGAAAGATAACTTGGCCCCAGCTTCCACAGGCTTAGCATATGCTACTTTCTGCCCCTTCTTAAAATGCCATAATATTTAAGACAAGATGGTCTCTATTACCCAAGTCATATGGGATGACATGGCACAGATTATAATTTCTGTGAGCCAAATATTTGCAGAAACTGTCAGAACAGTATTTCTCCTTTCAAAAAAAATTTTTAATACAGTAGATGTTGCAGTGGGTTTTTATCATAGTGCTGTCCTGTATGTGTCATTATATTTTGTTCTCTTCTGATACTGACCTCTTCATTGTTACAGAACCTTGCAGTCAGTTACCTTCTATTAAGTCTCCTCATGATGGTTAATATTGTCAACTTGGAAGATTATAGTATCACATCAGATGCAAACCACCAAGGATCTCTGTGAAGAAGTTTATAGTTTGAATTAACTGAAGTGAGAAGACTCATCCATAGTGTGAATGGCACCAGAGTATGGGGCCTCGCCCTCAACAGAATAAATGGGTGAAAGCAAGCTGAGCATTTATCATTGCTTCCTGGACAGAGTGGGACTGGGAGTCTCAAGCTCCTCCCACCATGACTTCTCCACCTTGAAGAACAGTCCCATTAAAGTTTGAGTGGAAAATAAACCCTCCTTTAAGTTAATTTTGAGGGCAGTATTATTTTACAATAATGAGAAAGTCACCAATACACTTTCCTATTTTAACAGATCCCTCCATTAGTTTGATGGAGAAGTTATGGCTTACAGGTTGAAGTTAAGGAAGCATACTCTGGTGGAATCTGAATGGCAAGATAAGAAATTTATCCTATTTTGTGGGTGCCAATTATACCAACTCAATGTTTGAGGTCATTGCAAAGCCATTTGAATGCCAGGACTAGAGAAACCTTTGGGAAACAAGAGAGCAGAGGAAACAGCATGTAGCAGAGGATGTCTGCTATTCGTACACCTGTGTGAATTATTAACCATCATATGCAACATCTCCTGCCTTCCATTAAGGCAGCAGAGCAGGTCTCTAGAGAAGATATTCCAAATCACACAGTCACCAAGGGAGGCTACAGTAAACAGCTGGATGGGACTCCCTGACAGGCAAAGGAGGATCATGAAACCTAGCAAAGTAACAATTTTGGGAGGGAAGACAGGGTGCTGTGTGTGTTCTCTTTTCCAATTTTCGAAGCAGCATTTGTGCTCATTGTCCTTCTTAGAGAAAGTGCATACTTAAGAAGTATCCTCACTCAATCCCACCATTTCTGATGTAAATGTTCTTACTGGAACTCCTTGTCTCCCATTTTGTTCACTAAGACTCACCATGACAGTCAAAGAACAATTGTCCATTTTAACTGACAGGACTCATAGAGTGTCATCCCTAGCTTAGGAGACCTTTGTACTTGATAGGTACTGGGGAAAGATATTTTTCTTCATGTCCTTAGACAGAATACCGGTGTTCCATTGAATGACCTGCAACTCTACATGTCCTGAAAGCACTAGGCAGACTCAGTGGGATATACTAAGGGACAAGAAGTGGAGAGAAAATGTTGGGAGAGTATCAGAAATGTTGAATTTGTTATTAAAGAGAGTGGATCTGATCAAAACACATTACATAACATTTTCAAGCAATATAATTCCTTAAAAGGGGGCAAAAGAAAGAATATGTCATATCTCATTCATTTCATGACATTTCATATCATTGCATGCTGCCAATTTGACACTATTTATCTCCTACCGTCCTTTGGCATGTTTAATAGATTCCCAGCTTTGTGGCTATTCGTGTTTTGCTAGCCACTCACTGTGAGACAACAGAGGGCACTTGGTCATTAGGGACCATGTTTTATATCATATACTTTTTGAAAGGTCCAGGGGTAGGCTGCATGACTAAAGTGCAGTTGTTAGAATGTATCATATTTGGAAAAGGTTTAAACCAATAATAAACTCTAAAAGTATTTTTTAAAAGCAGTTATTAGAATGTTTGGTATTAGAAAAGGATATAAATGCATAATAAACATTCAGTGTTACAATGATAATTTTGCTGCATGTTAGAAACTCACTTTAACATCTCCAACTTCTTTGGCAGAGATGTTTGGTATTTGCAGAGCTTGCATTAAATTCACCAAACATTGTCTTAAATTAAAAAAATGGAATACTGGGCTGCAAATAAATATTATAGAGACTGAATTATTTCTATCTGAGCTAATGAAGAGTGACACATAAAAGAAAATATTGCTCCGTTATAAAAAAGTAAATATGTGTTCATTTCAAATTTTTTCTGGGATTTGAGGCTTACTGCTTCTATATGCCCCCTTAAAACAAAACAAAGCAAAAACTGTTTTTTACAGTCATGAAATTTCTTTCCATCCCAAACAGCTAGTCATTTCTCATGGATTAAGACTGTATATTTTCGCCTTATAAGTGTTATTTATGAAGCTATCAAAGGTGTTAATAAGCACACATTAATAAAACTCCTATATGAAACTGGATACTTAGTAGGCTAATGGCTGAGTAGCAGTCAATGGAACTAAATTTAAAAATCTGCCTAAACTCTTTTCCTCATTTAGGGATACAAAATATTAAAGGCTTAAGAGAGGGTTACACAGTGTATATGTTGATGCCAAGACTAACTGTAATGCAGTGTCTAGATTTTTGCAGACTTATGTCATATTGTGCAAAGGGACATGTGCAATCTTCTCTAAAACTTATATAGAAGTTGCAGTTTCTGTGTTTGCTTTTCCATTAGCAATATAATTTCAGTTTGACTTTCCCTTGACAGATGTATTAATTTCAACAGAACTTACAAGAATAAGCATGTGTGTTGCTATGCTGCAAATACTTTAGGGTATGTGCATGTAGGATACTTATCAATGTTACTTAACTATGTTGTTTGTAATATGGAGCATTAATATTGTTGTACCTTGATTAACTGTCAAATACGGTGGTGAAGTTCATTGTTATGGAACATACTGTTTGAAAATCCTATATAGTACTACTGTATATAGGGAACTTTGAGCCTTTTTTGCATAAATCCTATAGGGCTAGTGTGTACATGCACTTGGGCTTGTGTGTGTGTGATGAGACGCTTATTTGATATGTGGAGATGTATAATATATGTATATATGTATAATGCTTACATCATTAGAAAGTTAGAATAAAATAGGATTCTATACCTCCTATGGCTCAATGAGTATTAAGATTAAATGAATCAAAAGTACACAGAAGATATTTGGTAAATCTAAGATGAATTATGCTTTTAGCCTATAAACAGGATTACAGTAAATTTCTAAGTATAAGGAAACATCTTTAAATTAACACTAAAATATAAGGTATGCTAAGTATATAAATCATAACTTCAGTTGAATGAAACCAACTAGCAACACACATTTTTCACATGATCTAATTACAAACCAAGGAATTCAGGAGGTTCTTTTATATCAGCATCTTCAGGAACAGGTAGGCAATATATTGTTCTACGACATTAGGTTGGCTTGAAACTGTTGTGTGACAGTCCTGTTTTGGTGCCAGCATTGTATTGGCATATCATAAATAAAACCAAGTATCATTTTGTTTGCAACTGTATTTATGCCATCCACAAAGTTAAGTTGTGGGTTGTCTCTCCAAAGATAGCTTTATGACTATGCATGTGGCAAAAAGAAGGGACTAAACAGAATTATAGTAACCATCATAGTCCAGTTCATCAGCATAGATATCAGTACTCTGAACTAGTGTTTTGGTTTTCAGGACTCTCTCTCTCTCTCTCTCTCTCTCTCTCTCTTTCTCTCTCTCTCTCTCTCTCTCTCTCTCTCTCTCTCTCTCTCTCTCTCTCTCTCTCCCTCTCCACTCTTTTTCTCCCCATCTCTTCCTCTTTCCTATATTCTCTCTCTCCTCTTTCTATCCTCTCTCTCCCTTTCCCCCTCTCTCCACCTCGCTCCTACCTCTCTTTTTCCTCTTCCCCCTATCTCCTCCATCTCCCTCTCCTCTCTCTTCTCTTCTCTCTCTCCTCCTTTCTCTCTTCCCTCTCTTTCTGTCGTCTACCCCACCTCTCATATTTCCCCATGCATATTCTCTTAGTTATTTCTCTTTTAACATGTTAGTCTGTTCTCCCAAGGCTATGGCACAAAGTGCAAGTGTTATGATACATTCTAGAAGTTGTCGATTCTTTTGGGTTGTTTGTGTTTGACCTGGACTTTCAAGCCTAGAAAAGAGATGTGAAAATCTGTCAGTGAGGAATATTGATGATTCCTAAGAAGGATGGCAGATCCTTTGCTCTCCCAGAGTTACAAAATGAGTGGAAAGATCAGTTGAAAAGAAACAGGATGACAAAGAATTGAAATTGGGAGAAGGCCAGATGGGTGTCAGATCAAAGAAAAATATTAAGTAATGACACTCACATGGCACAGAACCAAAACCATGTCTGTTTATCATGACTCAGGAGTAGTAGAAATAGGACCCTTACTCAAGCAAGAGTCAAATCAATGTATATGGGACCAGGAAAAGAAATTGCATGGGCTGTTGATATGAAATTGTAGAGCCCCATTGGTTACTAAAGGCAAGAAAGAACAAACTTTGAAAATTCTTACAAGTAAAACACACGCGTTCCCTCTAAACATCTCTACATTCATACATAGACAATGTCATGCTGTAAATATTTGAAGCTAGGGTCATATTCAATTAGATTAAATAACTGGCTCTGATTTAGTTGCACAACCATGATTTTCTAAATTAAAGGGTTTATATGCCCAGCAATGCTTTAAATTGACTTTGATACAATTTAGAAATTTTAAAACCCCACTGTAGTTTTACAAACACTTTAAGATAAATTTGGTTTTATTATTAAATTTAAGCATAGAATATGTATCAAAGCCATGGCAAGACAGCCATAAAATTTGAGTGTGTCTAGACCTGTCTGATATTTAATTAAAGAGGACTGGTCTTACAATCATGAAATAATGGCAAAAAGTTATGATTGTCAGATGACAGAAAGTGACATGGGCAGAGAAATATGCACACTTCTACAAACTGATATTTTCCATTTGTATAAAACCATTTCCTAAGTATATATTTCAAGCAAAAAGAAATCCAGAGAGTTAAACAAACACAGTTAAAATTTAAAAGAACCTAAAATCAACTTACTGTTGTACTTGAAGTCTTCATTTTGTTGAAGAAATCATAACTGTCATATGTTTCAAGTAAGAAATTTTATTCTAATGAATATTGACTTTCACATAACAGCTTAATCTGTACCTTGTGAAACATTTAAGAGGCCATTGTACTTGACCTATAAAATGAAAGGAAATTAAATTAATGAGGAAAATTTGGTAGCAATCCTTTATCTAAAGAACAGAGCACTATAGAATTATCAAGATTTTTTTGGAGGCCTCTGTATCCAACTGCCTGGCCATCATCCTCTGATTTTAAGTTTTGTATTACATTATCCTTGCTTATATGTGACATACCTTTTGTTGTAATGCTGTATATTTTTTAGTATTCTTTGTTCATTTTAACATAGAGCCTCTTTATTTTGGAGCTAGAACCTACAAGTAGAATATATAGAGATCCCTCTGCATCCTGGATGCTGGTATTGAAGCTTGGTCCTACTGTAGGTGGCAATTAACACAGACATGAACTTAGGATAAGGTACAGAGAGTGGGAAGCCTTGTAGTGCTTGTGCATAAATGGAGTGTCTTTCCCACCTCTTCTCAAGGCTCAGTGGTGCATATGAAAGTGGGGACAGAAAGACTGTCAGAGTCAAAAGCAGTGGATGACTCTAAGAACTAGTATTTTGTAAGATTAGGGTGATGCACATAGGAACGCACAGACTTTGATTGCATGCACATCATTTATACAAACTTAAGCACCCAAAACCCAGCATTGAGTGAGGTGGACACAATGTTTTACTCATTAAGGACTATTAGCTGCTGGGAGAAGGTTAATAGGTCTTGTTTAATAGGGGTGGCATGGGATATATCACCCACATGGCAGAATCAACCTGTGCTCAGGAAAATTTGACCTATGTACACTGGGCTCCAGCTGAATTTAATTAATTAAATAGTTAATTCCTTTAACGAAGATGGAAAGAAACATTTTTTCTGTGTGGTGGTATTGCACAGCTTTAAGCCCAGCACCAGGAAGGCAGAGGCAGGTGGAGCCCTGTGAGTCTGAGGCCAGCCTGATGTAGGAGAGCTAATTCCAGGACAGCTGGGACTATATAGAGAAAATCCTTTGTGGAAAATAAAAGCAAAATAACAAAGAAAAAAGAAACAACACGTTATTGGTTAGGAAGGGAGATGATATTGGACCTCAGAGAAGACTGGGGAGGTGAAGTAATATAACAAAATATGTTCTATGAAGTTCTCAAGAATAAATGAAAACCTATTTATGTATAACAACATATAAATTATTAAAAATAGTCCATTATTCTAAGCTAGTCAATGTGAGAAATATATACTATTCAGTGCCTAATGGAGTTGAAAATAAAGTTCAACTTTTACAGTCAGGCTGTATTATTAATTAAACTATTTTTTTGAAATTTATTCAAATAAAGGCATACAACTTTCTGGATATAATTGTGGATTATTCAATGTATCATATTCTTTGGATGTGTGTTTATATTTTATTTTTGTAATTAATTTTGTAAGTGTTTTCTGTTGAATTTGACTCAGTTCCCATACCTTACAACCACTAGTTTGATAAAAATAATCAGGACATTGGCTGGGGACACCATTTCAGGGTAGAATTGAGAGACCGTAGGTTCAGTCCCTAACATGGCTAGATAAAAAAGCTGGCCTGTTTGAGCTTTTTTCATGCCTCTCTGAAAATAAAACAATGTATTTTTCTGTTCTTGTGTGTGAAACAGTTATGCACACGTGTGCTTAGTGTTGCAGTTATACACTGGGCATTTATATGCAGCACTGACCTATAATATTAATTGTGTTCACATCTTCATCCATTTGGTATTTTTGGTGTGAGTTAAGAGTGCTACTTTCATATAAGACATTTGTAAAAATATTCTTGGAATTATCCATTTTTATATCATTCTGTTAGTTTTTGCTTTTTAGACTTTTAAGGTTAGACTTTTAAGGATATATTAATTACTAGATGAACAATATTTTCCTGAGGGATCATATTTGTGATCTGTATGAACTACTTTGAGCCACATTAAGGAATTGATTTAAACATCTAGCCAACCTTTGTTGAATTTTATATGTTAAATTCTGGTAGTGTTTACTTAGCCTATATATCCTATTTGCTTTAATTTATCTGTGCAATTATTTATTGTACTGATTTTAGTTTTGATTTTTTATTTTATCACATCTCTGTCTTTGTCCAACCACCCCAGAAGCCTCACTAAATCCATCGGAAATTCCTGATGTATTTGAAGTTACCTATTTCTCTTTTCCTCTCTCTTTTTGAAGGAGTTTATTCTTTTATTTGTTCTTTGTGTGTGTAGCTGTGTGTATGTGTATACATGAGTGTAGATGTGTACAGAGGACAGAAAAGAACACCAGATCCTCGAACTACAAGCACTTGTAGCCATAAGACCTGGCATTCTGTGAGGCTCGATACCAGATTTTGTCTTCATTGACAGTTGGATATATATATATATATATATATATATATATATATATATATATATATCCAAATTAAAGGTAACATACATATCTACTTTAACACATGTTTAAAATGTGTGTTATGGACAAATCAGCTAAAGATGATTTTTTGTTTTACGTTTGAACAGGTGAAAGTCATTTGTCAATTTTATGAGTTCATTTAGACTGCAAACAAAACAGCAATATAAATCTCCACCCATGTCGTATGAAAGGATGGCATGTAATAATAAGTCATGAAGACTCTAGTCAAAACATTCATCCTGTCTCATCCAATCACAGAGCAGTTCAGATATAAAAGGATCAGCAAATGCATCTTATGTCTTGATTTCTTTCTTCTGCAGCCAACATGTTCAGGACTTCTTCCCTGTTCAAATCTAATCTTGATTAACTTTGAAGAAATACATAGATTTGGTTCCACAGTAAACAAAGCACCTTCAATGTAAAACATTTCCTGACTTCCATCCTATAGTTAAGACATACTTAAAATGTATAGGCTGGTATAATTAAGCAGTTTCCCCCCCCCCCCAATCCAATGTCTCACAGAAGATGACATATTATATTAGCATTTAAAAAATTGAAGTAAATAAATCACTGTATAAGATCCAAACATCCTGTGTTATAGTATTTCCCACCCAAACATAGCTAATTCTTGTAATAATACGTTACTCTCTCTTCAACACTTCATTTTATTATTTTCTGTTTTTTGGGGTGTTAGAAACTGATTATTCCTTAACATCTATTACAATATACAAACAAGAAACATGATACTGTATTTTCATATTGATATTATAATCATCTTACTACTTAATTTTTTTATTTTTATATACATATTGATCCCAGTTCCCTCTCACTCCCTCCCTTTCTCCATTTTTCCCTCTCCCTCACCCACTCATGCCCCCTGAATACCCTCCTCTCCCATCCCCCCACACTCCAATGTAGGGTGATGCCTTCCAGGAGGGGTCATCTAAATCTGTCAAGTCATTTGGAGTAGGGAATAAGACTTCTTTCCTGTCTCTATGTTAAGGGAGGATCCCTCTATAAGGGATGTGCTCCCAAGGAACTTTTGTGCACCATGGATATATCCTGTTTCAACAATCTGAGGTCCCTTCGACTGCCCATGCCTTCTAGCTGAGACCCATATTCAGGGGGCCTCAGTCAGTTCCATGCTGGATTCCCAGTTATCAGTGAAGGGACAGTTAGCTCCTAAGTGTCCCTGTGGGTGTCTGTAGACTGGTCTTGTCCTCCCTCTCTGCATCTGGATTCCAGTTCGGCTCAGTGTTTAGTTGTGGGTGTCTGCTTCTGTTTCCATCAGCTACTAGATGAGGGCCCTATGATGGTGGATGAGTTAGTAGTCTTTATCATTATCAAGGAAGGGCATTTATGGTAGCCTTTCCACTGTTGCTCAAATTGTTAATTGGGGTCAGTATTGTAGGTCTCTGGACATTCCTCTAGGCTCAATTTTCTCTTCAAACCTATAATCCTATAATCGCTCCCTCTTTTATTCTCTCTCTCTCTCTCTCTCTCTTTCTCTCTCTCTCTCTCTCTCTCTCTGTGTGTGTGTGTGTGTGTGTGTGTGTGTCTCTGTCTCTATCTGTCATTTATTCCTCCCTAACTCAATCTTCCTAATCCTATGTGCTTTATTCTTATTCCCTTCTCTTTCTCCTAGTTCCTTCTCCACTCACTCCCCCCCCCCCACTCCCTATATGCTCAGATCATGTCCCTGTCCCCTTCTTTGAGGGACCTTATATGAATCTCTTAGAATCCTCCTTGAATCCTAGTTTCTCTGGCAGTGTGAATTATAGGTTGGTGGTTTTTTGCCCTATGTGGAAAATGCATATATGAGTAAGTACATACCATGTTCCTTTTTTTGTGACTTAGTTACCTCATTCAGGATGTTTTCTTCAAGTTTAATCAACTTGCCTGTGAATTTCAAGGTTCAATTTTTTTTATCCCAGCAGAATAGTATTCCATTGTGTAAATGTGTCACATCTTCTTTACCCATTCTTCAGTTGAGGAGCATCTAGGTTGCTGCCAGTTCTTGCTATTACAAATAATGCTGCTATGAACACAGTTGAGCACATGTCTTTGTTGCATGGATGTGGATTATTTGGTTATATGCCTGAGAGGGGTATTGCTATGTCTTGTGGTAGATTTATCCCCATTTTCCCTAGGAACTGCCACACTGATCTCCAAAATGACTATACAAGTTTGCTCTCCCACCAGCAGAAGAGGAGTGTTCCCTTTTCTCCACATCCTCTCCAGCATAAGTTGTCATTAGTGTTTTTAATTTTAGACACTCAGGCAGGAGTAAGATGGTATCTCAAAGTTGTTTTAATTTGCATTTCCCTGATAGATAAGGATGTTGAGCACTTTCTTGAGTCTCAGCCTTTTTTATGTTCTCTATTGAGAGTACTCTATTCAGTTCTGCACCCCATTTTTTAAATAGGGTTATTTGGTGTTTTGGTGACTAGTTTCTTGAGTTTTTTTGTATATTTTGGAGATCAGCCCCCTGTCAGATGTAGGATTGCTGAAAATCTTTTCCCAGTCTGTGGGCTGCCGTTTGGCCTTATTAACTGTGTCCTTATAGAAGCTTCTCAGTTTGAGTAGGTCCCATTTATTAAATGTTGATCAGCAGCACAGTGGTGTCTGTGCTACTGGAGTTATGTTCAGGAAGCGGTCTCCTGTACCAATTTGTTCAAGGGTACCTCCCGCTTTCTCTTCTAAGAGGTTCTGTGTGGCTGAATTTATATTGAGGTCTTTGAACCATTTGAACTTGAGTTTTGCTCATGGCGATAGACATGAGTCTACCTGCAGTCTTCTACACACCATCATCCAGTTGTGCCAGCACCATTTGTTGAAGATGCTTTCTTCCTCTCGTTGTACACTTTTAGCTGTTTTGTCAAAAATCAGGTGTTCATAGGTGTATGGGTTAATGGATTGATTTTCTAATCGATTCCATTGTTCTACTTGTCTAGTTTTGTGCCACCCTCTCTCTCCATATCTCTGCAATATCATACTTGAAGTTCTATATAAAGCAATGAGACAAGAAATGGAGATCAAGGTGATACAAATTGGAAAGGAAGAAGTCAAACTGTCACTATTTCCAGAAGATAAAATGTTTTACATAAGTGAGCCAAATAACTCTACCAGGGAACTCCTACAGTTGATAGATACTTCAGCAAACTAGCAGGGTACAAGATAAACTCTAAAAAATCAGTAACCCTACAAAAAAGGGGCTGAGAGAGAAATCAGGAGAACATCACCCTTTACAATAGCCACAAACAACATAATGTATCTTGGAGTAATGCTACCAAAGAAGTGAAAGACCTATATAGCAAGAAATTTGTGTCTTTAAAGAAAGAAATTAAAGAAGATACCAGAAAATAGAATGATCTCCCATGCTCTTGGATGGATAGGATAAAAATAGTAAAAATGGCAATCTTGCCAAAAGCAATCTACAAATTCAATGCAATCCCCATCACAATTCTTTACTGGCCTTGAAAAGATAATAATCAACTTTATACGGAAAAACAAAAGACCCAGGATAGCCAAAACAACCCTGTAAAATAAAGGAACTTCAGAAAGCATCACCATTCCTGACTTTAAGCTCTACTACAGAGCTCTACAGTCCATTTTATTATTTTCAAAATATTTTTTTGTATTTACTCCTTTTTCTTGTCTTTCTTCAGTCCACAAGCATATTTTTTAAGTGCTCTACCAGTGCAGAAGTTTCTTGCTCTGGACCTGGCTTTCTGTCCTCCAGCTCTGGGAAATTTTTGCAAAAATGTTGTAAAACCCTTACATGAGTCTACATGCTCTTTCTACTTTTCAAGTTAGCACATGGTGCTGGCAGCTGTTTCTGCCCTTCTTGGGTCCATGAGAGTCACCCATGAGCACCATCTGAGAGTTGTGTTAGCCTTCCTCAGCTCTGAGAAGTTGCCTGGCTAAACCTCAGCAGGTGTTTCTACCTAGGTTTCTGCTTAATAACAGGCCACCTGCTCATAGGACCTACACTTCAATATAATTACTTCCTCTTTGGACTCCAAATATAACTGGTCTTTCTTTGGACTGCCTGCTCCCAAATAATGACATGGAGACGTAGTAGTAAGTATGAAAGCTTTTCCTTAGCTAAGGCTTGTTCCTAACTATCTTATAATGTAAATTAATCTACATTGTGCCACATGGTTCATACTTCTCCTCCATACTCTATGTCTAACTTCCTCCTGTTTTTCACTGGTTAATCCCTACCTCTAAGATTCTTCTCTCAAGTTTCTATCTCTTCCAGAAGTCTCACCTATCTTTCTCTGCATATCTATTGGCTGTTCAGCTCTTCATTAAAGCAATCATAAGGTGTCCTAAGAAGACACATAGCCACACATAGATACATCTTTACACAGTATGATCAAATATCCCTCAATACTTAATAGATCAAATAATAACCCGAATGTTATTCAATTTGAGATAGTATTTCAGTGTTGGAAAAAATTATGAAAATTGGAATCAGCAATATCTTTCTGTTAAGGTTTCAATGAATTATCTTGATTAGTTGTTCCCACAATATTTTAATTGTCTTACATGCATACTTGGTCAAATGTTTCAATACTTAACTGAGTGTTTTGAATTTTTTATAATCAGTACTAAGAAATACCAAATGTAATAATAAAATACTTTCAGTAAATCACACCTGATTTAGCTAAATTGAACTTTAAATACATATGGCAACAAGTGCTTGCTTTATCCATTTTTTTTTTTTTTTTTAGCTATATGCCTTTTCATTTATTTTAGATGATGGGGATTTGGACCCAAGGCTTTTCTCATACTAGGTAAGTACTCTAACAATTAGCTATACCTCTAGAGTCTTGGGGTTGTTTGAATGAAAATTAACCTGCATAGGCCTAGATATTTGAACACTTGGTCCCTGATTGGTGGCCCAGTTTCTGGAGCCATGAGACAATTGTTTTATCAAAGATAGTCAGGCTAGAATAACTGTATCAACAGGGGTGGGCTTTGAGAATTTGTAGCTTCACTTTACTGCTCTGTTTGCAGGTGAAGATGTGATATCTCAGCTTTTTATTTTGCCTCCATCCAATATCATTGTCAAATCAGAGTCAAACTCTTTCTTCTATAGGTTGGTTTTGGCTGTATTTTATCACAACATAAAAGCAAATAAAACAATCTTTGAATATCTCTGCTTAACTCTACATTTGAAAATTAATTCCAAAGGGTCATGAAGCTTTATAAACTTAAAAAAATAACTAAAGCTAGCTCTCCATTTTGATTAATTCATAATTATATTAGCTAATAAAAGGACATGCAGACCTTAGCTACATTAGGTATGGAGATATTTAACTGATTTATTTAGGCAGGAAAGGTGCCAGGGTCAAAAGAAAATGGAAAAAATCTTAACCTTCATAGTTTTACAACATTGGCTCGGTCCTAGGTTGATTAAGGCAGAAGTCTGGGGGTCAGCATACTGACTAGCATCCAGGATTCCCTAGCTGTTGCAGGTAAGCTCACAAGTCTACACTGTTCCCAGTGGTTGTTATATACAGTGTTTTTGGAGGAGGAGTTTGTACCTGGAAAGGTCAGGGTGGATAGGAATGATAGGACAGACAATGATCCAAACAACAGAGAGAGAAGAGTTTGTGAAATATTTCTGCCTTAGCTGTCATGACTCTAAGAGTTAAAAGTAAATTTTCCTTCCCATGTATAACTTACATAATCTCATGCAGGTGTGAAAATATCCCTATCACTTTCACAATCTGAAACATCCTCAAGAACTTTATGCTTGCATTTTCTTGCTTGCTTTTAAGATCTTAAGTGTACCTCTAGGCACAGTTATTTTTCTTAGCATTTTTGGGGGTGGGAAGATAAGAATATTTGTCATTTTATCGTTTTCTTTGGAAACATGTAAAGTAATAGCTATTCTACTGTGAACTTGTGAACAATGGAGACAAGAACACATAACAATGCCAGTCTAAAACTAGTTATTTACAAAAAAAAATGTCCTGAAGGGAATTAAAAACTCACATCTACTATTTTTTGCTTATGTTTGGAATTGAATCTAGAGATCACTGTGCCCTAAGAAGGTGCCCAGATATGGGGATCTATACCCATTCTTTGATTTTCTATTTTATTTAGTTGCTTCTCAGAGCATTTTATATCACTCCTCTTGGTCTTACAAATGGCTTAAAATATAAGACTCATTTACATTCTTATGGGCTAAGTGAAGGAGATGAAAATCCCTCCACTGTTTGGCAGAAGATGTGGATTTGAAAACCCACCTGAGGCTTAGGTATGAATTAGGAAAATACATAACAATTAGGAGATCTGAGAGGGTTGGAAAGCTTAAAATGACTAACTTATGGTCCTGATGACTGTAACAGAAAAAGTAAACAAACACAAGTGTCTTCAAAAATAAAAGACAGGACAAGTGCACTATATTGTCTCAGTATTGTTCTTCCATAATGTACCAGGGATATGACCTTCTGTATCCTTGGGATAGAAAATTAAGACTGAGTACTTCTGCCTTCCTGTCTATAGGACCAAACCTTGTGCCTCATACCATACAGCTAAGACACCACTCAGAATATCTTCTAACACCAGTATTTACTTCTGTGCAACTCAGAAGGAAAATGATAACAGGGGTCTAATACTTTCTCTTTACTAGTATTGAAATGGCTAATGACTGCCATCCATTAAAATTTTCATCATGGTGTTGTCCCTGTCCCCATTTACATGTTCTACTGGGATACTTATGTAAATTATAATAGGATAACTTTAAAATTTGAACAAGTATTTGTCCTTGCATCAAACACCACCCACTCTATTAAGAAGCTTCTCTGACCAAGACTGAGAATAGCACCAATCTATGGTTAGAAACACGTAGTTTTAGGAGGCAGTGTGACAATATGAGTTAGGTCTATGACTTATCTATGCCTTGGTATTGGTCATGTTTATAGTGTCAGGAATGAATTCTCTTTTTTCAAGCAGGCCTAAAATCCAATTTGTGGAGTGGTTGGTTAAATCCGTGGACAATCTTGACCCTATTGCACTAGTGGGCACATCTACCCTAGAAGACTGATATTATACCATGCAGAGTTCAGTGCTGGGTAAAACTAATGGTATCTTTCCTCTCCAAGAACCCTGCATGGTGTTTTTATCAGGTCTGTAATTCTAGCTCTCCTGAAGCTGAGGCACGATTGTTACAAGTTAGAGCCAATCTGGATTTCATAGTGAGATGCTAACCTGCTTTCTCCAATCAACAAATACATTGAAAGGTTAAAGGGCCAAACTCATGTTCTTAAAACTAAAATACTATATTATCCACATATACATTAGATCTGAAATTACTTATGCTATGTCAGTTATAAACTATGAACATTTGTACTCAGGGCATCTCTGCTATTGTTTGAAAGAGCACAGTGCCTGCTACAACCAGGTGTTGTGCTAATTACTGTCTAGCCTCTGGAGTGAACTGGCTTCTTCAACCTTTTCTGAGATTAGCCAGGTCTCTCCCTGAGGGTTCTATGCTTACCTTCATATTAGATGAAAAGGGGAGGTGTGGCTATTGGTTCCCAAAAAGAATTAGGACTTTTAAGCTTTGTGTTAACAGACCAACTTTACCTCGCACGCAGCCTCATCTCCACCTCCTGCTTGAGTAAGTAAAAGCCAAGAGTGTTTTTAGTCAGTGTCAGTGTTGAGATTTGGCACAATCATTTTAATCTAGCATTTAGGGCTGAATATTCCCACAATACAAAGTTCCCAGCAACTTGCAGAGAACACCTGCTAATAGGCTCTCTATGTTGAAGCGTTTCCATCAGTGGCAGTTTAAATGTATAATTAGTTTTCAAATTTTATAATGTTGCAGCAATTAGTGCTCATTGTGAAAGCTGTTAATTTTATACATGAAAACAACTTTTAAGGTTTTTCTGCTGATTAAATGAGTGGGAGAAAAGATTAGTAGATAATATAAAAGTTGTTAAATTATGTTAGCTAAAGTTCAGAAATTTCTGAAGCAAGAGATTTCTATAAAAATTTAAGTCATATTTGTGGAATAGTAGAAGAGGGATTATCTTGTACTGTGATGGTTGGCATTGTGAAATAGCTTATTGACTTGTAGTTTTAATAAATATTAACCTGGAAGCATTCTAAAAGCTTCATTGACTTTTCCCAAACTTTATTTATCGTTCGTGTGGTTTTTCACATCATATGTTAGTAAAAAAATGCATTTCACATATATGAAAACTCTTTATTGGAAAATTATTAAATAGAATGAAGAAATCCATAATAAATCACTGAATCAGGATGTCCTATAGGGTTTGTCCATCCTATGTTTTGTCTGTATAGGTAAGAACAAATGCAATAGTGAAGATTCTTCAACCTTATCTTTTCTCTAGGAGAGATCACAACCAAAAACCAGAATATTCGTATCATTAAAAAATATTTTAATTTACAAAAAAAGGATTTTCTGGCTTTTCATAAATTTCAAAATGCTTAGTGAGTGAAATTTTAACAATAACATAGTGCTGCAATTAAAAATGTCCTATATAAAATTTTAGGTTCATTTTCAGTTGTAAACATGGCATTTCTTGGTATGATTTTCAGATTTGAGGAAAACATGAAATTCATGTTGTCCCACTGCCTCCTAAAAATGTGTGTTTCTAACTCTAAATTGGTGCTATTTTCAGTCTTGGTCAGAGAAGCTTCTTATTAGAGTGGGTTGATACAAGGACACATTATTGTTCAAATGTTAATTTAAAATTTTACCCTATTTTAATTTATTTTGTTTCAACTTTAAATATTTCACTTATGAAAACTATGCTGATTTCCAAAACTAACTTATAAAAATGCCAGCATGAGTTTGTCTGGTACATCTTTCCAAATTTAATAAAAATCCATTTGATATTTTATATTACTATAGAGGTTTGAATGAAATTGCCCCCAAAGGCCATAGGTAGGGGCAGTATTAGGATATCTGGCTATTTTGAAGGAAGTATGTCACTGAAAGACTTTCAAGCCAGACCCTGATAGGGGCATGCCCTTCTGTATATATGTTTCTCTTATTGGTTGATGAATAAAACACTGATTGCCAGTAGGCAGGCATGAAGTATAGACAGGGCCATCAGACAAGGAGAATTCTGTGGAGAGAATGCGGAGAGGAGCTTCTAGGAAGATGCCATATAGTTACCAATAAGATAGGACTCTGAGACATTTTCCACTAAGCAAGGACCACATGGAAATACCACATGGAAAGAGTAATAAAAATGAGTCAATAATTAAGACAGAGCTAGCCAATAAAAAATCTGAACCGTAGTCCAAATGGTTTATAATTAATATAAATTTCTTTGCGTTTATTTGGCTCTAAATGGTTATGGGACCAGGAGAAACAGGAACCTCTGTCTGCAAAATCCCAGACTCTCTCTCTCTCTCTCTCTCTCTCTCTCTCTCTCTCTCTCTCTCTCTCTCTCTCTCTCTCTCTCTCTTTCTGTCTCTCTCTCATTTCCTTTTCTTGCTGAGTCATGGTGTTTCTTCACAGAAATAAAACCCTAGTACATATGCATGTATATTTCTATGCATATATACATGCATACATAAATATGTATTTTTCACCAATACATGCATGCATGTATATATTTATCTGCATATATATATTTTCCCAAAAGTAGTGAAATATTACACATAGACACCACAATTTGTCCAAAGTGTCTTATGGTGAGAAGCTAATCTAGGGACATTATTTAACAAGAAAACTGTCATTGATATCAATGAAATTAGTTAGCTCCATTAAAAAGTTAACACTAGTCACCCTAAAACATTTTAACTTAGTCACGACATTAAGACAAATTCTCCACACAAACAGCAGCAAAGTCACCAGTACATAGTTGATGATGCTCATGAGGACCCTTGTCTCTACCATGTTGTCAGAGGGTGTCTACATAGCTTCCACATACATGCTGTAGAAATGACCCAAGACTGAAAAACTTGATTTAGACTTGAACACTAAAAAGTGTGTTTGAACATAAACCAAGCTGCAAAACATTGCTGAAAAATATCTGTAGCAAGAAATGACAAACTCTTCAAATAATGAACTGAACAATGATTAAATGGACTGTACAGGTCAAAATTAAAGTACCACTTCTTCTACAGAAACTTATAAAATAAACAAACAAAAAGGCAGTTTTCCAAAAATAATTCATAAGGATCCTTCCTTTCTTTCTTTCTTTCTTTCTTTCTTTCTTTCTTTCTTTCTTTCTTCCTTCCTTCATTCCTTCCTTCTTCCTTTCTTTCTTTCTTTTTTCTTTCTTTCTTTCTTTATTTCTTTCTTTCTTTCTTCCTTCCTTCTTCCTTTCTTTCTTTCTTTTTTTCTTCCTTTCTTTCTTTCTTTTGAGAGTGTGTGACCAAAAAGCCTTATGGGACAAAAATGAAGGAGGGCATAGTTAATTTGTTTGTGCATGGTTTCATAGTGTTTAACCTGCCATTTGGGAAAAGTGTAGAGAAGCATTTCAGTTCATATCAAAGCTAAGGAAGAGGCAGCCAAGGAGCAGCAGCTAGGTAAGATAAAGTAAATACCAACTGTTCTTCTTGACCCTGGGGAACCTCAATTCTGAAAGTTTCCATAACCTCCCTGTGAACATCACAATGTGGGGACTAAGAATTCCAAACAGTAGTTTGGCAAGGAATTTTCAAATTAATGTCATAATGTAATTAATTGACAAAACAACTTAATGTTTTTGTATTGTTTTAAGCAATGTTTTTTATATTAATTTGCTACTATGGTAAGTTACCTCATATGAATATCAAAAAGCATCCATGCTTCATGTAGATCAGACATTTGGACATGGCATCCTCAACTATTAATCTGTTCATGGTTTTGCAAAGTAAGCACAAAAGTGTCTGCAGTAGGGCTCTGATCTTTATAGATCCTCCAATAGGAAGCTTGATTCAAGGTCATTCTGGCTCCTGACAGATTTAGTTTTAGTTTCCATTTTCTGACCATCTGTAATCAAGTTGGCAATAATATGTAACTTCCAGACAACAGGTATTCTTTGACTTGGGGGCCATTCCTTAGTCCTAAGTTAAAAAAAAAAAAAAAAAGACATTTTGTGCTATCATACTCAAAATTCCCTCTGTCCTTTCCTCAGTCTCATCTTTCTTGCTTCTGCTCTTATCCATCTAGTCTATTTCTGCTTTTAAGATATCCTGTGATATTAGATTGATGTTGACAAACCAGTAGGATGTCCCTGTCTTAATCTCAAATGATTGACATCCCTATGTCCATCTGCAAAGACACACATGTAAAACAGTGCCTATGTGTGTTGACTGACTGAGTACCAGGAAATGTGAATTTAATATGTGTGTTCTAAGAGTATGTTATAATTCCATGATCACAGATCTGTTAATGAATAGAATAAAGAATTTTGGGGAATAACATTGTATTTGATTTCAGTTCCTATTTAGAGTTTACTTATTATCAGATGTTCTTCAAATGTCATTCTTTGTTTTCCAGTTATTGAAAACAGATAACATTCTGCTTTGGCTCACTGGACACAGTTTATGTCAGGACTTGAAATATTGCATAATGTGGTGGTTTAGAAAAAAATAATGTTCCCCATAGACTCATACATTTGAACACTTTGTCTATTGATGGCACTGTTTGAAGAGATATGGAACCTTTGGGTAACAGTGACCTGCTTGAGGAAGAATATCAGAAGGGGTAGACTCTGAGTTTCCTCACTTTTCTTGTTCTTGCCTATGGTGCTTTCTGTGTTTAGAAGAACTATGGTTTCTGCTTCATGCTACTGCTGCCATGCTTTCTGTGCTGTTAAGGACTCTCCCTGGGGCCACTGGATAAAGTAAACCCATTATTTCTGAATTTTATATATATATATATATATGTATATATATGTATATATATAATTATAAATTTTGGTGATATGTTGAAATGCCTGAGCATATGCATAAGTGATCAAGTATAATTAAACATTTATCACATAAACTAAAAATAGCCTGACATATTTATATGTCTATAAACTAGAAGATGCATGTTGTCCTGATAGCAACTACCTAATTAAACTGACATTTTTGTGGGTTTTTTACACACATAAGAAGACAATCATTTAAATATTATAAAATATTTCAGTCTTTAGAACTTGGTATTTGGTTTTGTTTTGTACTATTTACTTATATAATTTAACATCAAAAACCTCACTCTTGGTATAAGGCAATATTGTTCATTAGATCAATATCAAACTGAGTTGATGAAGATCTTGAGTGAACTAAAAGGTCAGATACTTACTGAATCTATCTTCCAACTCTGTCCCAATTAAAGAATCACAACATTGTTTTTTTTTAATAGACCTATATGGAACTGCATAAGTGTCCTTACTTTCAAACATACTAGTTTCAAATTTCAACTAGGAAATTCTCAACTCATCAAACCAATAATACTATATTAATCTCTGTTTTTTACCTTCTGTTGACTGATATGTTGCAAAGTATATGACAGCATAACCCAAAATGGCCCCTGTCAACTGCCTGTGGACCCTACTCTGCATATCTAAAATCAGGAACCCCTAGCTCATGCAGCTATTCCTAGCAGTCTGTAACAACACACTTGACATTTTTTGCAATCTCTACTATTCAGGATTTAGAATAAAGAATATATGAAGTATACTCTGGAAAGAGAAAATTAAAAAGGTAAAAGGGCAAAAATAATACCTCTGAAGAAAATGTATTTATTTTTATGTGGGAGGGGTGGGAATGTATTTAGTAACAGAGTTATATATGTATGAGAGAGCCATCACTGATATTAGGAATTTATGACAATAATTGACTGTAATGAGTATGTTTTCCCTGCTGCCAGTCTGGTCCCATAGCCGCGCCAGCCGCAAAGAACATGCTGAGACTCAGTATTTGATATAATGCTGTTGGCCAGGTACTAGTTTCTTACCAGCTATCTATGCCTTAATGATTAACCCATTTCTACTTATCTAAGTATTTCCATGTGGTCATCTTATCGGAGAGCAGGCCAGAGTGCTGTTCTCTCCAGGCTCTCCATGTTGACTCCTCCTTACTCCTTCCTCTTTCCTCCTAGTCAGTCTCCTATCTTGCTTTCCTATTGGCCAACAGTGCTTTATTCATTAACCAGTATGACAAACATTTACAGAATAACATCTCCCATCATCTCCTCTTTTTGCCTAAAATAAAAGGGTTTTAATTTTACCATAGCAAAATATATCACACAACAGTTATCAAATAAGAATCACAGTTAGCAATATTTAGACCATTAGCATTTAGCATGATTTAAAAAAATATTTCATTATCTATCCTATCTTTGTGAGTCTAAAATCTTATATGTAACTTATCTTTAATCCTAATTAAGGAAAACTATAACCATAACTATCTGTCTTCAACTCCTTCAGAGACCACAAAAGTATAATATATAAACTCTAGAAATGACAGAGACAACTCACTACCTGGTCAGTCACCTGAAGTTCTTCTGTAATGTACCATCTTCAGCCCATAGGCCATAGTGTGTCTGGCAGACTCTTCAGCAAAGCAGGAAACTTTAATCTGTCTGCCTGTATTGGAAGTTTGTCAGTCAATTTTCTCTGTGTCCTGCAAAATGTCTGGCAGACTCTTCCACAAAGCAGGAATTCTGTAGCAAATGTCCATCTTGTTTCAGCAGTCACTTTTCTGTGGGTCCTACATGTCCAGTTTATACAGCATATAGTCAAACAGTCTAGACAAGAGCAGCATCTTGTTCAAATGGCTAGTCTTGCCATATTAGAAGCAAACTCCATAATGCATTTATTCACTGTCCATCTTCCTTTCTGATGCATGTGGTGTCACCAGGAGCAGTTATTCTTTACTTTCAAGAAAAGCCCTAAACCATTTTAAATGCCATATTCTGTAGGTCATTGAAATGTTTGAAGAATGCCTCTTCATCTCAAATCTATCTCTATAGATCTAGAAATCCTAACTCACCTAAGTTTTGACTATTATAGCTAACTATCTATAATCTGTAGTAAATTATACATTACATTTCTAACAGAGCTATATAAACACAATGCCTAAACAAGAGGAGAAATATACATAACAAAATTGAGCTTAAATTTGTATCAATAAATGAAAATCTGTTCCAAAACAAAGCATTCATATCTATACCATAATTCCCTTTTTACTTTTAGAAAGATTGCTTGTGGTCATTAAACATTTATAACCACGCCCACTTAAATGAAAACAAACATTTATAAAATTATTTGGGAATTTGGGTGTCTTTCTTTTCAAACTGCTTCCTGCTGGTAGGGGGCACTGTCATGGGAGATCCTAAGAAGACACAGAAATCCTGGCTGTAGTGATCTGATGTTTTTTTCAGGGGGTCTTGCTTGATCAAACCACATTAGTCTTGAAGGAATCCATAGCTTTTCATTTTCTGTGGGAACAAAATTAGAAATCCTTTTCCCCAGTAACTTGTACTTGAACTTAAATTTTGGAGTCAAACTGTTTTTAAAATATACAAATTGGATTAGTCCAGCAGCATTTCTTTTATCAGTAGTTGTTATTTCCTCAGCAGTCAAACAATTTAAAGATAAGAGAACAGCGTACAATATCCAAAGTTTCTCTGTGCTTTCTATCTTTATGTGGCTTTTTTATTACTCTATTTCTTCTACTTCTATGAAATCACAGAGATCTGTTTACCTCTGCCTCCCAAGTGCTAGGATTAAAGGTGTGTGCCACCAAACCCAGTTACTCTACTTCCTTGTTTCTTTTTAAACCATTGTATCCTGTTTCTTTTTCTCTTCCAAGCCAACATATATTTTAAAACACACTGTAAACCTTCATTGTCAGCTCTCGTACACACCAATGAATTGTTATCAGAGCTCTTTAAAAGCAATGCAGGATTTTTTCTGCTTATGCTAATTTTGGAAACCTCCCTTAAAGAAGCAGCACAAATCTCTGTCTCTAGCAAAACAAAATCTAACTGAGAAAAATGCTGCTACCAAGGAGTCTTGCTTGTCTTTGTTCCTTCGTTTTTAAAACATTTCTTAAGCTTTTCTTAGTGAATTTTTAAGTGAATGTTCTTATTAGCCACGTTGGGCACCATATGTAATGAGTATGTTTTCCCTGCTGCTGGTCTGGTCTCACCACCACGCCAGATTGCTCCTGACAGCACAGTGCATTTTCCAGAGAAAATATTGGAACTGTTGTTGCTCCTTCTGGAGTCCATCCTTGCCTCAGCTATGGCCTCTTGGGCAAAGAACTGCCCCCACCTCAACCACTGATTTGGACGTGCGGTCCTATATGCTTGCAGGAGACAAACATAGAAGACTGCTGAACCGTGCCAAGTCAGAGTAAGACAGCCTTTTTACTTCCCTGCAATGTTGTGGTCTGTCAGGTACTCTAGGCCTTAATCAAAACTGGTTGTACCAACGCTGCTGTGAGACCTTGGGTGACTGTCCAGGTAGCATGCTGTTTCTGTCCTGGTTGCACCTTTTGAAAGTTGCCCATTCGCACTTCCTGTCTACCCTAGTATCATTATTTTCTTCTCAGGTCTTTGATGAAGGTGAAGATTAAATTACCACAACTATTATTCTCTCTTTCTAGTTAGATATATTGGGTACTAGACTTAAGCTTTCCAGCTTAACTCTATTGTATACCCCGTTTCCACTTCACCCTAGGACTAGATAGTTATTTATTAAGTTTGTATGTTCTAGATTTTCCTTTATTTAGAGCACACTTGTTATTCACTGTTTTGTATATAGTTTTTGTATCTAGCCCAAATCTTTTCTTTAGATCAATAGGGGAATTGTAGTAAGATATTCACCTTGTTCGCACCTGTGGCTTAGACCATGCCCATTGGGGGTGGAGACAGGGCCAGACGTGACCTGGGGAAAAAGGCTGAGGAGGGGGCTCCAAGAGCTCTCTTGCTGGTGGGATGTGGAGGGGAGAGCATCTGGTGGAACCTGCTTGTGTTCATCTGTCTATGTTGTGAGTTATTTCTCCCAGAATAAACATCTATTCGGCCTATTTGTTTATCCTGATCCTTATTAAACCACAATAATTGACAATTCAAGATGTCCTTAACATAAAAACAATTTACCATGTCTACATGAATATGTACATCTTATATGTGCGTGAACAAAGTTGATTCATATCCCAGTGTTACTGGGGAACAGATTGAGAAATAGCACTTTAATAAGATGTATGTGGGACCCAAATATGCAGGGGAAAGAGGGTTACAATGGATGACACCCTGACGCTACGTAGTTTGTTTGTCTGGTGAGCTCAATGAAGACTATCTTACAGAATGTTTCAGAAAAGAACAAAGTGAAAGCACACAGGAAATGTCCTCCAGGACCTGTGAGTCACTCTGAAGTTCCATCAGTCCAGCATTAAACACCCACTTACCATGAACCAGATTCAGTGTTCTACTCAGAACAGGAAGAAGAAGGGGGAAGGAGGGAGCTGTAGGATGAGAAGGCAGATAAAGCAGAAGAAGGGAAGGAGGAGGAATGGAGAGTTGTTTGAAGGGAGAAAAGCTGTAGCAGTCACCGTACAATGGACACAGAGTCAGCAGCTATTGTTAAATATTTAGCTGAAGGCCACCATTGCCCTGTCACACATAATAACCTTTTCTGTCATTTTGGAATTGTGGTATACTTAGAACCCTGATTTGGACTGGCAGGCATTTTTTGAATATGATTTTTGTCAGCTCATTTCAAATTGATAAAATAAATAAAATATACCTTCTTGTCAGCTATGCCAAACATCAAATGTAAATATGTAGCATTATTTATATCAAAATAAAATTTGCCCTACCTTCAGTGAATATCATTTCATGATATATGATATACTGCATCTTTTATAACAGTAATTTCATCCAATTTCTAGGTACTGTCTTTCATTTTGGAGGAATAAAACTCTGTATTTTATGTCTTTATACCCTCCAGTGGGGCAATTCTAAAGTAAAAGTGCATCCTTAACATTAAATTCGCCTGCTTTTCACCTGCACTAGAACTTTATCTTCACTTCAATTTAGCTTTTGTATGGGCATATGTAATAAAAAAGTAGCTAATAATGGTAATAAATGGTTGGATTGCATGAATGAACCTGTGTTACCTTCATCCTCATTATCCGCTTCCTGAGACATTGTCCATTACCCTGTCTGGGTAACAAAATCCTATTGTAAGGCTAATAAACAGTGCAATAAAAGTAAATAATCAGAAAATATTATGGTGCAAACTGAAAATAGTTTTGCTATAAATTCATGAATGTTTATCCAAATCTGCTAAGTGCAAGTGCGCTGTCATTCCACTGTTCCCCTTACTTCTAATGCAGGAATATGACCCATATCCATATTCCTTATGGGCTCTCTTCAGATGTTTATTAGAGAGGCCAGACGCCAGAACATGTTTCCTTAATAGAATCGTTGGAAACTCTTTTAGGCAACAGCATGTCAGTAAGTGGGTGCATGTACATGCTGGTGAGTGTTAGAATGAATGATCTTTAAATTTGAGTAAAAGTTTGCTGTGAAATAGGAGATCGATTTTTACATTCAAGCCTTGCAGGGTTGCACAGGTTTAGGCATGCTCTTCTGTATCTTTTTCATTTATGTTGATACATGTGAACAGGCAATTTCCCAAAGCCCCCTGAGTAGTACGAATTTCTGAACAGATCTACCTATATGAACTACGAATTTCTGTTTGTTCAGGAAAGCAAGGTTTTCAATGGATGGCTGGAACTGAATGGCATACCTGATACAGTCCTGATGCAAAGAGTGAGTTTAGTCCCTCAGCATTCCGAGATGTTTTAAATCCTTTTTTGCTATGGGTCATTTTGTACATTCTGTGCTAATTATTAGATGTGTTACCCTTTTTCAATCAGTCCTCCCCAGGAGGCCTGTAGACAACTGAATGATAATGTTTTCCTTAATAATATTGACAGCCCATAGCTGTCAGTCAGACAAAATTTTTACACTTATATGACCCAAGACAAGCACTGAAGACAAGAGGCGATCACTTTGTAATAGGCAACTTTTGGAGGCTTGAGGAGGTCCTAACTGACTGTTAGTATACAAACTGCTTTCCAAAAGAGTACTAACTAATGGATCAAGTTAGAGAAAATCAAGGCTGTTAGCTTCATCAGGTCTTTACCAACCAAACTATACTGTTTATAGTATTATGTGTTTTACAAGTTTCTGCACGTGACATATGTTTAGATTGCTTGTGTAAAGGCCAATATTGCTCTTGTTGATCATAAGTTCTTGAAGTTAGTGAGTGTGTCAAGTGCATGTGCCTGTGTGTGTGTGTGTGTGTGTGTGTGTGTGTGTGTGTGTGTATGTTGGGAACTTAATTCAGTAACTCTGGAAGAGAACCCAGTTCTCTTCACCACTGAGTCATCTATCCCTTAATTAACTTAATTTTTAAAAAATTGGACTACTCTAAAGTTTCTTTCAATATATTTCCTTTTTCTAAGTAAGACTCACATAATCTGATGCTATACACACACACACACACACACTTGAATCTTTACCTGAAGTATATGCTTAGGAGCATTAGGCAAATTTTAATCTGGTAATCAGTAAACACTCCACTAAGTTTCTATTAGTCTAGTTGCATTAAAACACATGTAATGAATGGAGATACACTGATACTAAAATTGTATATAAAATAAATATTCTCTGTAGTGTCTCTTGTGTGGTCATTGGTAATCATGATTTTCAATCTGTTTCCAATATAAGCAATATAAAATATTTACCTGTGTGTCATTGTTTTTTTTATGAGTTTACAAAAGATGAGACATGGGTCTCTGAGAAAACAAAGTCCTAAAAGAAACCTACAACATTTTATCATTGGAAAATTAGAGCTTCCAACACCAAGCTTGATAATTTGAATATATTAAACTCCCAATGAGTGTTTGTGGCAATTAAGTAACTCTAAAACCACCCTTTGGTATGTAAGAACATCTGAAATAATATTGTAGAAAGTTCTGTCTCACCACGTATGTTTCTCAACTACACACATTTATAAATAAGATAAGTTACATTGTCACAATGATGAAGACTATTGAAGTGCTAGTTTATTTGGTCATTTTGAATTTCTTAAAATAGAACCATTTAGTCTTCATTCATTTATTTCTCATGTAAAACAGGCCAGAAAGATTTGGCATTCCAAACATAAAGGTCACTTTTGGCTCCCATTCCCTGAGTCCATCATAATCTATAATCAAAATTCCCATGTAAATATCCAGAAGAACTACAAGACAGATGACCTTGTCCCTACTTCCTGTCTTGAGCTGACCCATAAATATAAACATATCTTACTCTCCTGTGGTGTTTAAGGTGATTCAGGGGTTAAACATGACAGCAACATCAATGACTCCACAGTGAAACATTTCTCTTCCTTGATTTCAGAGTTCTGTGTTTACTGCCCACAGAGACTCCTGATTGCCTGTATTTCTTCTCAGGTCTCATATCTTACTATTTAGATATTAGTATTTAACTCCTCACTGCCCTAGTCTGCTCCACACCAAAAAATAGAATCTCACAGCTTTCATCTCTCTAAGTCATTTTCCTATATATTTTTCAAGGAGGTGTATTCTGTTATGCAGAAATTCTGACCTTCCAATTGGGGTCTGGTTTTGTTTTAATTAAACCCTTAGCTTCCACACAAATCCATCAGAAGTACTGGTTGAAACATAAATATTAGCCTTAACTTTCTTCTTCCTTTGTGAGCATACAAAGGTTAAAAGGGGAAACAGTAAAATAAAAACTAAAAACAAATAAGAACTAAAATATAAGTGATATATTTTGCCATTACTATGAACACAACTTCATCTTTGAAGATTATAATATTCTGTAATGAACAATAATGATGGTTATTTTCTCACTAGTATAAAATACATTCATTTGTTTTAGTGATAACTGACAATAAAATGCTCATCAGCCAGTGGCTGGCATATGCATATTTTTGTTTAATCAGCATATATACGTATATGTAATATCTTTGTAATGTAAGTAAAACATTAATTACTACAGGAAGGTAAATGAGGGATTATGTAAAATAAGCAACCATTGTATGCTGGTGACAATGGAAACACTGAAATCCAAGGATCCAAATTACAACGTGATGAGTACAGTACATCTTGTGACACAGTGTGTTATATTAAATTCCAGGGTTGGCCACCTGGAGGTCTCCGAGAGACCTCTTTCAACCATACCCTCTTTGCTTTCTTCTGAGCACACATTCTCATTTAGCACAATATGGCTTTCTGGGGTTTTCCTAAAATTACACATGGTATTCCTATTTGCTTAGCAAGTTCTTCAAATCACTACTCTCCTTTGCATTTAGCCCAAGTCCATAAGGAGGACCAAACCAAGACCATGTCATTCTTCAAATATCTCCTCTGATAACATTCAGTTTAGTAACATGCAAAACCTAACTTCCACAAAAGACTAGGACACAACTCTCCCAGATTCTTCCGCTCTGTATTGAGGAAGGATAAACCACCCTCCAGTTTCAGATAACACATCTTGTTTCTGAGACGTCATCCAAACAGGCTCCCACATCCTTAATTTTACTCAAATGCCTGCTATTTTACAGTAATCTGTACTTTCTTCTGACATGAACCTTAAAATCATTCTGTATCTATCCATTACCCAGCTATAAAGCTTCCTGTTCACTTTTTGCTCGTTTTTGTACTAAATCACTTCTAAGTGCCCAAACCTTAAAATAGTCCAAATCTAAATTATGGACTATCTCATAACAAAATTGTTTTACTAAATATCCATTAGTTCCAAGAACATTATCTCAAAAATAAATTCCTTTCTCAAAATAGCTTGAAGTCGTACAACCCGATTACACTGATTCCAGTACATTTCACAATGGAACTAAACATGGGCCATATTCTTCATTATGTGTCAGATGAGAGCTATTGGCATTACTGTGGCAATGACAATCCTCATGTATGCACATCTACTGCTTAATGAGAAAATATCTTTTGTTGAGTAAACTTGCCCAAAATATTGACTTCAGTTATCTCCTTTATGCATGAGGTATTGTTGTCACTGAAGGCCAGTCTGAGTCTGCTGGGGTTAAGCATTCTCTCACCACACTCAATAGAAATCACCTGCAAGGTTTTTTCTTTTGCACTGTTGCCAATCAAGCATCCTCTTAATAGAAACTTTTGACAAAAGAAATCAAAATTGCTTCCTTAGTGTCTATACTGCTTTAACAAGTCAAATATTTGATTAAAATACTTGTCAGCATTATTTATTATGTAAACTGCCAGTGAAATACAGAAAAAAATTATATTAAATCATGTAAAATAATATCTGAACTTACCAAAAGGATTTAAGTGTTTTGCCACCCTCTTTAAATATCTTTAGAAAATGTTCTACAAAGTTTCTCTAGAATTAGGGTTTTCAATTTATAATCAGTAGACTCATCAGATATGTCATCCACACAGACAGGGATATGGAGAGGTATGCAGAAATAATCCACATGCCTTTTAAATTTAGAGAACATGGTGAGGACTCGTAAACATCCTTAATTACAAATTTTCCATTTTTAATTTATTCTATTTTTTATAATACAAATTATAAATTTTTTAAGTGAAGGGCATAAAAATTTAATTTGTTTTAATATTCTTATCCATCAATACAAATCTCTAGTAAAACATTTTGGGCATGATTTTCTAGTGCCATAACTGAAACCCAAATTCTTGTTTGTGCTAGACAAATGTTCTACCGTTGAGCTTTACCCTCATCCAGAAGCATCCAAATTTTAAGTAACAATCACTTTTCAAATCAAACCAAACCAAAAGGATAGTAGAGAGATTCATGAACAGATTTTAAGTATAACTCCACAAAGAATTCAATACATTTTTGTAAGTCTTTGAAAAGGGGTATCTTTCATGGGGCAAACATGGTTTGGTAGATATGCCAACACATATCAGGATTTTCTGTGCTTTGTCTTTCCAAAATTCATTTCTTTCCCTTCTTTGATGTGTTCAACACACCTGGCTCTCATAGACTATACTTAAATCTCTCGATTACATTTGAGACATCAGGCTTGAATAAACTCAAGTAGATTTTAATTTCTCTATTTTACAACTTAGAAAGCCGAAGCTCTGAGTCTGCAGCTGTATTTGGGTTCCCTAGAGAAACAGAGCCAATACTATTTATAAGAAGAGATTTATTAACCTTGTTCACCAAATATTCCCACAGAGGCTTCCTTCAGCCTGGAAAGACATAGAAAATGGTAGCTTTTTTTCCAGGAGACTAGAATCCTCAGAACAGAGACCAGTTGCATCCTTATTCCTAGGCTGAAGGCCTGGGAGTTCTATACAGAGCCATTGGTGCAAATCCAAGATGAAAGCCTCTAAGAGCCAGACCCCACGACATTAGCATTAGATAAAGATGCTTGCTCTGGAATGGTGAATGCTATCCAGCACTTGCTGCATTGTCTGGACCCCCATACACCAGACAGTACCAACCACATAAAGGGCAGTTATCCTACCCAGTGTGCACTGACTCATAAGCATATTTTTCTCTGGAAACACTCCCCTAGACATAACTAGAAGTATAATTTCCAGTTCTCTAGGCATCCATAATTGTAGTTAACAACTTGAATGGATCACCACATGCTCATATTGTAGCCTCTTATATTGCTCTTAATCCTCAGGTTATGTGTATCTTGTCTCCTGGTACTTAGAACCCTTTATAGTAGCACTGAGACTGAGCTTTCCCAATTTACAGTTATTCTCTGAGCACCCACAAAAGGAGAGGCATGCATAATGATGTATATAATGACTTATGAAGTAACTTATCAAACTCCATTTTATTGTATTATACAGTCACAATAATGAATATATTAAATAGCTTAAATCTCCATGGTTTGATAGGCCATATATGGTTTTATATACCAATTATATTACATAGACTCAAAAACCACAAAAGCAAGGAAAGGTGAGGATAATGTTAAACAAGCAGGCACAGGACATAAAGATATTATTTCTGTTCCACATTTTAAAATGTATAAATATTTTTATTTATAGAAAAACAAATCAATAAAACTCAAAATCCAAACCAAACAACAACAACAATAAAGAAGTGATTCATGCACAAAATTGAACCAAACAAAACCATGGCAGGGAAAGGAACAGGGTAAGGGATCCTATCACTAGCAGAGAAGAGAGAAGCTATTGACAAATGATATATGTGAGGGATGGAGAATCCATCTGGGGCTACAACCCTACAAGTGGTACCTATATTCCAGTAGATGGTCCTATATCCATGCACAAACAGGCAACACTAAGTGTATTAAAGTAGGAAAAAAATAAAACCAACAGAATGAGAGCATACATGAAGTTCAGAAGGGAAAGTGGTGAAAGTTATGAGGTCAGGAATTAGAGATCAATTTACATATAAATGAGTGAAATTCCCAAATTTAAAAAAAAAAAAAAGTGTAATTCTAATTGGATTCATGGATTTGAGTGATGTATTCTCTCTCTCTCTCTCTCTCTCTCTCTCTCTCTCTCTCTCTCTCTCTCTGTGTGTATGTGTGCATGCTTGTCCATCTGTCTGTCTTTGTCTCTGTCTCTGTCTATCTCCCTTCCACTCTCTCTCCCCTATTTACATGATACACAATATAAAAAATAGTTGTGGATCTGGCCCAGTTTATTTGTTAGCTTTGTGCACTGCTGTCTCTCAGGTTCATAAGTCCCTGCAGGAAAGGCCACACATTATGTGCAAAACACTATCAATTAACCATCCACTTATTTCTGTCCCATCCACAGCTATGAATCAATAAAATTATACTTCATCAAAACCATGTTATTATAGTTTATCCTTAGGTTATTTTTAATGTTTTGAGTCATTTTTTCCAAATACTCAGAGTCATTTCCTTGTTAGAGTGTCATAAGTAAGTGTGTAAAAACCACTGGATGTACTGTTTCTATGCTACTAACTACATACCTCTCCCTCTTAAACCTGAGATAAAATGCTGTGACTCTAGTACATGAAAAATGAGGATGGAAAGACATAAAATTTCTATGAAAAGATAAAGGTATTCTCAAATCTCTCTTAAAAATTTCCCCCACAAAGGTAAAAGTTCCTAACCTTAGTAAAGCTAAAAAAAAAATAGACAGCATAACTAAAATATTGCACTTTGATAATGCGTTCTGCCCTGTATTGCTAATCCTGGGCCTCACATTCAGTCCTAGTCTGCTATGGGGTTTTTATTATAGCTGCTGGATGCATTCATTCATTTTCATGTTTATTTGCATTTTACTTTTATCTACTGAAACCCAGCACAATGCATCCATAAGACAGAATTGAATGTTAAATGCATAGTTGCTCACTATGTGCAAAATCCTCATTGATGAAGCACAAAAGGTTGACACTAAAGGGGGTGATATGCTTGGAGTTTTACAAAGCCAATAAGGTCCAGAATACAGCTGTAAACATTTGGTAAAGTTATAGTACAAGAAGATCCACACATCCATAAAACAGTAATATTTTGTATTTACTATATGTATAGGAAGATCAAAGGCTTTGTCATAAACCCTCTGATATTGTTAGAAGATCTTATTTGAGGTATATGTCTGGCTTTTCATTTGCTAAGAGCATAAAAATCACATGCAAAAGAATGATCTATATTAGCAGAATATTTAAAATTTTAACCACTACTTCTTAACAATAAATGCTACATTCAGGGATTTGATATATGCCGTATCTAAAATGTTGAAGTAGTTGCCCTACTTTATGAGCACAGCTTGCCAACACTTATTGCACACCTACTCAGTGAACAGCACTGCAGCAGGTATTGAGCCTGCAAAACATTAACCGTGCAGCGCCTCACAGTGCTGTGGCAAAATCTTCATTTTTCTCTCATGTTGTATGATGTGATTAATATGTATCTTTATCAGCCTTTCAAAATGCATCATTTAACAGAGCCCAGAGTTTATTCAGAACCTCTACTCATTCCGCATGATAGCTGCAGGAATAAAGTTCTAGGTCACACTTGGCTGGAAGCCCCATCACCACCTGTTCAATGCAAGAATAAAAATTGCATTTACAACACTGCTGCTTTAAAGTTCCTCTATTTCAGTGGCTTGTTTTAACTCTTATTCTCTAATGTATTATCTTAACATGGAGAATCTCTTTTCAGAAATCCCATGTATTTGAGGTAATTGTAGTGGCAATAACTTTATTGATTATATTTCACCAAACAATGGCAGCCCAACAGGACACTCAAAGTAGAGGTTCATAGCTTTCATATACATGATTATTATCTGTACATAGCTAGTACACATTCTTGAGAAATATAATTATAACTGAGTCTTAAATGTAGATGAATTCTTTTTTAGTAACCTCTATGTAGTAAGGAAAAATGGCAAAGAAAGTTATAATAATAAGGAAGGATATACACTTCCATTGAACCTCACAGTTGCCTCTCCAAGAAAGAATTAAATCCAAAATGCAACTTGAAGCTCCACAAAAGCATAGTTGTAAACCAGAAGGCCTGCATGCAAGGCATGCAACCATATGAAAATTTCTGTTGGTTTTCTGAAAAAAAAATGCTCTCTCTCTCTCTCTCTCTCTCTCTCTCTCTCTCTCTCTCTCTCTCTCTCTCTCTCTCTCCTACCCCACTTAGTCAATTCCTCTGTAGATAGATGGAAAGATAAATGAATTGAAATGTTTAGGAGCAGTTTCATCCATAAATATGGAATCCCAGACCAGGTACATCTAAGGCCATTTTCCCCAGGAAAAATAAGGGGGGGGGGCGATGATATTTAGTTCAATGTGAACAGTTAGGAAGTTTAGATAGAAATGTCACAAACATTTTTATGAAACACAGTACAGCCTTCCTGTGTTTAATTGCATTTTTGGAGAAAAAGTAAAGTCGACTAGAAGTCATAAGCAGTTGTTGAAATGTTCCACAGTAGAGAGTGTCTTTGCCTAGAAATGAAAGTTATATTATGTGCTAGCTTTTCATCTATTGCATTTCTCTGCCAGCTGCAGAGACACGTCAGAGGCCATTATTCTGTAAATTGTCCTCTCCTCCTCAATTGCTAACCTCTTGTTGACAGTAATCAGAATTTGATGGAGGGGCCCCTGCAGGTGTTATGCAATAGTCGATTCTAGTGTGATACTGCCTGCGACAGTTTTAGTATTACATCCTGTAGGATGATCCATCATCTGATAATATTTCAGATAATCCTTAGTCTTTCAGAAACATGATTGTTACTCTTCTAATAATATTTCCAGATGGCACAGTGGGTGAGGTATGGGCTAAAAATAAAAAGGCGAGATCAAGTTTTGCATCCAGTGCAAAATGTGTGGTAAAGTGAACAAATAACCTTTGTGTTGAACTGAAAAATTTCTCCAAAGCTAGGATTTTATAAGAGCGTCCATTGTGAAAAAGTAAGAAGAAATGAGAAGTAACATTTCAAAACAGTAGGGTAACTTGAAACGATTTTCACATCAGGCTTGTTTCCATTGGAAAAGCATTGCAGAGGAGTTAATTACTCATTAATATTATTTTCTTTTAATGCCAAGTTCAAGTATATAGTTCATAGAAATGACAGCTTTGCAAAAAATATCATTGATCAACACCTGGTCAATATAAAAAGCTTCAATTTACCGGAAGCCCCAAAGTTTTGTTACTTTAGAAAGACCCCAACTTAAACAACAGTGGAAAGGCTACCATAAATGTCCTTTCCTGATGATGAGATTGACAACTAACTTATCCGACATCATAGAGCCCTCATCTAGTAGCTGACAGAAACAGAAGCAGACACTGCTGCTAAACACAGCTAAACACTGAGACGAACTGGAGTCTAGATACAGAGAGGGAGGACAAGACCAGGCTATAGAAACCCACAGAGACAGCTGACCTGAACAAGTAGGAGCTAATGGGCCCCCCAGACTGATAGCTCAGAATCTAGCATGGAACTGACTTAGACCCCCTGAACATGGGTCTCAGTTAGAAGGCCTGCCTGGGCAGTTTAAGGGACCTCTGACATTGGAACCAGGATGTATCCCTGGTACATGCACAAAAGGACTTTGGTAGCACATTCCCCATGGAGGGATAATCCTTTAACCTAGAGGAAGAAAGGAGGGCCTAGTCCCTACTCCAAATGACTTGACAGATTTAGATGACCCCTCCTGGAAGGCATCACCTTACATGTGGAGTGTCAGGGGAGTGGGATAGGCATGGGAAGGTGGAAGAGAGGGAGGAAAGGAGGGAGGGAGAGAGGGAGAGAGAACTGGGATCATTATGTAAAATAAGAAAAAGATAAATAAAAAATAAGAAAAAGAAAATAAAATGATAAGTTTCAGAAAAAAAAGAGACTACTATAAATGCCCTTCCCAGGAGATTAATAACTGCCTTATATGACATCCTAGAGCCTTCATCTAGTAGCTGATGGAAACAGAAGCAGACACCCACAGCTAAACACGGAGCAGAGTTCCTGGAATCCAGTTGCAGAGAGGGAAAAACGATGAGCAAAGGGGTCAAGACCAGGCTGGAGAAACCCACAAAAACAGGTGACCTAAGCAAGGGGGAGCTCATGGATTGCAGTCTGATAGTGGGAAACCAGCATAGGACTAATCCAGAACCCCTGGATGTGGGTGTTAGTTAGGAGGACTGGGCATTCTCTGGGGCCTCTGATAGAGGATAAGTATGTATCCCTAGTATATGAATGGACTTATGCAGCCCATCCCACATACAGGGATACTTTCTTAGTCTAGACACATGGGAAAGGAAGGGCCTAGGCCCTGTTCCAAATGATATGACAGATGTTGAAGACTCTTCATTGAAGGTATCACCCTCCCTGGGGAGCAGAAAGCAGATGGGATGGGAGTTGGTTGGTGGAACAGGGGAGGAGTAGAGGGTGAGGGAACTGGGATTGAAATGTAAAACAAGCTTGTTTCAAATTTAAATTAAAAAAAAAGAAATATAGAGAAAAAAAGTCACTTATTTTTTATTGTTAATCTCTAAAATTTTCTTTTTCCTTCAACAGAGGATACTAAGACATGCTTATTTACTCAACCATGTGTTGATGTTGTCCTGTTCACAGGACATCAGTGTTTCAGAAGTTCATGCTTCTCATTAAACATGGTGTTGTCTAGAATAGCGAAATGTAAGGTTAGCAGCAGTTTATATCAACATGAAACTAGTCCCATAGGATGAGTCTGGTAGTGTCTCTTCTCCTTCTCCTCCACATCCTTCTCCTCCTCCTTCACTTTTCTCAAGTTTGAAAAGTGTTAAGTAGTAGTTCTTTTTTTTAAGGTACTATAAGAAAGAACAGTGTAAGGTCAAACCCAGTAGAAGCAAGAAAATTCCAAAGATAAGGATACAGATTTTAAAATGTCAGCTAGAAAAACATTAGTCACCAACAAAAATGCATTGATCTTTTTAGAGCAAACACGACCAAACTTTTTAATAGACTAGCTAGAAGAAACAGAACAGCTGATAACACAGAATTACAATGAACAGCCAATCATTAACAAACTGGGGGTAGAAGAATGCATCCAAATTACAATGAATGAGAATTGACAATATGAAAATATCAACTGTGAGTCATGAGATGAATTCAATAATCAAATATTCCTTCTAGGAAAAGCTTATGATCTAATGATATCATCTGGTTATTTGGAGGCCAAGGAAGGGAGATATCAGCAGCTGTGGTGTAGAGCATCTAGCAAAGATTTAAGTTCCCTGTGGCTAGACAAATTGTGGTCACTGCTTCATTGCCAATTGTATTACCAATAAAGAAGGACATACCTCACTTAGCACAGTTATCTCTATGTAAAAAGAGTACCCTGAACTCAACTTCCTAAACTGTACATCCACAAAACTGTGAATTAGTTTGATTTAAACATTCTAAAATGTATGTAGATAACACCCCCCAAAAAGTAGAAATATGGACACATTACATGTGTAAAATCAACATAATGTATTCCTATTGAATTTAATTTTTTTTAAGAAAACTATCAAGATTTTTTCTTGTTTTTAGTATATGTCTAATTTCTATGGACACAAGAACGTCTTTTTTTGTTTCTTTGTTGTTTTTGTTTTTGTTTTTTTGTTTTTGTTTTTGTTTTTTTTTTTTTTTGAGATAGAGTTTCTCTGTAGCTTTGGAGCCTGTCCTGGAACTCACTCTGTAGACCAAACTTGGCCTCAACTCACAGAAACCTGCCTTCTTTCCAAGTGCTAGTATTAAAGGTGTGCACCACCCAAGAAATTCTTAATGCATACAATAAAATGATAGTGTATTTAAGTCTTCTATGACATGAGATTACAACGCAAAATGGAGAATTGTTGTCTATTTGTCTGTTAATTAGGTAAAACTGGACACAGATTTAGACAGTTATCTTCAGGGCTAACTTGTGTTATATTATTGACTTCACAAATGAATGTCATTTTACTTAATATTTGAACAACTAAGTACAATAAAAAGTTTATTGAGGTCAAATATGTGTCAGCTTAATGAGGTAAATATAATAAACAATTAATAAACTTCCAATATTCAGCATTTTTTATTAAACAGGCTTATGTTCATACTTGACACCAATTTCAGAACAAGTCTTGAACATGACAACTTTCCACATTTTTGTTTCTCTCAGGAATTACAGAGAGAGAGAGAGAGAGAGAGAGAGAGAGACAGAAAATACTACTATTTTATTTAATATACTCCCAAAACTTGAAAACTGCTTTTCCAATGTACTTAACTATAGCAATCAAATGTAAAATTAAGACTATATCAATTTTACTTTATCTTAATCATGTCTTAAATATAAATAAGAGGTGTATTCCAGTTTCAATTTTAAGGTATTTTTTATACTATTGAAAATTCCATGGGAAATACAATATCTATAGGAAATTTTGTCTAATTTCTATAGGAAATTAGACATATACTAATTTTCTGAAGGGATTTCTATGTTCAAATTCATCACATAAACTTTTGTATGTGGAGTAACTAGCTGAGCCCATCTAATAATTTATTCATGGAGAGGTCATATTCAGAATATGTACTACAAAATTAGTGCACTATAAACCCCACTCAAAGCCTTTGCTGTTACAATAAGGGGGAAAGGAAGGAAATTAGGAAGGAAAGAGGGAAGAAAGGGAGAGAGAATGGAAGGGATGGAGGAAGAGTGGAGGAAAGGGAGAGAAAAGAAAAGAGATAAATTGTGAGGAATGGAATGATGGATGAAGAATTTCCAGGATGGAGAAATGGAAGAAAACAGAAAGAGACTTTTAAAACATTATTAGGAATTAAATTCAGAGGTCTTGAAGTCTGAGAGTTTTATGACTGGGTAAATTTATTCCTCCCTTTGGATAGTTCAGAATTTCATTCCAGGTGTGAATAACCTCAGAATAGGGGGAATTTCTGCAAAGTACATTAGCTGCAAATTACTAATAAAAAACAGATTTTATTTGGGAGGGGGAGTTAGTGTGGGAATTGGAATTCCTTGTCCTCCCATTACAGTTCACTCAGAGATTCAGCAATAATGGAATGGGAAGGAGCATGGACTTCCCCATAGTCTTAACATCTAATAGCAGAGCTCATTGTGAGTGTGGACCACAATTCCCACCAGACCTGGAGTCTGGATGTCTGCCTGATTGATCTGATCCCATAATGCAAAGGAGGAAATGCAGTACAGAAACAAAAATGTTTTCCCTCAGTTTAGTCCTTCCTCGGGGTCACTAGTGCCATCTGCTCCCCACATGAGATATACAAAGTTAGCATTGGCTATTTGTGTTCTAAGTTGAAATAATAATGTAAAACATGATGAGAATTCCCTCTACTCCATCCTATATTACATTCCCTATTAATCCCCTGTGTTATGAATATTGCATCAGCAGCAGAGGTAGTGCACTGTGTATTAGGAAGCCGTTGTGAAAACCACCTATTATTTTTAGTACAATTAGTCCTAACTCCCTCTAGCACCTCAGTCTCCTATACCAAAAGTCTGCTATTTATAACTGTTTATGACATCACCTCTTTTGGCCACTGCAACAGAGTATTTTTTTTTTTCACTTTCTGTTTTCATTTGTGCTCTGGACATGTTCATTAAAATGTCTATTTTTTTTAAAATAAGCTATTCGCCCACCTTCCCATTTATTTTAGAAACAGTACCTTGCTACATAACCCTGGCTGCATTGGTATTTGACTGGCATTAGAGTTCCTTGGGTTATGAGAGGGTAGAAGGCCACTGTTGCCTAGGAGAAAGGCTGTTGTTTCAGAGAATTCAGGCATAGGCAAGGAAGTGGTGTCTGCCTGTACAAAGTTCACTTTGAGCTCCAAAGCTAGATACTCCAGGTGTGAACATGGGTGAAATGATAGTGTTCCTCAAAATGGTACAAGGTTGAAAACTTGATGAAGAACAGGAAAAGTTCCAGGTCATAGAACTGTCAAACTTCCTGCACCTCATTGTTGTCTCTAATTAATTTACAAGCACTGCTTATAACATTTGGCTCATCAGCAAAGAGGAACTATCCAGCAAGGAGGTGTTGATGATTTTGGAACAGTTATACATATTCCTCTCAAAATATTCATAGCCTTAAACTTCTGACAACCTAGTGAACAACTTGAACTATTAATCTTTCAGGAACATACAGCTGAAAATGTCTACAATTGAATCTACCATCTAAACATTCATCTTGGCTCCAATTTATTTATAATCTAGATCAATTATACATCAGTAATCCAGAAGCTCGTAAAGGGAGTGTATCTTCATGTATTTATCATAATTATGTCACTTACTTATAAATATCACCCCTAATTGTTCTGAAACACCTTTCTCAAATCCAACAGCATCCCTAGACCCTGTTATGTCTCTTGCACAAATTAAGCAACTGTCTTCATTATTTTTCTTTTGGTATAGTTAAGTACATGACCATGGCAACTGGTAGAAGAAAGTTAATTTTTGGCTAGAATTCCAGAGGGTTAGAGACCATGAATGGTAGAGAAGACATATTAGGTAGCACACAGCTAAATCAGCACAAGGCTCACATCTTAAACCATAAGCAGGAAACTGATGGAGCACACAAGAAAAGGTTAAAGTCTTTGAAACTATAAGTCTGCTACCAGTTATATATTTCTACCAGCAAGGCCACACCTCCTAGTCCTCCCCAAACAGCTGCCAACTGGGCACCAAGTATTTAAATACCAGAGACTTATAGGAGGCATCTCATCCATACCACTATAGCAACCATTTGACCTCATTTTTCTACCCTGAGTCTTTGCCATGTCCTCACAATTATTTCTCACTGGGCATTATAAATTTGATCATGTTGAACATCAACTCAGATTAGTTAAATGACTTCTTCAAAGCCAAGACATCTCCTTTTTCAGTCACCAATTTCTCCTGAGTTATATCTTGGAAATTCTTAATTATTTCCATTCTTTATATTTACAAAGGGGAGTAACTTGAGTTTAAAAAGAAATAGAATTTAGACAAAAAGTTTATCTAGAAAATATATTGATGTTGTATGAATTTGACATATAATAAAATTTCTAAAAATATTAATATTCAAAACAACATATATCCAAGTAGCTTAGAATAATGACAAAAACTCCTCATTCACTTATATTTTAGTAAAGTTTTATGGATCATATGAATCAGAAATTTACAGTATCTAATAATTTTTTAAAAGAGAGAAGCTGTATTCACTCATGGAATTGTAATAAAAACTTAGTAAAAGGCATCAAGCAATGGTAGAAATGTAGCAATAATAATTTGTGCATTTTGCTTTGAAAATTCCGTGTTTCATTAAACTCAGTAGTAAGTGGTACCAGGCTGTCTCTTTCCACTTTAAACTTTTATATCATATAATGTAAACCTGATGGTCATAACTGGAAGTGAATGTGCACACATGGTACTCAGGGTATTCACCAGCACACAGAGCAGAGGCAAGGACTTTGTCAAAATTCAACCTACCTGATCTGAGTCAGTTATGGAGGACTCACTTCCATACAAGTACCCTCAGTTGGGTTTAAATCATGGTTCAGTATATGGTTTCAATTCCTATCTAAAACAAGAGCAGTTCAGTTTGAGTCTTGTGTGTTTTGGGTGTGGCACTGCTTTGGAGGATGCTTTAGCAAGTGATGCTGATAGAGTTATCATTTTAATTTTAATAGTTTATCTAATTATTCTACTTACCAGGTATGAAAGGAAAGTGTGAACATCTTCTTGTGTAGCCCTACAGGACTTGATACATATTCCAGATGATATGTATTCCAGGGTTTTGGATGGGAGTTTTCTCTACTGAGAACCATATTTCAATGAGCTTCTATTTTGAATGGCTGTTGGAACAGGATCTGTGTACTGTTTTGTCTTCCTAGATAAGGATGTGGGTTCACAGCATGCCTACCTGCTGGGGCAGCAGACAGCCTGTCTCAGGAAATATAAGAGCACTGAGCAATTTTTCCAGATAGACCTCCTTGCCTGGTGCCCAGACTGTCATTTCACCATCCACTCCTCAAACCTCTTAACCTCAAAGTTGATGGGGAGCCAGATATTACCAATATGACTATGAGAATATAAAACAGATGTCCTGTCTAGTGTCTCATAGATGCTCATATACCCATTTTTGTTTAATGTCCTCCTGATAATTGGAGCAGATGCCTGTTGCACTGAAATATGGGTCTTCAGAGAAGTACAGATCTCAATAGAACTCCAGAATATTACAGGGAATTTCTGTAGTTCTGTAAAACAATTATATACATATATATATATATATATATATAATTTACATATGTGATCATAGATAATAAGGATTTTTACATAATATGCAATGCTTAGTGAGAACAAGTTTGTTTAAATAGAAAAAATAACTATCTTCATATAAGCTGGTAATTTGAATATTCAGGATACTGAAGAAGACAAATGAACCAGAGTTTAAAGGTAGTCTGCGATATATTGCAAGACACTGTTTAAAATTAAAATTTATAATTTCATAAAATTAATTATAAATGTTATAAAAAATATTTTTTTAGCTCTTTTTCATCTTGCAAGATGGCGGGTGAAAACGTCTAGAAGCCTGATACAAAAGAGAAAAAAATCTTCAGCCAAGAAGGCTGGCGGTGATGCCGCTGCCGCTGCCGCTGGTGCCCCTGCTGCTGCTGCTGCTGCTACAGCCAAAAAAGGTGGCCCTAAGGTTACAAAGACCAAGAATGGGAGGTCACATTGCAGCTGGAACCCTGTCCTGGTTAGAGCAATTGGCAGGTACTCCCGAACTGCTATGTATTCCAGAAAGGCCCTGTACAAAAGAAATACTCAGCTGCAGAAACTAAGGTTGAAAAGAAGAAAAAGGGGAAGGTCCTTGCTACTGTCAACAAACCAGTTGGTGGCGAAAAGAATGGTGGTACCCGGGTGGTTAAGCTTCGAAGAATGCCCTGGTATTACCCTGCTAAAGATGTTCCTCTGAAGCTGCTGAGCCATGGCCAAAAGCTTTTCAGTCAGCTGTGAGAAAGCTTCGTACCAGCATCACGCCTGGGACTATCCTGATCATCCTCACCGGGCGCCACATAGGCAAGAGAGTGGTTTTCCTGAAGCAGCTGGGCAGCGGCTTGCTACTTGTGACAGGACCTCTTGCCCTCAACAGAGTTCCTTTGCGAAGAACACACCAGGAATTTGTCATCGCCAATTCTACAAACGTTGATATCAGCAAGGTTAAAATCCCCAAACACCTGACTAATGCTTACTTCAAGAAGAAGCAGCTGTGAAAGTCCAGGCACCAGGAGGGCGATATCTTCAACACAGAGGAGAAATAACGAGATTACTGAGCAAAGCAAGACCGATCAGGAAACCATGTACTCAACAGATTTGCCAAAGATCAAAACTGTTCCTCAGCTCCAGGGTGGTCTCAGTTCTCCTGACAAACGGGATGTATCCTCACAAACTGGTTTTCTAAATTGCTGTAAACCTATTTAAACAGCTTCATATGTTTACAAATTATTTAAAAAAAAAAATAGTGGTTCATTCACAGGTGATCTTACTTTAGTGAGACTCTGAGCTTGATTCTCAGTACCAGAAATACACTGAAACAATAAATTACAACAAGTAAATCAACAAGAAAATGTTTTGGATGGTTGTTTTCATTGAGCTAGGTATCAGTGGAATTATGTTCAATGTCATACACTATAACTCCAGCTGAGAATGATGGCATGCTCCCGTCTCATGTTTCAAGCCTTAGCTGTCAGGAAGGCTTCAGTTTGCCTCAGTAATTACACCATTGTTTTTCTCATCTTTTCAAATATTAGTACCAAGTAGAGTAAGCAAAAATAATAAATTAATAACAATAGAAACAATGTAATTTTAAAAAATATTCATTACGTATGGATCATGGAAATATAGTTATAAACATCTAGTAATTAAAATATAAAATCAATAAAACCATGGTTACAAAATGTGACGTTTTTTCTTTTTTGTGTAATCATAAATTTTTTTCTTTTTTAGTCCTCATCAATATTACATTAAATTATAAATAAATCAGTCATCATATACTCTCTATATTAAATAACATACAGTTTAGGATTAGACAAGTCTCTAAAGAACTCAAATACGATTGTGGCGCTTGTCTATAATGTAGTAGATTCCTGATGCTCCAAACCAGAGTCTCAAGTAATGTGTGACAGTAGTAACTGCAGCAACTCTAACCATTTAAGTACTATGCACAGGGTCCTTTGAACTCTATCTTAAGCTGGTACACAGAGCCTGAGTCTGGTCTACCTGACAACCAGCACAAGTCAATGAGAAGTGCCCATCTGTTTTTGTGAAAACCCAAGTCTTGTTTTATACCCATTGTTAGTTATATCAGTCACAAGTACTGAAAACTACCAGGAAATGTGCTCAAGTGAAAGTGTAAGGTTATTTCCCTATGCAGAAAAATGGCATGAGCTTGAGAGTAGAATTTATTTCATTCTCTGTAGAGCAACTCCACTCTCAGGGTAAGTACTCAATCTTCATGACTTTAATTTCACTGTACAGAATAAAACAATGTTTAAATATTTATTCGCTTGAATTTTTGTGTCAGGGTGTGTGTGTTTGGGTGCCTGGATGGGTCATGTGCTCTACATGTTTGCAGGTATTCACAAATGCAAGAAGTAAGTATTAGATTATCCTGGAGCTAGCATTACATGACATTGTGATCCACCTCATATGGGTGCTAGGAACTAATCCAGGGTCCTCTGCAAGGGTCACTGCTGACTCATAGACACCATGGCTTCTCTTCACCCCTTTAATCAAATTTTAGAAATTGTGTTCCTAGGATATTATTTTTTTTCTATTTTTCTTTATGATTTTTTCTTATTTTACATATCCATCCCAGTTCCCACTCCTTCCTATCCACCCATGCCAACCAACCCCTGTTCCCATTCTCCATCCACTCCAGAGGGAGGGTGAGGCCTTTCAGGAGGGATCACTAAAATCAGTTAAGTCATTTGGAATAGGGACTAGGCCCTCCCTCCTGCTTCTAAGCAAAGGGACTATCGGTGGGGAATATGCTCCCAAAGTCCTTTCCTGCACCAGAGATACATCTTAATTCAACTGTCAAAGGTCCCTTGGCCTGCCTATGCCTTCTGAGAACCACATTCAGGGTGGTCAAATGCTGGTTTCCCAGCTATCAGTCTGAGGTCCATGAGCTCCCGCTTATTCAGGTCAGCTGTCTCTGTTGGTCCCTGTAGCCTGGTCCTGACCCCTTTTCTGATCATTCCTCCCTGTCTGCAACTGGATTTCAGGAGTTCAGCTCAGTGTGTAGTTGTAGGTGTCTACTTCTTTTTCCATCAGCTACTAGACGAATGCTCTAGGATGGCATATAAGTAAGTTATCAATCTAATTATCAGGGAAGAGCATTTAAGGTAGCCTCTCCACTATTGTTTCAATTTTTAGTTGGGGTCATCCTTGTAGGTTTCTGGACATTTCTCTAGTGTCAGTTTTTGCTTCAAACCTATATTGGCTCCATATATTATGGTATCTCTTTTCTTGTTCCAGTCTATTCGCCTCTCCTGGTCTGTCATGTTCTCTTCACCCCTTCTCCCCTTCTCTTTCTTTTAACTCCCTCTCCACTCGCTGCCCCCCCAATATGCTGAGGAGATCTTGTCCCTTGCCCCTTCTGTAGAGGACCGTGTGGTCCTCTTAGGGTCCTCTTTGTATCTTTGCTTCTCTGGAAGTGTGAATTATAGGCTGGTGATGCTTTTTTCTATGTCTAAAATCAATTGATGAGGGAGTACATACCATGTTCTTCTTTTTGTGACTGGGTTACCTCACTCAAAATGGTTTCCTCAAGTTACATCCATTTGCCTGTGAATTTCAGGATTCCATTATTTTTTTCCACTGAGTAGAATTTCATTGTGTAAATGTACCACATCTTCTTTATACTTTCTTCAGTTGAGGTTGCTTCCAGGTTCTGGCAATTACAAATATTGCTGCTATGAACATAGTTGAATAGATATCTTTGTTGCATGGATGTGGATCATTTAGGTATATGCCTAAGAGTGGAATTGCCAGGTCCCATTTTCCTGAAGAACCACCATACTGATCTCAAAATGGCTGTACAAGTTTATACTCCTAACAGAAGTGGAGGAGTGTTCCCTTCTCTTCACATCCTTTGCAGCATAAACTGTCATTGGTGTTTCTGATTTTAGCCATTCTGACAGGAATACGATGGTGTCTCAGAGATGCCTTGATTTCAATTTCTCTGATGGCTAAGAACGTTGAGCACTTTCTTAAGTGTCTTTCAGCCATTTTAGACTCCTTTATTAAGAATTCTCTATTTAGTTCTGTAACCTAATTTTTAATTGGATTATTTGGTGTTTTGGTGTCTAGTTTCTTTATTTCTTTGTATATCGTGGAGATCAGACCTCCTTCAGATGTAGGATTAGTTAAGATCTTTCCCCACTCCGTGGACTGCTGTTTGTCTTTTCAACTGTGTCTTTTGTCTTACAAAAGCTTCTCAGTTTCAGGAGGTCCAATTTATTAATTTAAGATCTCAGTGTCAGTGCTACTAGATTTTGTTCATGAAGTGGTCTCTTGTACCAATTTGTTCAGGGTACCCCTCACTTTCTCTTCTAAGCGATTCAGTGTGGCAGGTTTATGTTGAGGTCTTTGATCCATTTGGACTTAAGTTTTGTGCATGGTGATAGACATGGATCTAGCTGCCATCTTCTTCACACCATCATCCAGTTGTGCCAGCACCATTTGTTGCAGATGCTTTCCTCATTCCATTGTATAATTTTTGCCATTTTGTAAAATATCAGGTGTTCATACGTGTGTGGGTCAATATCAGGATTTTTATTCGATTCCATTGGTGTACTTGTTTATTCTTGTGCTAATTCCAAGCTGTTTGCAGGACTATAGCTCTAAAATAGAGCTTGAAGTCGAGGATGGTGACACCTCCTGAAGTTTCTTTATTGTACACGGTTGTTTCAGTTCTCCTGGGTCTTTTGTTTTTTCATATAAGTTGAATATTATCTTTTTAAGGTCAGTGAAGAATTGTGTTGGGATTTTGAAGGGTATTACATTGAATCTTTAGTTTGCTTTTGGCAAGAATGACATTTTTACTAGGATATTATTTTTATACAGAAGTAATCTTTCAGCTATCTTTCTTACTGAAATGATCAATTAGATAATAATCTCAACTCTGCTAAAACTATCATTATATTAAATTCTCAATAATGTCATCCAGTGATTTCTTTGTTTGTGTGCCTCATCTAATTTGACTGGAAGCCTGATTCCTTGAGCTTTGTTTTGATACATATTAAATGTCTTTGCTTTCTAGATTTCAATCAGGCCCTAGTAATCTTTTACACTTGTGCCTAGAATGCATTTAAGCAGCATGGGAACAAGCTGATCCTTTAGGGTCCTGATTTATGACTTCTTGAGGCATTCTGTAAGTGATAGTTTAATATAATAACATGGGAATAAATTACTGAGAACTCTATGGGTATTTTATAATGTGGTTTTGTATGGGTCATTTGGCCTATTTTATTGTGGACCCATGGAGCTGTTTTCTCTTTATAAGGCATTGGGACCCTCTCCAGTGTCTTTTTTCAAAAAACCTAACATCAGATTTGTTGGCCCCAGAAAAATGTGCATGTCCTTGCAGCACAAACATCAGAAGGTAGAGAAGCAGGTATTTGTGATGAAATGTGAAGTTTGGCAGACTATTTTGTATTACAAAGATAGTAAATTGCCATGATGCTCTATGAAGTCATCAGCTGACTGGTATAATATCCTCACAAGAGAACATGTGTGCTAAATGGAATTTTCTGAAGATACATAAACAAATATCTAGTTACTCTATGTAGACTCCCAACAAAAGATGAAATAAATAAGTTCACCCCTGTCTAGATTAATGAACAAAGGAGTTTACTGGAATTGCTTGCAGGAGAATGGATGGCTCTAGAGCACCTGAATCATCAAAATATAGCCCAACACAATTTCACGAGGACTCACAAAAGCTACTTTCCTCAAGTTCCTTGCAAATGCTTTCCTCTGTAAATCCACTTCCCTCAATAATTATTTTGTTGTATATGAATTTGAGGATGGGTCTTGTGAGGCTTTTGATAGTACATCTGTATTTAATCAACATGGAAATAAGAGATACAAAGTTATTCAGGTGCACCTTAAGTAGAAAGAGTTTATGAGAAGCTAAGAGACAAGACATTGCTCATAGTTTGGCCATGAACTAAGAGAGTATTTTATTATATTTCTCAACTCCAATGGGATTATTACATAAATATACAGAAGGAAGTTGAATTTTATAAAACTTTTCAAGGACTATCAATGAATGTGAAGAAAGATACCTACTCTTAATGCTGTATTCCAAACATACAGAATGATCAGAGACAATATGTAACCAGAGTCTGTGCCTTCAAATTATTCTGTAATTATCCACAAGTGGAGAAATGAGGAAAGGAACCAGATGGACACACAAGAAAACCCTCAGAATCAACTAACCTAGGCTCATAGAGATGCATAGAGACTGAATTTACAACCCAGGAAGCTTGAACAGCACTGACCTAGGCATTCTGTAATGTTAAAGTTTTGTAGCTTGACTGTCTTGTGGGACCGTAACAGTGGGAGCAGGGGATGTCTCTGAATCTTTTACTGACTTTTGGGACGCTACTCCCCATACTGGGTCATCTTACTCAGGCTTAATACATGGGGACGTGCTTATTCTTGCTGCAACTTGATATGCTATGTTTTGGTGATACTCATAGGAAACCTGAGGAAACAGAGTAAGAGTGGATTGGGGGATGGGAACAAAGTGGGGCATGGAGGGAGTCACCGTGAGAAGAGGAGGGAGGAAAAACTGCAGCTGGGATAAAACATAAATAAATAAATAATTATTTAAAGATGATTATCTCAAAATGCTACTTAGGTTACATGGAAAAATTTAAATTAAAAAAAAAGTGTATCATTAAAGAATATGATTGATGTTAGTATAAATATGACTTTACTTATAAGTTGGTATAACTATGAATTAGTTACTTTTATATTCTAAAACCATGCCACTGAAATAATTCATACTGTTCCACAGTTTTAAATTTCTGTCTGGTGAGTGGATTGCTTAGATTTGAATGTGGATTCTTTCTATCATTTGTCTGATACTCTAAAGCTTCTGTGGGTTCTCTTGTCACAGAGAACCTGCTCTTCACCAATAGAGGTCCTCTCCTGAAATACTAACAGCGGATATTACCATAAGTGCAGGATTTGTAAACACTATTTGACTGTGTCTTTAAATAAAATGCAGGAATGTCTTCCCACATGAACAATGATAATCAAATATCAAGACTTAATTTATGTTTGGAATAGGTATAGAAAACATTTGATATTTAAACACTGTGAGTGTATTTCAGCTATTTTGATGAATAGCCAGAGTCTCAGACCATGTTTTAGTGGCAATGAGAGATCATAGAAATATAGTTTCTAGTTAAAATATTCTGTAGGACAATTTTCTTCCATTAAAATACATGTAGTTCTTGATGTGTGTGTGTGTGTGTGTGTGTGTGTGTGTGTGTGTGAGAGAGAGAGAGAGAGAGAGAGAGAGAGAGAGAGAGAGAGAGAGAGAGAGAGACTAATTTTCAAATGACTTATTTAGGAAAACTGTATGGTGCCTGGGTGAAAGATAATGAGGGCATCCACTGTGGTTAGTGAATTCAAGTGTTTCTCCTAAAATATACCAAAATGAATTATCTTTGTTAAATTAAACATACCCCCCATTTTTATACTTCCTTTTGATGGTAAAATATAACCAGCTTTTCATGTAACAAAATATAGGAAACCTGGCAACTTTGCAATAGCCTGATTAATGAAGACTTCACACTGGTCATTTATTTTCTGAAATGAAAAGTGCATTGAGTTATAATTTTTAAAGGTTTCACTGTCATTATGAGTAAAATAATACTACCTTCATCCTTACTGGTAAGTATCTTCTGAATTTACCTGTGTGAAAATGGAGACTGCTATTACTATAAAAAAATCAATGAATAGATTTGGTTCACTGTCTGTCAATACACTGGTAAATATGTGATTTTTTTTTTGGATATGAGGAAACAATGTAACTCATAAGTGACAACGAGACCAGTGGAGATACAAAAAAAGAATAGCCTATATGATGCTGTTGGGTTATGTAGCGAATGAATAGACAGAGCTCTATTTAATAGTTTAGAGACAAATTCATATCTTAATTGTACTAGGTGTATATATTCAGGATAAAGAATCTGACACATCAGAGCTGTTACATCTTCTTCACATCACTTACGCAAATGTTTTTAGTTCACTTTATGCTTATCAACATCATAAAAGACAAAGCTGTGCATATGTTATGGAGATGCAACTTGTATGTCTACACACACACACAAAATCCGTGAATATGTGTCTGTGCGAGACAAAGTGGGATGCCTTATGATTGTTAAAATAAGACAAAGAAAGGGTAGAAAAGTAGCTTTGCCCAGAGAGTAGTTGCTGGGGAAGTACAAGGACTTGAATTCAGATATCTGACAACTATCCAAGAAATCTTTATGTGGAGCAAGTGTTTATAATAAAGTACTAAAAAGCTGAGAAAAGAGTCTGCTTGGCTTGAAGGATAGCCAGTTTGAATGATGTTGTGAGCTTTAGCTTCATTGAGAGATTTTGTCTAAAAAATAAATGTAAAGGAAGCCAAGGAAGGCATCCAACATAACTATATGGCCTCTATACACATGTAAACAAACATATGTACACAAACATACACCATAAACATACATAGATAAGACATAGATGATTCATACTTAATAAGACATGTTGCTATATCTTTAAAAAGTTGTATGGATATTGAACGTAGAGCAAATGATTACTACTCTATATTCCACACCTCCAGAAAAGCTAGGAAACAGAGAAAACCGTAAGAAAAGGGGAAAGGGACAAGATCTCCTAAGCAAATCAGGAGCATGGGAGAGAGGAAGTTCGGAAAAAGAGAAGAAGAGAAGATGTGGGTGGGGTGGGGGAAGATATGAGGGACCAGGAAGATTGAGTCAGATGAAGAACAGAGGAGAGTAAGAAGAGATACCTTAACAGAAGGGGGGGCATCATAGGTTTAGAGAGAAATCTGGCACTAGGAAAATGTCCAGAGATATATTAGAATGACCCCAACTAAGAATCAAAACAATAGAGGAGAGACTATCTTAAATGGCCTTTCACTATAATGAAATTGATGATATATGTCATCATAGAGCCTTCATTAAGTAGCTGATGGATGAAGCAGAGACCCACAGCTAAGCACTGAGCTGAATTCCTGGAAACCAGTTGTGGAGAGGAGGATCCATGAGACAAGGTGTTAGGACTATGCCTGGGAAACTCACAGAAACAGCTGACATGAACAAGGGGGAGTTCATTGACTCCAGACTGACAGCTTGGAAACCAGCATAGGAGAGAACCAGGCCCTCTCCACGTGGGTGACAGTTGGGAGGCCTGAACAGTCTCTAGCATCCCTAGTAATGGAATAGCATTTATACCTAGTGTAGGAATGGACATTGGGAGCCCACTCCCATTGGAGGGATACTTTCGCAGCCTAGACACATGTGGAAGGACCTGAACCTTGCCTCAAATTATGTGACATACTTTGTTGAACCCCCATGGGTTTCTTCCTTTACCTTATATTAATATTCACATGATTTGATTTTTATTGAGTACATAGATATTTAGAAAAAATATTATTTTCTTGGGAAATACAAACCAAACTCAAAAGAAATTATCTATGACCAAGCATAATTAAACTTTTGAATAAATGAATTAAAAATACATTATTTCTAAAAATAAATATGTTGTTGATTATTTTATTATACACAGCCCTATATGTAGATTGGGGCTGGGGGAATGGGAGGGGAGGGTGGTCAGGGTGCATGTGGGGGGGGAAAGAGAGTAAGAGGGAAGGAGGAAGGGAGGGAGGGAGGGAGGGAGGGAGGGAGGGAGGGAGGGAGGGAGGGAGGGAGGGAGGAAGGGAGGGAGGGAGGGAGGGAGAGAGGAACAGGAAACTGGGATTGACATGTAAAATTTTTAAATTATACCAGTAATATAAAACAAAACAAATTAAAAAACAAAAAAACCAAATCATTAAAAAATATTAATAGACTATATTATAGCTGCATTTCAATCACCTGTAATAGAAACCAGTCATCAAAAGACGATAGCCTTAGTCATAGCTTGAAAGACAGGTAAAATATTAAGAGTGCTATTTTCTCTTCCACAGGACACAATTTCAAATCCCTGCATCCATATAGTTGTTGACAGCCATAAGTAAGTTTCTTTTCCAACATATTGGTAAAATTTGTCGTGTTCTAAATATGCCTTTTGACCTTGGATGTGCCCATGGTGTCTTTTTGTGTCCTACCATGTTCCCTGTCACAGCAGGGACATGGCTGGACTCAGAATGAGCATCACACCTCAGGGAGAGATTGAGGAGTCTCTGTCCTTTAAAAGAGGGCAAAATGTTGTGCTGCCTGGCCATCTAGGCCCCACTGCCTTATTGCACCTTAAGAGAGGATTCTTTTTGAGAATTTCCATGAAGGCTCTTACATTACATTAATATATATGAGAAACAAAACAGCTGGAATTTGAAAACATGAATAAAGGCTGTTGCTATGGAATCATTTGAAATGATTTGTTACTTGAAATTATTTATAGTTTGTGCACATGTATATATCTAAATAATTATATATTTTAATTTGTGATTTAAACCAATAATTACTTGTTGTACTTTTCCCAATAATTATTAATTAGATACAACATATGTTGATTTCTTCAAATACATCCCTATACTTAGACACAAATGTCACTCATGGATATGAATTAGTAGACACATTGTGGTTTTACAATGACTGAGTACCTTTTGGATACAGGAAAATTACAAGATCTCACAATATTGAATTCTTAGAAAAGCATAAAAGATTTCTGACTAGGAGCATGGAGACTCAAAGATTTAAGGAGAATACTTATTTTTAAAACCTAAAGTTTATATATTATTCTTCATAAAGAAATTTATATCATGTCAACAGCATAAAAGTGTAAATCCATCATGAGTAAGAAGCATGGAAAAATCTAATTGCTGAACTTATACGAGTTTCATATTACTTCAGCAATAAACAAAGTTTGTAGGATTCCATAAATCTTCTCTGAGAAGATGTAATAACTATGCTTTTATTGTTTGCTTTTTCTGGGTAAACAGTTATCAGTGAAGCCTAAATATTGTTTCTTTAATTTGCTAGGACCATGTATTTTGCTATAATAGTGATAGGATATGTTTATTGGGAAACACTAATATAAGGCAGAATGTATATACATAAATTAGAGTTAGACTCAACCTATGATCTATTTGTGAGAGTGTGATAGCTCTCAAATAACCTTACTCTGTATAAATTGTGTGGCCAAGTTCATACTACATGGGGATGGTACTAGTTTGCCAGACTGTCAAGACAAGCAACTAGTTCAACTACCAAATTTATTGTCAAGATTTCTGGTGACTAGAAGTGAAGTTCAAGTTGTCAGTAGAGTTGATTCCTTTCAAAGTCTGCAGCAGAAACTTTGTTAATGCCTCAATTTCTGATTATTAATTGGCAAGCTGGTCTGCCTCCCCTTATAGGAGTAGCACTCTAATTTCTTCTTTCATCCTCATGTTACCCCCAGCTCAGGAAAATAACAGCTGCCAGAGTTACAAGCAGTTCTGGTGCACTTGTGTTCAGAAACTATAAACAAAATAGGTGTTTGTCCTACCTACTGGAGCTCATTATCAAGCCCAACATTAGGAAGGAAATTAGAAGTGTCATTCACCAAGAAAGTAGTCCAAGACCTGCACGACTTGTTTGTACAGGCAGCAGCCATTTTCTTGTGGCAGAGATAAGTTCAATAGGTAGGTTCAACAACTCTATTGTTGGGTGGCATCCACATAATGAGGTGAGCCAATCTTCCTTATGTCAATATCTTGGTGATACTATCATTGCTGACTAACACACCTGATGTTTAGAAAACTTGGACTAGGATGTTAAGTGATGTGCTTCTTCACATGTATGATGAAACTGGATATACTCTACTTATAGAGATGCAAAAGAATGAGTGCAATTTCTCAGAGCACTTGCCTGAAACCAAAGAGCAATTTTCAGGTCTGTGCCTGGACACACCCCAAATGAAACAAGGTGTTTCACCAACAGCATGCCACAAAAGCTAGGTTTCCCTAAACTTAACCTAAGGATGCCTTGAAAGAGGATATTCAAGGGCAGAAAAAGCATAGCTGTCACCAAATCCTGTGATTCACTAGCATATTATATGTACATTCTTTAGCATAAATGGGGAGGCTAATCAATAGTAAATTTTAACTTTATTTTATATGGTTATCATTATTGCATTAAATATGGTGTGGGTGGCCTTGTGTGTCATGGTGCATGTGTAGTCACCTGATGTCAGAAAACCACATTATGGGGGGTACTCTTTTCCTTCAAATTTCCATGGGTTCTAGGGATAGAACCCAGCTTCTAGGTTTATGAAGCTAATTTCTTTATCTTCTGAGCTGTCTCACCAAACCTCATTTTGGTTAACTTTTATGAGAACTAAAACTCAGTCATTGCTGAATTTTAGAAATCAGGACTAAGAAATTTATTCTTGGTAGTTACCATTGTTTCTGAGTGGACGTGAAGTTCTTTATTCACAACATTTAAACATTGGGCAAAATATGGTCTCACTAAGATACATTTCCATCTGTCTTCCTATTAGAAATCAGGGGCAAGGGTATTCAAATGCTGCATTTTCCTTTTAAAGGATGGGTTTTCCTTGACATTGTGAACAAGCAACCAACTTTCAAATCCTGGGCAGTCTTCAAAAGCTGGGACAAGTAGGAAAGGCATTTTTGATGATGGATCAGTCCATTATTGTCTTTAAGATGCTGATAGAGAGAAATGCCAAGTAGAACATCTATTTTTAATTTCTTCTTGAAAATATGAAACTTGTTTTCAATTCTAACAGTTACTACTGCATTTCAAGCTTACGCAAGAAGACCCAGAGGACTTATTTGCTTCTAAAACATTTGAACATCTTGAGGATAGGGTGTAAATTCAGATTGTTGGCAATACTAGAACATGGTAATTGCATCTCATAAGGGGAGATATTAGACTTTTATCTGAAGTTTGTAAGTCATTCAATAAAGGCACATTTACCACTATGTCCATGAATGAAAAAACTGGCCTGATTCATGGCCACAACATACATGGTACAGCAAAAAAAAAAAAAAAAAAAAAAAAAAAAAGGAGAAAACTAATCTTCCATATACATAAATAATAGAACAGGCAGCTCAGTGTGACCTATGGTTCAGATCTGGCTGCATGTGAAGTAACAAGATGAAATCACAATCAGGCATACTGCCTACTGAGCTTCCCTCTCAATTCACTCATTCTTTGTGCCAGTGAAGAAATATTTCATTCTACCACTATGGAATTGACTCAGGAAGTAATTTAAAAAAAAAGCATAGAGAGAAGAGGCAGACATTACACATTCAAGAACAGTAGTAGAATTGACTAGAGAACGACTGGTTCATTAAAGATCTAACAATGAATGGAGCTGTGTCTTAACAGTGTTCACATTCACACAAGTGAGAAGGAAAAACTCTAAATTAGAAATCTGAGGTTATGATTCCTCACTAGCCATTTCTTACAATTTCAAGTGGGGGGAAAAACAAAGAACAAATTTACCTGACAACTTAGATACAGAAACTTATGATAATTTTTTTGTTCTGTTATCTTCAGAAACATGGCATTTTACCAATGGAAAGCATGGACATGTGGCAACAATTTGGAAGAATAATAAAGTATCTATCCCCATTTGTTACAAACAAATCAATAATTACAAGCAAAGCTCAATGTTTGGGATGTGGCACTCCCAGCAATTTGATGTACCCATAAAGGGAAGTCATTGACACCAATAAAAATATTGACATTGCTTAATTGTCCACTATGACTCATTATTCCTGTTTGTGGGAAATGATATCCTTGCATTACATTGGAGAATGCTTCTCATTCCATTACTGTGTATTAAACAAACAAACGAGCTCATCTTCCATATCTAAATCTCAAAATAGACAAGTCAGTTGTTGATGGAAAGATTTTACACTAAAGCAGAGAACTCATGAATAGCGAGTATTTGTGGATTACAAAGTCCTATAGTGGTCTATACAGTTCACCTCTGACCACATTGTCAGAAAGTTCTACTCTCTTGTTGATAGAGTAGAATGTTGGCTTTTCTTTGCCCAGGACCCCTTCATTTCATCTTATCTACTCCCTTAAGTTTGTAACCAAGAGAATGGCCACCACTATCTTTCTATTAGACTATGTACTTCCTGCAGCAGATACTTCAATTGTGCTCTAGTAAGAATGGAAATTAGAATCCATTTGGACTTCCAAGCAATCATTATATAGGCCACAATCAGAGACCTAAAGGAAAACTCACAAGCTATACCTGTGAGTAGTTTTGTAACAAGAAGATACTTAAAATCCATTTTAAAAATATGGTAAGAAACTACAGATAATTTAACAAAAAATTTACATTGATGTGCTTTCAGGGTTTATGACATGCATTAGGAAACCTGGACCATTTTCAAGGCAGAATCCTGAAGGGACCAAAGTAAACTTGTCAGGGGACATACCATGCACCAAAACAATGGAGCTTTGGAATTTAGTGGAGTTTTAAAGTTTTTTAAATTACTTTTTTATTAAATTTATTTATTTTACAATCCAACCACAGTTAAGGCTTTCTTCTTTCCTTCCATTCCTTTTCCCCACCTCCCCTTTGCTTCTCCCCACCTGAATCCACTCCTCTCTGTTTCTGTTCAGAAAAGGGCAGGTCTGCCATGGGTATCAACAAAGCATAGCATATCAAGTTGAGATACAACTAAGTTTCTCCCCTTGTAAATATTTAGTAAGGTAACACTGTATGAGGAATGGGTTCCCAAAAGCCTGCTAAAGCATCAGGGATAGGCCCCCTCCCACTTCTAGTTGTCCCACAAATAGCCCGAGCTATACAACTGTCAAACTTATGTAGATGGCCTAGGTCAGTTTCATGTGGGCACTTAGCTCTTGTTTCAATGTCTGTGAGCTCCAATTGGCCAAGATTAGTTGCCTCTGTGGATTCCCTCAGTGGGCTTCATAGCTTGGACTAGTACTTGAGTGTGGATCTCCGCATCTGCTTTCATAAGTTACTGGACAAAGGCTCCCTGATGACAAATAGGATTGTCACCAATCTTATTAGAGGAGATGGTCAGTTCAGGCTACCTATATACTATTGCTAGGAGTTTCAGCTGGGGTCATCTTTGTAGATTTGCAGGAGTTTCCCTTGCCCCAGGTTTCTACATGACCCCAAAATGCTCCCCCATTAAGATATCACTTTTTCATTCCTCTCCCCTTCTATCCTGACCCAACTTCATTCCTCATGTTCCCATCCCCACCTGCCTCCAGTTTACCCAGGAGATCTCTCCTATTTCTACTTTCCATGGAAATCCATGTGTTTCTCTTTGGGCTTTCCTTATTACCTAGCCTTCCCAGGGCTGTTGATTATAACATGGTTATTCAGAGACACAAGAATATAGTGTTTTGTGAGGGTAACAGAGGTGTATTATGCTAGGGAGAGCTTTAAATGCTATGTTAGAAAACCTCAGAACACACAGAAATTGTCAAACACATATGTATAGGTTTTTATTGTGTTAGTTCTTTGATTGTATCCATAATTTATATGTGAGTAATGTGAGAGCTTACATAGAAGAATAATTGTTATTTTGGGGCAGGGTAAATTTTTATAAGGACTTTTATTTAAAATATGTTTTCACCATTTTAAGGACATTGTTGTGTAGTGTTAGATGTCACCAAAGCTAAGATAAAATGTGCCACAGGCAAGTCAAACAGAAGTAATTCTGGTAAGCAGTTCCTTCTAGACAGACTTTACTCTGTGTGATGTACTCATGTAAGTTAAGGGGTTTGGGATTGAGCAGTTCAGGTAGAAATGAAAGACATAGTTACTCAAAATAACATGATTTGAGGGACTATGTGTGGCCTTTCAGCTAACTCACTAAGGACTATGTAGAACCTCACTCATATCTTATATTGATCATTTTGATGTTATATGTATCCAGAAAGAAAAATTCAGTCTTATTAAAGGAGAAAGTTTTGATCTATGTTTATGGGAGCTCAAGATTTTGATGAGGTAAAGGTATACAGTAAAAAGTTCAGATTCAAGCTCTATGATGAGAGAAAACACACACACACACACACACACACACACACACACACGTTCATGCATGTTCTTGAAAACCATGACTGTCACATCTCTATGTTGCCTCATTTTCTAAGTCGGTCATCTGACAGCTGTATAATCAGCTTAAGTTGTCATAGCCTGTATAAAGTTCTCTCAGGGAACTCAGAACACTGCTCACGATCAGAACACTGCTTACGAGCTTAAGCCTAGAGATGTTATAATGAAGAGTGTTACAAAACCCACTTTCAAAGTGGCTCAATATAGATAACAAAAAATCTACCATGTGAATCACTCAGAGCATATAGCTCTGTGGCAATGTGATAATCCACACCATTGTGTAACATCACTACCATCTACCTGCAAGAGATTTTCATTCTTCCAACTATAATATATATACTTAGAAAGAAACTCTTCCTCTGTCTTATCCCAGCCTTTTAGACTACATTTCCAGGCTCTCTGAATCAGACTGTTGTAGATAACTCACACAATAACTGATAGTTTGTCCCAGGCATAATACAACCAGTATAAATGAGAGTTAGCCTGTGTCATAATTACCTTCACATTTGATGGCTAATAAAATTTTTTATTAAGTGCCCAGTAGTGTTTTTCACACATAGATGTACTGAGTATGGTATATGTCCTTCATCCTGTGTTCAGAGGGAACACGGAGTAAATCTCTGAGCATATGCTTTTACTTTTCTTGGGAAAAATACTATTCCAGAAGTAGAATCACTGGCTTACATGGTAATCATATGCTGATATATTTTTTTTAACAAAGAACTGTCATCCACAGTAGCTACACCCTTTTATGTTCTAATTCATTTTTATGACAAACATATTTTGGATATTTGTACCACACATATACATATCCACATCTAATTTATATTCATATTTTCTCCTTAAGAAAAAAAATATCAGGTTATTTTTCTTCCATAGAAAACAAAATTGTTCTCAAAAATAGCTTTACTTCAACAGAGTTCCCTGTTTGTCTTTCCTCTATTGGACAGTATGACTCATGTATTTTTGTTTCTCTGGATTTTATCTCCTAGGAACATGCATCCCAACTTCCAGCCCACACTAGGCAAGCCCACACTAAACAGAACGTGTGTAACCATCACCTGGCTCTGAAATAGTTCCTTAACTTCATTTCTCTCTACTTTGAATTTACTCTGATTCTTTTCTATCACAAAACCTATGAAATCACATGAATGTGTACATAACCAGAAACAGACAGGCTGCACATATGAATGGGGGATATGTAAATGGATCCATGTCTGATTTTTATTAGAAATATTTTGAATTTGGAAAACCATAAATGTGTGTCTTGCTTTGATATTTTAACCATTACAAGAAGCAATAGTGATAGAGATGGAATTTGTTTTGGAAACAAATAATTTGCTTTGATAGATGAGTATTTATAAGCATGTTGAAATCTTACCTAAAAACTGTAAGGTTGGACCCTGTGCCCTACCAAGCCCACAGCCACAAAGCTCTGGTTGAGCACTGGAACAGAAGGCAGATCCAACAATCCTTCCTACTCTCAGGAACTTTCTGGAGCTTGTCTGAGCACACTAGACCTGCCTATCCACTCAGGACATTCTGGAGTCCCTGCCTGTTCTATCTTTGGCCCCCATCACCAGAACTTTGCTGAAGGTAAGTCTGGATCAGTTGGGGTTGAATCCCCCACCCCCGGAACACACTTCCCTGGAAACAGAGGGTAGATACAACAATCCCACCACCTCTGCTGAACTTCCTGGAGCTGTTCTGAGCACACTAGACCCACCTATCTACAAGGGACCATCCTGAGTCCCTGCCTGCCTGGTCTTACAGCCCAATCTTTGGGCCCCTGCCTGAGGAGAAACCTCCAGGAGAACATGGACCACCCAGAATTACATACATCAAACTTCTGACCCAACTAAGTCCACTGGGGGAGTAACACACACACACACACACACACACACACACACACACACAGAGAGAGAGAGAGAGAGAGAGAGAGAGAGAGAGAGAGAGAGAGAGAGAGAGACCCACCTGCACCCATTGGAAGAAGCAATGAGAAGACAGCAATACAAGAAAAATACTAATAATATAAAGACAAATATGACTCCACCAGAATCTAGGGAAGCTACCCCAACTAGACCTGAACACCCCAAAGCAGATGAAGCAGAAAAAAAAGTCTTAAAATATCTTCATAAAAAGTATAGAGGCCTTCAAAGACAATATGTGAAAATCCATTAAAGAAATGGAAGGAAAAAAAATTGGAAGAAATAGAGGAAAGACAATGCAAAAAAAGCAAGAAAGGAACAAATATCTTAAAAAAAATAAAGAAAGCCAAAGGGGAAAAAAAAACCAAACAGTTGAAGGAATCAGTTCAAGACTTGAAAACTAAAATAGAGACAATAAAGAAATCACAAACTGAGGAAATGCAGGAAATGGAATAAATGGACAAATGAACTGGAACAAAGACACAAGCATAACCAACAGAATACAAAGGATGGAAGAGAAAATCTCAGACGCTAAGATAAATTAGAGGAAATAGATTATTCAACCAAAGAAAATCATAAATCCAACAAATCCTTAACACAAAACGTCCAGGAAATGTGTGACACCGTGAAAAGGACAAACCTAAGAATAATAGGCATAGAGAAAGGTGAAGAAGCCCAGCTCAAAGGTACAGAAAACATATTCAACAAACTTATTGAAGAAAACATTCCCAATCTGAAGAAGGAGATGCCCATGAAAGTACAAGAAGACACCAAATAGACTGAACCAAAGAAAAAAGATTCCTTGTCACATAATAATCAAAACACCTAACATACAGAATAAAGAATATTAAGAGCAGTGAAGGAAAAAGGCCAGGTAACATATAAAGGCAAACCTATCAAAATTACACCTGACTTCTCCATGGAAACTGTCAAGGCCAGAAGATCCTGGATAGATGTTCTACAAGTACTAAGAGTCCAAAGATGCCAGCCCAGGCTATTCTACCTAGCAAAACTGTCATCACTATAGATAGAGAAAACAAGATATTTAATGACAAATCCCAATTTTCACAATATGTATCTACAAATATAGCCCTACAGAAAGTTTTGGAAGAAAAACTCCAACCCAAGGTAGTTAACTATGCTCACAGAGACATAGGCAATAGATAATCCCACTTCAAAAAGGGTAAACCAGGACAATTATATTCACAATACCACTGCCAACAACAAATCTAAAACAAACAAGCATTAATAATCAGTGTGTGTTACTTTCCCTCAACATTAATGGTCTTAACTCACCTATAACACAGGCTAACAGAATGGGTACGAAGACAGAATTCATCCTTCTGCTGCATACAAAAACACATCTAAGCTTCAAAGACAGATATTACCTCAGAGTAAATGTTTGGGAAACAATTTTCCAATCAAATTGACTCAAGAAGCAAGAAAGTATGGCTATCCTAATATCTAACAAGTTAGACTTCAAACCAAAATTAATCAAAAGAGATGAATATGGTCATTTCATATTCATCACAGAAAATATCCATCAGCACAAAGTCTCAATTCTGAACATTTACGCCCCAAATACAAAGACACCCACATTCATAAGAGAAATGCTACTGAAAATCAAAGCTCACATAAAACCTCACACACTCATAATGGGAGATTTCAACACTACAGTCTCACAGCTAGACAGGACTACCAGCAAGAAATTTAACAAAGAAACAAAAGAACTAACAGAAGTTATGTCTCAATTGGGTTTAACAGACATCTAAAGAACATTCCATACAAACACAAAAGAATATACCTTATTCTCTGCTCCACGTGGAACCTTCTCTAATATCAACCACATTCCAGGTGACATAACAACCTCAACAAAAAAAAAAAAAAAAAAAAAAAAAACTTGGAATAGTCCCCTGTATCTTATCAGACCACCATGTTTTAAAGTTGGAATTCAACAACAACACAAATTGCAGAAACCCTACAAACTCATGGAAAATGAACAATGGGAAATTGCACCACACCTGGGTCAAACAAGAAATAAAGCAATTAAGGACTTCTGAGAATTCAACTAGAAGGGGACAGAACATACTCAAACTTCTGGGGCACATTGAAAGCAGTGATACCAGGGAACTTCACTGTACTAAGTGCCCATTTGATGAAAAAGGAAGATAATGACATTTGAGAATTAACAGAACAACTGAAAACCTTAGAACAAAAAGACGCAAAATCACCCTGGAGGAGTAGATGCCAGAAAAAAATCAACTTGAGGGCTGAAATCAATAAAGTAAAAATCAGGGAAACAATAACAAAAATCAATGCAAAAGAAGAATGGTTTTTTTTGTTGTTTTTTTTTTTTTTGGAAAATCAACAAGATAGACAAAACTTTATCCAAACTAAAGAAAAAGCAGATAGAGAACATGTAAATTAACAAAATCAGAAGTGAAAAGGGGGACATAACAATGACACAGAAGAAATCCAGACAATTTTCAGGTCATACCTGAAAACCTGTACTCCACAACATTTATAAATACAAAGGAAATGGATAAACTCCTGGATAACTATCACTTACCAAAATTAAATCAAGAACAGACACACAACTTAAATAGACCTATAACCTTCTAACGAAATAGAAGCAGTCATCAAAAGCCTTCCAAACAAAAAAAGCCCAGGGCTTCAGTGCAGAATTCTACCAGAAATTCAAGGAATAGCTAATATCAATACTCCTCAAATTGTTCCACACAATAGAAATAGAAGGTTCATTACCAAACTCTTTTTATGAGGCTACAATTGCCTTGGTACCTAAGAAACACAAAACACAACTAAGGAAGAAAACTACAGACCAATATCCCTCATGAACATTGATGCAAAAATACTCAATAAAATACTGGCAAAACAAATCCAAGAATACATCAGAGAAATCATCCAACATGACCAAGTAGGCCACCTCATCCCTGGGTTGCAGGGATTGTTCAACATATGAAAATCTAACAATGTGCACAACCATATAAACAACTGAAAAGAAAATCCACATGATCATCTTCCTAGATAGTGAAAAAGCCTTTGACAAAATTCAACACCATTTCGTGATAAAAGTCTTGGAGAGATCAGGGATAACAGGAACATACCTAAACATAATAAGAGCAAAATAGAGTAAACAACAGCCAACATCAAACAGAATGGAGAGAAGCTTAAGTTGATTCCTTTAAAATCAGGAACAGGACAAGGCTGCCCTCTCTCTCCATATCTCTTCAATGTTGTACTTGAAGTTCTAGGTAAAGCAATAAAAAAGGAGATCAAGGAAATACAACTTATAAAGGAAGAAGTCAAACTGTCACTATTTGCAGATGATATGATAGTTTACATAAGCGACCCAAAAGAACTCTACTTGGGAAGTCCTACAGCTAATAAACACATTCAGCAAATTAGCAGGATGCAAGATAAACTCAACAAAATTAGTAGCCCTACTATATACAGACAAAAAAGAGATGAGAAAGATATCAGAGAAACAGCACCTTTTACAATAGCCACAAATAACATAAAATATTTTTGGGTAATGCTTACCAAACAAGTGAAAGACCTATATAGCAAGAACTTTTTGTCTTTAAAGAAAGAAATTAGAGAAGATACCAGAAAATGGAAAGATCTCCCATGCTCTTGGAGAAGTAGGATAAAAGTAGTAAAAATGGCAATCTTGCCAAAAGCAATCTACAGATTCAATTCAATCCCCATTAAAATCCCAGCATAATTCTTCACAGACCTTGAAAGGATAATAATCAAGTTCATATGGAAAAACTAAAGAACCACAATAGATAAAACAACCCAGTACAATAAAGGAACATCAGGAGGGATTACCACCCCTACTTTAAGCTGTTCTACAGAGCTATAGTCAAGAAAACAGCCTGGTATTGGCATAAAAACAGATAGGTAGACCAATGAAATCGAATAGAAAATCCTGAAATTAACCTACACACCTACAAACACCTGATTTTTGACAAAACAGTTAACATTATACAATGGGAGGAGGACAGCATCTTCAACAAATGGTGCTGGCACAACTGGATGATGGTGTGTAGAAGACTGCAGATAGACCCATGTCTTTTGCCATGCACAAAACTCAAGTCCAAATGGATCAAAGACCTCAACATAAATCTAGCCATACGGAACCTGTTAGAAGAGAAAGTGGGAGATACCCCTGAACAAATTGGAACAGGAACTTCCTGAACATAACTCCTGTAGCAGATACTGAGATTGACAATTAATAAATGGGACCTACTCAGACTGGCAAAGGCCACAGTTGACAAGACCAAACAGCAGCCCACAGACTGGGAAAAGAAATTCACCAATCCTACATCTAACAGAGGGCTTATCTCCAAAATATACAAAGAACACAAGAAACTAGTTACCAAAACACCAAAATAACCTTATTAGAAAATGGGGTACAGAACTGAGGAGAGAATTCTCAAGAGAGGAAATGAAAAATCCTGAAAGACACTTAAGAAAGTACTCAACATCCTTAGATATCAGGGAAATTCAGATCAATACAACTCTGAGTTACCATCTTACTTCTTCCAGAATGACTAAAATTAGAAACACCAATGAAAACTTATGCTGGATAGCATGAGGGGAAATAGAAACACTCCTCCACTGCTTGTGGGAGTGCAAACTCATACAGCCATTTTGGAGATCAGTATGGTAGTTCCCCAGAAAAATGGGAATTGGGGCCTGGCCATCCCCCTCTTAGGCATATACCCAAATGATCCACATCCATGTAACAAACACATGTGTTCTACTATGTTCTTAGCAACATTACTTGTAATAGTAAGAACCTGGAAGCAACCTAGTTGTCCCTCAACCGAAGAATGTATAAAGATGTGGCACAATTACACAACAGAATAACACTCTGTGGAAGAAAACAATGATATCTTAAAATTTACAGGCAAATGGATGGAATTTGAAGCTACATATCTGAATCTGGTATCCCAGTCACAAAAGTGGAACATGGTATGTACTCACTCCAAAATGTCTTTTAGACATAGAGCAAAGAATCACCTCTCTATAATTCACACCGCCAGAGAAACTAGGATATAAGGAGGATTCTAAGAGATTCATGTAAGTTTCCTCACAGAAGGGGAAATGGACAAGATCTCCTGAGCATAGTGGTGGGTGGGCAGTGAGTGGAGAGGGAACTAGGAAAAAGAGAAGGGGAGGAGAGGAAAGCATGTGGTTAGGAAGACTGAGTCAGGGGAGAAATAGACCAGAGAAGGAGAGAGAAGAAAAAAAAAGAGAAGAGAAGAGAAGAGAAGAGAGAGAGAGAGAGAGAGAGAGAGAGAGAGAGAGAGAGAGAGAGAGAGAGAATGCCAGTAGGGGTTTGAAGAGGAAAATAACTCTAGAGAAATGTCCAGAGACCTACATAAATGAACTTAACTAATAGTTTAAGCAACAGTAGAAAGGCTACCATAAATGCCCTCCCCTGATAATTAGCTGATAGTTAACATATCCACCATCAGAGAGCCCTCATATAGTAGCTGATGGAAACAGAAGTAGACACCCATAACTAAACACTGAGCCAAAGTGGAATCCAGATGCATAGAAGGAGGACAAGAACAGGCTGCAGACACATAAAAACAGTTGACCTGAACAAGGAGGAGCTAATGGGTCCCCAGACTGATAGCTAGGAATCCAGCATTGGACTGACTCAGACATAGGTCTCAGTTAGGTCTGGGCAGTCTAAGGAACCTCAGACAGTGGTACCAGGGTGTATCCCTGGTGCTCAAAAGGACTTTGAGAGCACATTCCCCATGGAGGGATACTGCCTTAAGCTAGAGTCAGGAGGGAATGCCTTGTCCCTACTCCAAATGACGTGACAGATTTAGATGACTTCTACATGTGAGGTAGGGGAGGATAGGAGGTGAGGGTGGTCAGGGCATATGGGATGGTGGGAGAGAGGGCAAGAGGGAGGGATGGAGAGGGAACTGGGATTGATATGTAATATAAAACTAAAAAAAAATGTGAAGATTGATGGAAAAAGTCACCAATGTTTCACCTCTCACCCAGCAGCTAAGGGCTATGTATTATTATTATTTTAAACTCTTGTTATTGAAGAAATTACTGTCATGGATAAATTGTGAATCAAGTTTTCTCTGTGTGTAAGCTTGCTGCTTTATGTTTTCAATGAAGCTGATACAATCAGGAAGGGAAGAAATTGATCAAAGGCATTTCATTTCTGAACATGCTTAGTCAAGCTATCAAGAAGAATTGCTTTGTGAATTTTCAGGAAATGTTATTTTGGCTGTTGCTGGGAACTACTGAATATAATTAGGTGATCGTAGATCCAGCCAAGCTCAAGTGTTTGCTGAGTAGTCACACATCCCGATAAGCACAGTGCCATATCCTCCATTTATTCTCAGTTCTGGAAGGAGCTAGGAGATGAGGATATGGTGTTAAGGCACAGAAGGGAATATAAAACAAGCTCATGGCACTGATCCACACAGAATACACAGTAGTTTTAAACCATGCTCCTCATCAAAGCCAAACTATATGACACAATCAAGATATAAACAACATATTCACGGCCCTTTTGAATTGATATGTATAATTTTTATTGGTATGTTATTTGGTTAATTGCCAAATATTGTTCTGTATTACAGTATTTATTAATACAATTTCTGTATTAACTTCAAAAATTTTCTTTGTTCTTTTCTTTCAAATTCTGGGTATGTAATCTAGGGCCTCACACATGCTACCACTATGTTCGTAAGACTGGTCTTGAGCTTTCCAGCCCAGGCAGGCCTTGAGATGTAATCCTCCTACTTCAGCTTCTCAGTAGGAAGTATTACTAGATTCTACTACTATGTCTAGATAGAATTCCTTTACTAGTGGTCTTAAAATACCTATTCTCCATCATTTAATCACTAACATTTCTGATACTCTCTGTTTCATACATGTATGTTATATACAATATATGCTTTTGCTGTGGTTACTTTTAAAATTTTTATTTTATTTTACTTTAAATTCATTGTACATATGCTTGGGGGAGCTCATATATTCGTGGGAGTCCAGGTGGTCATAGAGAATAACAAAATGAACTGAATTCCTAGAAGCTGGAGTTATGCGTGTTAAGTAAACATTACAATCAAGGGGATTTGTTAAAATTGTATCAGCTTTAGTAAGTAGCTCTGATGCCACAAACAGAGATGAGATCCTATGGCTTTTTACATAAAAACACAACCCCCCTTTTGTGTCTTTTTTGTAGGATAGGAAATAATAACATTGATACATTGGAAAATTTTTGGTAAGTACCTCTATTTTCCCTCAGCAATATTCACAGAGGGAATGAATAAAATTTCCCACAGTTTTCTCCTCCAGTGCTCATAGAAGGATTAGCATCTAGACTCTAGTGTATCCTTTCGCATCAAAACAAACTAAATGGACCTTATTTTATTTTTCACGTTGCTTGAAGGATTAATTGCTCTAAGAATATAAATAGTAACTGTATAAACTAATGACATGACAGTTTCATGGTGTGGTTTAGCAGAAGGTTGTTGTTGTTGTAGATATAAGGGAGAGGACAGCTAGAAGCATTTGCAAGTGTCTACAATAGACGTGGCCAGCAGATTGGACATGGCCATGATAGAAGCTAGAACAGAGCAGAGACACAGAGAAAAGGAGAGGGAAAGCAAGAAATGAAGAAGACAATGAGAGAGAGAGAGCCAGGGAGAAAGAAATATGGGGAGATAGACAGGGAGAGAAAGATGGGGAGAGAGACAGGGAGAGACAGATAGGGGGAGAGAGTTAGGGAAAGAGAGATGGGCAGAGAGAGATAGAGAGAGATATGGAAGAGAGAGATGGAGAGACAGAGAGAGAAAGAGAAACACACACACAAAACAGATGAATAGCAGAACTATAAGGATGATTATCTGGGGAGTGTAGGGGAATGGGGGAAGTGCTGAGAAGACTCAAGGTTCCAGCAAGGACTCTGAAATGTGTCACTGGTACAAGTAATACTGAACGAGCCTGAGGCCAGCATGCAATCGGGTATGATAATAAGCACCACAGACATCCATTTGTTCTTTTAGTGATAAGGAAAATGGCTCCTTTTGATATGGGTGAATTGGCTTCACAAGTTCCTGAGGAATCCTGGCTTTTATCCACCTGACAGATTTGGAGAAAATAGAGTTTCAATTGGACATGACAGCAACCAAGATACAAAGTGCTTAAGGAATCAAAGATCACTTCAAACAGGAAGGTTTCAGGAATCAATTGAGTTGAACTAATAATGGAGTAAGCAGGCAAATTTAATCCAAAACAAAATTAAAGCATAATGTCCTCTCTGAAAATATTTTGTAGTTAATAGGTTAGGTTTTCAGAAAACATTGTTTGGGAATATGAACAATTTCATTGTCGAAATGGCTGTCAAATTACAGTCAACTATTTGGCAAGATAATCCGAGAACACAGAAATCATGGGAAAGAAAGAATAAGTGAGTGACCAAACAGATAATCCCCATCTTTGACCTAGAAGGTTCTATTACCTTGTCTGTGTACACAATAAGATCTTTATAAAAAGTTCTGGTATGAAATTATCTGTGTCCTTTAGGTAGAAAATAGAATAGGATGGGTACAGTGCATGAGCAGCAATCCTCAGTTTTTAACCAGAAAATAAATGCATAAAAAAATGGGAGAGATCATCCCTGGAAGACCTGTGCAGGATTATATAAAAGACAAAATACCTGGAATCAGTTTGAAATGGCTTTGATTGAGTCTAATCAGATTACCCTTCTAGCTCAGCTCTTGCCCTTTTCCTGTGAGCTTGGTTTTCAAGCCCTTAACATGAGCTAACTGGGTTACTTCCTTCTACAGTCCTTGCAGCTCAGATAGCAAATGGCATCATGATTGAATGCATAGTGCATAGTGAAGTGAAAACAAAATCATGCTTATTTCCATATCAGTATTGAAGAAGCTACATTTTAATCTATGAAACTGGTTATACTAGAGAAATGAAATATAACAGTAAAGAAAATAGTTTTATACATTTGGTAGTGATGTATTTTATTTCCGAATAGACTATAGTGCTTAAAGTTGTTTTTTGTTTTGTTTTGTAACTTTATGAAACATCTTCTGAAGTGTGTTTATGATTCTCAAGCTCACACTAGCATGTTCTTACACCCTCCTTAAACCCAGGCTCTCTGTCTATAAGGCACCCTATTTAATCCCCATGTTTCCTCATGCTCATCTTCCTCTTTTCTGTTTAAAATTTTAGCTCACTATAGAATACTTTCTTTCTAACTATAAATGAGGTTTGTTTTCCTACACAAAATTAAGAGTCACAGATACTGAATTTTGGTCATATCCATGGCCCCTTATTTATCCCTTCCAGATTCACCCTCATTTCACTACCCACCTGACATAGGTTTTTTTTTTCTCTTTGTTCTCCTTTTAGCCTCTTCCTTCTTTTCTACCTTCTTCTCTACTTCTTCTCCTCCTGGTCTAATTCTGAGTTCTAGGGAAATCTGAGCCATGTAGGGACAGCTTGTCTCAAGAGCAGTAATCAATCAATGAGGGAAGAAAGGAAGGGTAGAGAATGTAAGAGTCCACATTAATCTCCCCAATTCAATTATTCTCCATTCCGCTTCTCTGTGATGTGTGTTCTAAAACAGTTTCTTTAAAATTTCCCTCTCAACCTAATCTCCCTCTTTGGTTTCCTTTCTTCTATAGTTAGTCAAAGTAGAACATGAAAATCTAAATACTGGAAACTAGGATCTATACATGAAAGAGCATCTGGCATTTGTCTTTCCGTCTTTGAGTTATTTATTCTGTTAGGTGGAAACTTAAAGTTTGATATCAAGTCAATGAATATTGGGGACGATAGAATTAATGAGAATAAACATTCTCTTAGCATACCATATCTTTACTGATATGATTTTTGTTTTTTTAAACAAGATATAGTTCTACTAGCATAGTGCAAAAGGACTATGAACCCCCAAAGCTTTGCTATTGAATTTTCTACCATAACAAATAATATTCTTTCTTCTATGTTAAAAAGTGAATGTGGTGCTAGAGGTTGATAGTAAATAAGGGGATACTTTGCTAAGTGAAAGAGAGAGATAAAAGAAGGGAGTGAAACTAAATATTGTCACCATCCATATCATCTGTCATTTAATTCTGGACAAGAAATAAACACAAAATTACTGGACAAGACAGATCAAAATAGGAAAACTTTAGAATAGATATTGTGATCAATAAAAATAGAGAAAACTGATGTCACTCTAAATTAATGAAGGAACATGTAGATGACCTTAATTTTTTTTTTTTTTTGGAGAATGATAATAATGATTGAGAAACAACAGTTTGCCAGAATGGCATACATAGATGATATTGTTACATTGCTCATCCAACCTGTTCCTTTTCATAATTTTACCCTTTAAAAGCTGTTTGCTTGAAGAAAAAAATACAATAAACATTAAAAGATGTTCTCTGTGAGAAAAATGACTTTGAAATTAAGATAAATTTTTCCTACATGGCAGTTCATAACAATTATTGGGTAAAAGCAGCTTATTAGGTAAGGTGAGATATTTTTAAATACTGATCAAAGCCATTCATACACTTTGATAGTGAAGTATATTGAAGCCTACATTATGTATTTGGGTAATTATTTCCAAGTTTATAGATATATTTCCTTCTAGGAAAAATAGTTCCTCTACTTACATGATTTCTATTTTATGTTTGATGTCACTGGTTAAGTAGTAATTTCCTGGGGAAACAATTTAGAAGTCAGGATTATGTGGTAAAAACACTCAAACAATTAACATGGTGATTTCACTGAAAACATTCAACACAGAGCAGAGTCCTTAGTTCACTACTAGCTCTAATTTTCCCTAGCATACTTTTTTCAAAGTAGAAATGATCACAAATGCTTCAATTAAAATTGGATGGTTATTAAGAGTACATTTGTCCCCTGCAAAGAGAGTGTCAATTATGTCATTTTACTTTACATTTATGATAGAGTAAAAATTAAAGTATGTCCATATCTTTATAGATGCATTTTAATACATTATGCAAACAAGTTAGGTTCCATTATCAGAGTGAAGTGTCTATTAGCTTTTGAAAGCCCTAATGTTTAGAGAAATTAATTATAGCTGATGATTGGAAAGAATTTGTCATTTTTGGAAGTTTTGAACAGGGGAATAAAAACACCTTAAGTTTAGTAACACATCAGAATAAATTTTCTCTTCAGGCACCTACAGTGTCTCTTGAAGCCTGAGGCCAGCACTGATCATGTACTTTCCCATTCTTAGTGGAGATGTTTAAACAATACTCAGATCTAATGCACAACCATTTGGGACAAGGGTAACATCACAATCTTCTGTTTTAAAAATCTTTGAGCTCATGAGCCATTAACTCAATAATTATAGGTTATTTCAGTCTTTATTTTGATAACATCCATGATTTCCCTTGATAACATGAAATTCTATAATTTTTGCAAAAAGAAACAACCTATTATTACATGAATATATTGAACTAAGAATTAATATAATTTTGACTATTTTTAAAATATGTAAGATTTTAAGGAAACCAGGACCTTATTTATTAGCTATGTATTTAGTTATTTTTTCATTGAGCTTTGAGAAAAAAAGACTGCAATATAAAAACTGAACATGGAACTTTATAATCTAAAACATTAACTTATCAGCAATTAATGACATAAAATTTTAACTTTTTTCTAAGAATGGTATAACATGAGGATACCGTGAAATGGCTTATTGGAAAAAATGATACAATGCAAGAATAAAGATGAGTTTTTACTCAACAGCAGATATCACAGTGACATCAATAACTTTATTATAATGAAACAAAGACAGATCTCAGGGGTTTGGTTGCCAATCAGTACAGCAGACACCAGAAGCTCTAAGTTTAATGACAGTCTCTGTTGGTGAGAGTTGCAGAGATGGCTTGACTGTTAAAGGCTAGGCTTGCCACCAAAAATATAAGAATAAGCTGGTGAAGAATATAATAGATAGCAAATACTGACTTCTTGCTTCTCCACAAACATGCATGGATGAGTGCACTTCCTCAGACACCTGAACACACACACTTTTACACTATTCAAACAAGCATTTTTAAAGAAATAGATAAAAACAAATATTTTTGTGATACAGTTTATTTTATAGACCTGTTCTCAAGTGGGTTCCCTATACTGCAAAGAAAAACATAAAAGAGAAGAAAACCCCTTCTCATTTTCTGTTCTTACTGAGGTAACCAAACATCTCCATAACTCACAAAACAATGGCACTGTCTGCTCATATGAGTTGAGATGACATCTACAGGGCATCAATGTACAAAATGCCTGAAATGTTAACCTGGGCTCTCTTCGCAGGCTACAACTTACTAGTTTGTTAAGGTAAGAGTCTTAAATTAATAAGGCTGATTATTTTTTTTTGTAATGAAAGAAATTAAAAGAAAACAGCATCTACTCATTAGGCTCAACACAAATAATTAGACACTTCATTATTTGATATGGTGGTATGAAGATGAAAACATTCTGAAGAAATGAAATACATGAACAAACTGTGACCATTAGTTTATTTACACCATTCCACAGGTTTAACTGCTTTGATTGGGCTTAGAATCTCAAAATCTGTGATTTAGTATACAGTACTCTAACAACCAAATCTGGCGTGGACTCAAGTCATCCTAAGTTTACAATTGAACCATCAATGGCCATTATAATTGAATTTGAACTAATCTTTCCAGTGATATTAAATTGGCTGTTAGAAAATAGCTCATTTCTACCCTCAGCCAGGCATTATGCACACACACACACACACACACACACACACAGAGAGAGAGAGAGAGAGAGAGAGAGAGAGAGAGAGAGAGAGAGAGAGAGAGAGAGAGAGAGGGAGAGGCCTTCTTGACCACATGATTCTAGATGGGAATAGAAAGAGGATAGGGATAATAACTACAGGGCATGGAGGGATACCAAGGCCATGAAAATCTACTAAACAAGGTTAATATAAACTCATAGAGACTGAAGCAGCAAAATAAGAGCCCACGGGGCTTGATTTAGGTCCCCTGTGTGTATATTACAGCTTTCATCTTAGAATTTCTATGGTACTCCGGTACTCCTGAGTGTGTAAACATGTGGCTCTCTGACTCTTGAACCTGCTCCTGAAGCTCCTTTCCTTCAGATGGGTTGCCTTATCTAACCCCATTTTAATGGTTTTTGTTTTATCTTATTTTATTTTATTTTATTTTGTCATGTTTGGTTGTTATATGCTAGAAACCTATTAGAAATAAGCAAATGAAATGAAAATAGTCAATTTAATTGCAATATAAAAGGAGCATCCCCAAAAAGAATAATCACAAAATTATTATGTCAATATTCAGTCAGGTGAATTTGGTTGCCTTTTGCTTTTTTGGACCAAATTTCATTATGTTTCATGTATGAATGAATGAGATCTTGTTTCCAAACAACTATGTTCTGCTCAGCATTGTCCAGTAGATTAATGACGTGAATAATTTGGATATGATTATTGAGTCTGCTCTGAATCATCAGGTTAACATATCAAGGGAAGAATGTGTATTTGTAACATATTGTGAAGACATTTGACTAGCTAGAGTTCTGATAAAAAATTTCACAACATTTTTTTCTTTTGACTAATCCTCTTGATTGAATGGCACAATTGAAGAAAGCAATAGTGCATATCTAGTACCTGACACAGCAAACAATAAATCAGAAATAATCACTAGTTGGGCTCAGTTTCTAAGTTCATTTTCTTCTACCTGTTACAAACTGACAGGCAGAATGATTTGCCTTTGAGCTGTCTGAAAGGTCCCATTGAGACCAGTGAAATGGTCGCTAGGAAGTTAAATTGGAGCCTGAGGTCAGTGGGGTGGTTTTTCTTTTGCTACTAAACATATGTTTCCAAGAAATGGCTGCAGAGCTTTGACACTCCCACACACACACATTCAAGAAACCTGGGTAGCTTCCTGTAGGAATGATTTCTACAGTTGGAGCCAGGAGGCTGCAGCTTGGTTGTCCATCAGTGGATCTGAGAATGGCACAGTTGTGAGCAGTTTCCTTCTTAGTGGCAGGGTGATGGCAATGATGGTTTCATTGTCAACTCAACCTCCTGCTGCATAGGGAGGGAGTTACAGCAAGGCTAACACACCACATAAATTCGATAGGCTCAGTTGACACTGAGCAAGTTCCCTCATCAAAGGCAAGACAAATTGAAATATAAATACATGAATGTGGGCAGGAAGACGTATGGAGGAGAGGGACTGGCACAGGTGTGAGGAAGATAAAAGGATGGTAATGCAGCAATGAGAAAAATCAGAATGCTTTATGTACATGCATAAAATTGACACATTAAATTTAGGGGGATATGTTGTAATTATAATAAAAAAAACCTTAAAAATACTTTTTCTTTTTCAAAATTGAAATTTCTTTTGAGGATTTTCATGCTACTAATTCTACTTATCTCATGAAATATTAATCTATGAAATGTCCTCTTTTATTGTTTCTGCATACTTAGATTTTGCTGTGGGTTTCTGTAATCTGTACTAGCAAGTCAAATTTTAATTAGTATCAGTGGAGAGGCTGAACTTGCAGAGTCAGAAAGCTTTAAAATTCATCTGAGTCAATAGTAAAGAATAGACAAAACATAAAGACCTAGTACTGGAAAGGAACGGAAACTAGCAGGACAAGAAATAGATGTCTGGTCAGTTGCATCCAGGTTTGTCAGGTGGATGGTGTTAAGTCCTTCCACGGATGGACTCTGTGAGCCAATGAATCCTTCCTGTATTAGTCAGGGTTATTTAGAGGAACAGAACCTGAAGAATGCTATTTTTAATTATATGATAATTCTGTGTTTTCTTATATCAACATTCCATTGATATACAACTTAAAATTTAAGTCTTTATAATACTAGTTTATTTTGTTTTTGTTATTTTACATATCGAACATATCAATCCCAGTTAACTCTTCCTCCCTCCCTCTCTCCTTCCCTCTCTTCCTCCCTTCCATGGTATATACCAAAATTGTGTCCTTGGATTTTATCATTAAAATAACAGTTAGTTCTTCTAAATGTACACACTAAAATTTCATAGTAACCATTTAGACCACAGACTAAGGAGGTTTGCTTAACTCCCATGTTTCAGTTCATACATGACAGGACCATTAATCTACTTCATCCCTGATTTGTTGTCCCAAAGTCCCAGGATGTTAAACTGAAAGCTGTATCACATTTATTATTTAAGTAATCCATTTTAGCATTTATTTCATCTAATCAAAAACTTAAAAAGTTATAGATTTTTCTGAACATTTATTTCAAAGTATTATTTAGCTTAATGTTGGTATATTTTAACTTGGCAGTTAGTTTATTAAATCACTAGCTAGAAACAAAATAAATTGAAAGGACCATCATCTTCTACTACATTATTTCATTAGCTGATAATTTAATATATTATGTAAATGTCATGAACTTTCATTTTACTGTTAATTTTTTTGAAGACCCGTTTCTACTTAGGAGTTCTAAAACCATTTCATTTTAAACAACTTAATGATATTCAAATATGAGTTAAAACAGAAGCATAAGTGACTAATGGCTTGATGTTCTATTATTAGAAAATAGTTTTTATAATAATTATTCTGAGAAACAATGAATACCTTGAAAGGTTGTGAAGCCATTCAATATAGAATAAAATATTTATTAAAAATAAACTACAATTTGAATAAGAAACTGTAATAAAACTATGTATGAGTATATTTACATATATGGATGATAGATAGACAGATAAATAGATTTAGATATAGATGTTTGAGAATAAAGGCCATTCTACAATACCAACACTGCTTTTTCAACAATTTCTACACAGAGAACATAAGACAGTTACGGCTGTGTTCCTTGCCTAAGGCCCTTATTGAAACAATTTATTCATTATCTCCCTACAAGTGGTGAGGTATCTGAAAATAATCTTATCAAAGTCTAGATTTGTTTCAGAAAGACTTGAGATCTAGAGATATAACTTTGAAGCTCCTCCACTTGGGAAATTCTTTCCCTCGAGAAAATTAAACAGCTCGGAATGTCAAACTTTGATCTAAAGTGCTCACAACATTCAGAGGCAATATCAAGACAGTAATTTCCTTATGTTTTCATCTGCAGGTGTGAGCTGCAATAGCAAAACACAAAAAGCCCAATACGTCAGATTGTTGCAGAAAATATTCTCGAGGGTACATTTTAGTAATTATCTCATTTTACTCAGGGAACATATTGGAAGGATAGCTAAGGGTGAAGAATTGAACTCAGTTCAAATGTTTTATGTGTATCAAATAAAATAGTTAGCAATTAAAAGATGTGATTTTGTTGTGTATTTTTAATAGCTATGTATAAATTATTTCTAAATACAGAGGAAGGAATGATGCCACATTTTCCCAAAATTCATTTCAAGCTCAGCCAGCCCTAAATGAAATACTTCAGCTCTCCCAAGATACATATTTCTTCTCCATTATTTTATCACTGTGATGCAGATATTTCTCTGAGGTTTCCGGTGAAGGGGCAACATACTCAAAAACCCTTCCCTCTTCTCCCAGGTAATAGAAAGAAAAATAACTCAATCTGGGAACAGGAAACTTTTAAAGTCTCAACAGTATTTGTTCTTGGGCACTTCAGTTTTATTCTCATTTACTTCTCACTACTTTGGCACCTTCAAATACCTCTTAGCTCTTTGTGTTGCCATCATTCACCAGTGGAAAGGCCTTTATAAGGTGGGTCACTGTCAGCACCAGGCTCAAGTATCTGGAGCGACTTCTTGTCTGTTTTAATGCTGACTAATAAATAGTACAACACATAATTTTAGTTTGTGAAAGATGGTATAGTATGTTGTCTAACAACATGTTAATGCCTCCATATGACAGTCAATATTTTCCTTGATGTGTGAAAAGAGATGAATTTTCTTTTATTGTTTTTTGAGGTGACTTTTTAAATGAAACAAGTGATATTTGCTTCCTAAGAAGTGGTTGAATGTCTGAAGAGTAACTGCCCACTCTTCTCTCGAGAGAAAAGCAATGGAAATAAATACTGAAAGTGAAGAGGGAAGTGGTATAGATTGATATAGTGCCCACTCATAAATAAATACCAATAAATGAGCTCAAAACAAATGTATTGCTTCATACTCAATAAATAGAGAACATGGGTGGGGATGAAACCAGTACCTCTGCTCTGCTCACTATTCAACAAGCTGAACTCAATCAAAGTCTTAGTAAATCTACTATAGGTCAAAGGCTTGGACCAGATACTCCTGAAAGATGAGGTTATTGGTAAAAATGAAGAACGCTCCTATCTTCTGCATTTTTTTGTTTGTTTGTTTGTTATTTGTTTTGTCACTGGTGAATATAATGGACATTGTAAATAGAATATCTTGGGGCAATTACAATCTGAAGAAACCCCACAGTTTTTTTACACAATATGGATTATCTTAAATAAAGACACCAATCTCAATTTTGTCTATATTCGATGGAGCAAAACAAACCAGATGGAAGACTGGCAGACAACTCTCCTTGCAAAAGCAGCAAGCCCACCCTGTGGTAATGTGGCAAATTGTTCATCTCTGGAACTGTAGTCAAGTTTATTATGTTTATTCCATCTTAATTCACATGCCTCCTATGAGTAAAATCTGCAGAGTTATTAGAACTGTGGGCAACTGCAACATAGGCTGAACATAGTTTCTGGGTCTTCTTTGGTGCTGTTCATATGAGGGAAGTAATCTCGTGTTTCTGTGAGAGGTAAGATATCTTGGGGACCTTAGACAGCAGCATCTCTGTGAGAGGTAAGATATCTTGGGGACCTTAGACAGCAGCATCCATGTCCTCCAAATGGGTTCTTCCTTTACCTGATACATGTTTTTCCTCATTAAACTATGCTGTTGTCACGAAACAATTATTGAGACAGTTCATCCTGAAGTTCAGCATCAGAATTCACACAGCATCCTGCTTTATATTTCACTAGTCAAAGAAAGTAACAAGTCAGAAATTTTACTTGTGATGGGAGATGCCTTTCTGTAAATATATTCCTCTTATTGGCTAAAAATAAAGCACTGTTGGTCACTGGGGAAGCAAGATGGGTAGGTTTAGGAGAGATGGAGGATTCTTGGAAACGTATCACAGGGTCACAATGTAAATTAGTAATTATGGATTAACAATTAACACAGAGCTAGCCAATAAGAATCTCTAGACATTGGCCAACAGCATTATAAATAATACAGTGTTATTTGGGGCAGATGCAGCTGTAGGACCAGGTTGGCAGAGAAAGTGCTCCAAACACACTAGTGAAGTACTAGGACTGGTAATTTTTTCTTTCAAGGTAAAGTCAGTATTTGAAATGCCTAAAGCACTAAGTTCCATCTCTAGACCATAGAAACTTGGCATGATGATCCAAGCTTGGATTTTCAGCACTTGGAAATAGAGGCAGGAAGTTCAGAAGTTCAAGAAACTAGGCAGAGAGTTGGCACATTCCAGAGCTACAAGAGACACTGCTTAAAACAGCGTCTGGGGGAAAGGCTTCATTTGTACTTACAAATTAGCAAAGGCAGCTGATGAAGATGCATGAGTATAGAGTCTTCCAAACAACCTGCCACTTATGTCCATCTCTTGTGATATTAATCCTTTCTGACAAAAACAAACACACATTCAGACAAAAGTCATTTCTCATTGTTCAATGATATAACAAAGCTGGCTATATGGGTGATTTTCCACTCCTCCCTCTCCCATTAATGACTGTGAAAATCCTTCCCACAATATGAGAGCAAATATTTTTGACACCAAAATTACATGTTATGATTAATTTAACAGTTAACTTGCCACAGTGTAGAATCTCTTGAGAAACAAATTTCAGTGAAAACTTGTGTAGAACATGTTGCATACCAACCTTTCTGTAGAGAGGTAGCTTAAGGTTGGAAATTCTAACCACTACAGATAACATCATTCCCTAGTCAAGAAATCCTAAATTATTAAGTTGTTCATGAGTAGAGAATGTGAGGTAATGCCACTGTGTATGCATTGGTTGTTTCTTACACTTGACAGAGTATCTGTCCTCACCCATTGACTCCTCCAAAATAATGAACTATAACTTGGAAATATGAGACAAGAACACTTCCTCTTTAATGTTTAAATTCTATTTTAAAGGGTCTTTCATTACAGTATCAGAAATGAAACTTAGAACCTAAATCAATGCTTTATACATACTCATAGTGATCGTTGTCTTGCTGAAGTGATATCTGATTAGTCTTAGGAGATACATTTTCATGTGATTTGTCTATCACAGCTTTTTATTTTATTAAGTTTTCTTCTTTATTTGATCTTTGGGCCTCCAGTATACCAAGGAAAGTCTCTCACATTAAGCCCTACCCTCAACTGTAATATTATATATAACTATTTATATAACACCATATTTCACCATATTTCTGCAACACAAGCATTAGGTGAGTGGATCAGAAATGATAATGTCTGTGTAACAGGAAAAATAAAAGGTGTAGCACAAACATCTCAATAACATTACACAAAGGAAAAGATTATGTGTCAGGACATGGTAAAATATGAATATCTGCATCACATGATGATGCAGGATGATGCAGGATGAAGGAAAACAAAAAATGATTACAGACAAAGAATGAAGAATAGGAAAAACATTTTTTGTTGAATTTATGATGCATTTACACAGTTCTCAATATACTGTCAATCTGTACACTTCTCTAAATTATGTGCTTCTGTCATGGAGGTGTTGATCAATTGGTCAAATTGCATACCTAATTATGTTCAGTAAAGAACTAACCATGCAAGACTTTTTGGATACAAATATACACACCTACATATATATATACACTAACGGTATGGAAGAAACAACAGAACAACCCAAGTATCATTCAAATCACCATTGCAAGTCACCCAACATTCTAGAAGCCTAGTGAGGCACCTTAGCTACTTAATTTAACACAAGCCTTGTCTTCTGAAATAAATCAGAAAGATACATTTATGCTTCTTTTCATGGAAATTAATGCATTTATGTTATGAGAGGTTCTTTGTCCTGGCTGGTCCCACCATCCTTGAGCCCTAAATAAACAAATAGATGCTATATTAATTATAAAAATGTTGGCCGGCGACTAGGGCATTGTATTGACTAGCTCTGTCTTAATTATTAACCCATTTTTATTAATCTAAGTATTTCCACGTGGTCTTATCTTAAATGAGATGGGTACAGACTTCTAATTCCTTTGGCAGCTCATATGGCAACTCTGTCTGCCTACACTTCCCAGAATTCTCCTTGTTTTCTAGCCCTGCCTATATTAACTGCCTCGTTGGCTACAGTGTTTTATTCATCAACCAATAAGAGAAACAAATGTACAGAAGACATCCCTATCACATATAAAGTCCATTTTTCTATCTCGTAAGAGTTTCCAATCATATGTATACAAGCGCTTCCTTCAGAGTCCGATGGAAAACAACATGGACCCTTATATGCACATGACACATTAGCACTTAGCTTATGTGAATAGCATCTGAGGAAGAATATTTTGGCATATTTCTCTCCATGTCACTGAAAACATGCTTGGTAGGAAAATCCATTTTAATTTGTTAATGATTCATTGTTATCTGTGATGAGAGCTAGGAAAACACCTGAGTCCCATTCCAAAGGATATCAGTTGTATGTTTCATTCATACCTAAATAATTTATTGACATCTTTAAAACCTAATGTGTTAATAGAAGCAGACTAGCTAAATTTTAGTCATAGCAATGTGCAAAAATTAAATCCAGATACTTTATTAAAGGATCATCAAAATCTGTCAAATCATTTGGAGCAGTGTCTAGGCCTTTCCTCCTGCCTCTAGGTTAGGGGAGTATCCCTCCATGGGGAATGTGCTCACAAAGTCCTTTTGTGCACTGGTTCCACTGTCAGAGAGGTCTCTTAGACTGCCCAGGCTTCTAACTGAGACACACATTCAGGGGATCTGAGTTGGTCCAATGCTAGTTTTGCAGCTCTCAGTCTGGGGTCCATTAGCTCCCCCTTTGTTCAGGTCAGCTGTTTCTGTGGGTTTCTATCACCTGGTCTTGACTCCTTTTCTCTTCCCTCTCTGTAACTGAATTCCAGTTCAGCTCAGTGTTTAGCTGTGGGTGTCTGCTCCTGTTTCCATCAGCTACTATACTAGATGAGTGCTCTAGATTGTCATATAAATTAGGCTTTGATTTGTTTGGCTGGTTTATTTTTGTCTAACTGATTAGACCATGGCTTCTAAAACTACATAAAATAGTGATGTGAGTTGGAAGCCTTTTTCCTATTCCTGACCTTAAAGAAATAATTTCAAAACTCCACTTTTGAATATTATGTTAGATAGCTTTGGTCCTACCATATATGTCCTTTACTATACGGATGCATACCTCTTGAATATGTAAATACTGAATCATTTTTTTTATCATGAATGATTACTAAATTTTATGGCACTTTTTATACACTTCTTGGGATGGTTATGCAACTCTTACTCTTATAGTAAAAGTGACTCACCATTGTAGAACTATTTAGAGGAACCTCATTTATATTACCATTAAAACTAACAAATCACAGGGTCTAAACAGTGCCTATATGAGGTAAGGGGAAGTAAAAGGGCCCTATAAAACATGAAAGGGGGTCTATTTTGTAGACTCCCAACTTTAGGGGCACTCCTTAGCCAAAGGGATAAAACTCGGTGGCGTGGTATTCTCTTATACCTAGTCATTCAATGCTTTAGTGCATGCCAGAGAAAGAGTTTAGTCATTGCCCAGATTATGGATAACTAGAATTGTTACAAGATTTTTAGTGTCCTCAGAGAATAAATGTCTAACTAGATACTTTTTATAATTTTTATCTTTGTAACTGGGAGTATGATGCTTCTAAATCTAGTGATCAGGGACAATCAAGTTTTTTTTGCTTCATCTAACAAAAACACTGTAATGAAGATCACTATTTCTAAAGATGTGATGCTTTGGTCCTTTCTGAATGTATGTAAACAGAGTGGCACTTTCACTCCCTGCAATCCAGTCCCGAAATAATCACACAGAGGCTTAATATTAATGAAAATATATTTACCCTTTGATCTGTTTTGTTACTACCTAGTGTTTACAACTTAATTAATCCATATTTATTAATCTATATTTTGCCAAATGGGGTTAATGGTCTGCTGGCATCTTGCTGCTTGGGCAGCTGGCAGATTTCTGTCCTGCCTCCTTCCTTCTTCTGTATCTCTGTTTGGATTTCCAGCCTAGATTTACTCTGTTTGTCTATCAGCCAAGTCAGCTATTTTAATAACCAGTGGAAATAAAACATGTTCACAGCATACAAAAGAGTTATCCCAAGAAGATGTGCATATTATTAACTGAGTTTACAGAGATCATTGGCTAAAGACCAGGTTAAGGTAGCTTTGAAGCCCATAAGTTAATAATATTAAATCAAATTATCGAAAGCACAATCTAAAATCAAATGCAGAGTTACAAGGATAAGGTACTTCAATAGTGTGATGCCTTTTGGCAGTGTGAATGTCATAAAAGACAGTTCTGGAAGGCACATTCATGTCAACATGTTCTACCAAGAACTTGGAGAAACCAGTGTCTTTATGTTCCATTGTAATAAGAAAAGGGCACACAGGAAGGTCAGAGGTGACAGGGCCTTGGTACTGGATAAATTTATGATAGGACAAAAAAAAAAACAGTCTAAGGACCACATTTTACATTATGATCAATCTATTACTTGCACAGTATTTTAGATGCAATTGGATTGATTCATCTTATTTCTGAGCATACAATTTGGTCTTTTATAAACATTAATATGCATCCATGCTGTAGATGAGTGGCAGTCTGACATATTTGCTTATTATCTATGAGTATGATTTCCTGCTTGCAGAAAAAGAACTTATAGTTTCCAATTACAGAATATTTCCAAATCAGTGGCCTTCAGGGGATGCAAAGTTAATTAATCTTTAATTCACTCAAAGTGATGAACATCTTCCTATATTTAGGATCATAAGAAGAGAATATTGCCTGTTCAGTTTGGATACATTATAATAGTGACTTGTTCATCCAATGCTGAAAAAGTCTCACAGGAATAAGAAAAAAAAAGGTTAAAGCAACATGTTCCTTAGAGCTTCCAGGGAACCACAGTCTACCATAACATAGACATGTGGTTTCCTATCGGTTTGTGTATTGAAATACATTCCAAGAGACCTGTTTCAAACCCTTGGAGAGTTCTGAAGATAATTTACTATATCAAGTAGGTATTGAATGTATAATTAAAGTAAAAAACACTGGAAAATGTTCGTTGCTTGTATAATAAATATCTGTGTTAAATAATTTATGAGATTTATAGCTTATACATATATATATATATATATATATTCCAATAATTTTCACATGATTTGAGACATAGTTAATTATAAATAGATGTTCAAATGGTTCAAATGTGGACTAGATGAAGTTAGCCCTTTGTGGAAGTATTATAAGGAGGAGAAAAATAATAAAATATAGATATATTTAATCTATTTGGTACTGAACTGATGTGTGTCAATTTGTTAAAGACACAATGTCTCCATTTGCATCAAGACCTCATTACTAAGCATGCTAATAAAGAGATAATTTTTTGGACTATATTTGTCAAAATAATTTTAATGGTAGAACTGCTGACTAAGTGGGCATTTATTAAGATTCTTTGATAGAAATGTAAAGGATAGTGAAGGAAACCTGTCACAGCTTTCAAATTGGAGCTACCTATCCATCAGATCAGAGGACAACCATGAACTCTATTAGCAACACATGCTCAGAAACAGAAGACAAGGGAACACCTGAGGAGATTAACAGATGTGTGGTCATTCAACATATTAATGATGGGTACAGAAAGATGACTGCAGTTTCTGAACTCAGAAACCATAACTTTTTTATGAATCACCAATCAGGACTTAAGGGACCTAACATAGAAATAAACAAGTTTTATATTTTATATTTGATGAACAGTATTCGCCTCTTCTCACCTGCCATACTGTACTGACATTTAAGTTTCAGGTGACTTTCATGTGCCTTTACTGAAGTAGCTCCCAGGTTTTTCCATATAAATGAAGCTCATGGGTGTTGGTGTTTAGTTTTAACAGCTGTGGAGGCCTAAGCCTAATCAAAGAAGTTAGTGTTTCCCTATGCTCATTAAAGGTGACCTTCAGTTGGGTCATAAAACCGTAAAACTGCTTCTACTAGAAATAACTGTGGAGTGAATGCAGAGAAGCAAATTTTCATTAAAAATAAATGTCCAAAGTTCTAAATCAGCAATAAATGCATAATAAAATATGATGAATTTGAACAAAACTTTTTTTCCATACTAATCTTGAGTATAAACTCAGGGTTCACTAATATGAATAGGCATGTGTGTGTTTATATGTGTGAGTGGACATGTATATGAGTGTGTATCAGTATGCATGTATGTGAATGTAAGTTGTATGCACACAATCCTATGGTAAAATTTTTATTGTGAATTTTCATCATTATTCTAAGTATTGGTTAGTGTATAATAACTGTCAATTTAACAGAGACTAAAATCGCCAGGGAAATGGACTTCTGGGTATGCCTGTTGGGGCTTGTCTTGATTACATTAACTGAAGACTTTGTCTGTTCTGACACAATGTCTCCAAGCGCTGCATTCTTATGATGTAGGTACTTCTGTGACTAAATGTTAAGGCTGGGTGAGATTTTACTGTGTTTTACCATTCAGTAGTCCTCTTCAGTGATGGATAAGTCAAGAGCAGTAAAGGTGTTGAAACAACTTTCAAATCTTATTGCTCTAAAAGTGTGAAACTTCCACTGATATTGAGTCTCTTAAAGAAATCTATGGATAGGTTATGGACATTTCAGTAACTTGGGAACACAAGAGTCACAAATACGTTGTTAGCAACACAGATGAGTATAGGTGTATGCTCCACAAAATAGTAATTGGTCTTGCTGGCTGCAGTTTTCCAATTTTTTCCTGATTGAACTTAGTAGATGAGCGTTGTGAAACACAGGTCCTTTTATTTTTATATTAATTACTAATGTTAATTCTCAAGTTACACTAAACATCACATAGTGATTCATTTTATCTATGTACCTATTAATCTCAAGACCGCGTTACAGGAAAATGACCTGGCTTAAAGCTCATGGTGGAGTTTCATGAGGACTAAGGCGTTTTAGAAGATATAGGCAAAGAGATGACAGAGATGCATAAAAAGTCACTTTACCTGTTAGATAACCACATTGAAGAAGTACTGGAGTAACAGATCCGAGCTGAAGGAGCTGGCTGCTGGGTTGCAGGATTAAGCTGAACCTCAAATTTAGCTGAGTTGAAGAGCAGAGGTGCAAGTGTGAGTCTGGGAAAGACAAGCAAGCAGACAGTAAATTATAAGTGGATGAAGATACAGCATGGGGAGGGGGGCAGACTGAGCTGAAATCACTGGGACAGTCAGGCGTTTTCTGGCTGCCAGGTCTTCTGTCTAGGATGACAGGTCAATGCATGCTACTGCCCTCAATGTTAAGGTATCCTCCTCCTTATGCGGATCAGATGAAAGGATTCAGATAACCAGGTTCAGATGAGGACATTCAGGTGAGCAGTTCACATGAGGGTGTTTTATTCTTCCTCTGTTGTACTAAGTTCTCAGCCTTGTTTTTGTTTCTTTGTATTTGTTCTAATGGTTTCAATGTGCCTTCATACTCACATGTTCACAACCTAAATGCCACATTCATACAGTGTTACAATTCAAATCTAGGAATCATTGGTCAGTCTGCATTGTGTTTGGTGCTGGACAGTTTAGTTAGCAGTGTCACATGCATACCAAGGTGCAGAGTCCTTCTGCCTCTACCTGCATCCTCCAAAGGGGTAGAATGGTGTTTGTAAAATGGACTCCAGCAGAGGAAGGCCTAGTCTGCAAAGACACTGTTTTATGCAATACAGTGTTTCAGACCATTATGCCACCTGACCTCAAAACTAGGCATCCAAAACAAATAGTAAGCAAAGCAAAGAGCCTTTTGTTACTATTCAGGAATCTGTACATCTGTACTGGCCTGTCCTTGGGGTTCTGACAGGATATGCCCTCAGCTGCAGCCACTAAGAGCACCACCTGTGCACATTCACTACTTTCCATTTTAAAAGGTCCTTGCCTACCTCCAGTCACTCTCTCTCTCTCTCTCTCTCTCTCTCTCTCTCTCTCTCTCTCTCTCTCTCTCTCTCTCTCTCTCTCTCTCTCTCTCTCTCTGCTTCTCTGTCTTTCTCCCCCCACCCCTGTTTCCCTCTGCCTCTCTCTTCTCCTCTACTGCTCTTGTCTCCAAAGGTCTGTCTCCTCCACTTTTCCTATTCTTTTTTCCCCTAATAAAAAAAAACCTTCATGTGAGCTCTGTTTCTTGGCATCTTTCTCTGTAGGGCCACTTTTTAAAATTACAACACTTTTATATTTTATTGGCTCTTCAATGTTGTAGTCTGATGCTCAATACTTATCTGCAAAGGTGAATACAAGGTAAACTAGTGGAAAAGAGAAATCCACTATAAACACATTCTGGACAGAAAGGTCAAATGGTCCCAGGGATGCAAGAACTTCAGAATGTGAAGTGTGTATGAGCATAGAGAAAATAAGATAAACAAAAAGTGGAAGCTTCTGAGGAACTTCTCTCAAGAGCTCATACTGGGAAGTTACATTCTTAGCTTCCCTTGACTGTGCCTTCAGTGAGTAGTTTTCCTGTTTCCATCAACTTGGTTGTTTACTATCTTGTCTGTTTTGTTCATTCTGTCACTCATTGATCTATGCTCTCTTCTTTCTTTCTTCAGTCAGGAAACATTCATATTTTACAGATGTTATGAAAATACCATCCTTATTTTCTTCTCTTAATTAAATACTCTGATGTAAATTCTCAGCACTGTACTCAGAAATGTTTTTAAAAATTGACAAAGTGTGTTTCCCTCTGATGAGCGTCTTTGAGTAGCTTCTAGGCTTCCTTGGCATACAACCAAAAGCCAAAAAGGAAAGCCATCCTCAGCCTTTGAAGTCAATCTCCTGTAGTGAGATATTCACTCCGTTTTCACCTGTTGCACTGATCACGCCTCTTTGGGGTGGGACAGGTACAGATGTGACCTGGGGGAACTAGGTCTGAGTCAGATGTCCTGGAGTGCTCTCTTGCTTGCTGGATTGAGACAGAGAGCATCCAGAGGCATTCTTCTGATGGGAACCATCTGTCTCTATTGTAAGTTATTTCTCCCTGAGTAAACATCTATTCTGCCTGTTTTTCCCGATCCTTATTATTCCACAATATCCTCCTTCCACTGTGGCCCTGGAACAAAATTTTGACTTACTGCCTGTTTGTGATATTCTACACACCCACAGATAGCACTCATTCAGCATCTTTCAAAGACCCAAAACACTTATTTACAAAGATGCCTTCTCAAAGATAACTCATTATCTCAGTGATGGGCATCCTTTTCTCATTGACTCAGTGATGTCCTAATAATCTGAACAATTCCTCTGATAGACTTTTACATTCTCTAGGGCCCGTTTGCCTAATTTATTTTGACTATCCTACTTATACATTCATGCATATTCATATATACACCAACACACACACACACACACACACACACACACACACACACACACACTCACACAGAGTAAACTGGTATGGATCAAACCCAAACCATTGTACAGTTGAGACAAGTCTACTACCCACCACAAAGCTATATCTTCAGTCCATTTAATTTTGCATACACATATTTTACTTGTATTTTTATATAATTTAAATTGTTTGAAGACAAAGGAGGTATATTTCATTTACAACTGGGCATTTCTCATCTAAAACTTTCACAGCACCAGTCAGAAGTTAAGTTTTTAGTATTGTTATTATTGGTTGTTTATTAACTAAACATCTAAAAGCCACAGGCATTAATATTATAATTAGAATATTGATATTTGTGCAAAGCAAAATTTAACAAAAGATGTGTATCTTAGCCAAGCCAAATCTTAATATTTACTTCATTGGCTACACACATGGAAACTGATGCTGCCTGTGGTTTCTATCTGCCAGATGGCTTTGTTTCTAATTTATGGTATTATATTATATATTCATAATGTGTGAAAACTATCACAGATAGTCATCTAACCCTAGCAACTTAGAAATATTCATAGATAACTCACCTAATACTTACAGAATAATTGGTAAAAACTATATCACGATTCATTTTTGAATATCTAAATTGCATGTATAAACTGCACAATTGACTCTTCTTAGAGAAAATGAACATCTTATAGTGTAAATTTAAGGGCAAAAATGAGAACATGGATAGAATCTGAAAAGTAAGATTGAGACATTTGTTTGATTTGGTAAATCATTCTCCCAATGCTGTTTTGGCTCTCCCTAAGGTGAAAGCCAGGCTTCTCTGGAACACTAGGAAAACCCAAATACATCCTGGCTGTCATAGGCTAAAAGCTGACAGGGCAAAAGAAATATTATGTTTTAATATAGCTATTAAGATTTCATGTTCATGCCATAAATGGACACCACTGAAACAGTTGATTTCCTAAATAATAATAATTTGAATAAGTCATAGTGAGAAGTTGTCTGTGGAAGATATATATATATAACAACAGATATATGACTCTATATATATACATATATATATATATATATATATATATATATATATGTATATCTGTTGTTTTTATGCCAAGTTGCTGGGTTCTGGGGAGATAATAGCAATTAATTTTAAGCATATTTCTTGTATACATCATAAACACTTACCCACTGTGTGTCTGTGATTCTTCTACAGAAAAAGTCCCTCAAAGGATCCTAGAAAGGGAGGTGGCTCAATATTGAATTCAATGTGAAAGAAATATTAAAATATAATATGAAAATGTTTTCCACAAGAGCCCTGTATTTATTATTCTCAAGTTTTGGTGTCTCTGTGAATCGAGTTTATAGTTTGGGCATCCATATATGAAATTATGCAAAAGCAATATGAATCCAGTATCTAGAGAGTAACTTTATCCTGCTCTTGCTGAAAGTAAAAATAAGAAGAAACACTCCTCATTTATTTATGCTGTGAGACTTCTCTGAAGGCACTGGGTCCTTAAACATGAAGCTGAAGATGGCTGTTGTCTCTTGCTTCATCTTACAGTGAGGAAAGATGATGTCATGCCCTGGGCTCCTTCTCACTTTATTGCTTATTCTATTTCATTTTGTTTTTATGCCTTCCTTCATCTGTTTTAGGATTATTGTTTCCTCTTCCTCCTTTTTTCTATGTATGTGTTTAACAAAAGTAAGAAACAATGGAGGAAGAAATTTTCAGAACTAGGAATGAGTCAAGAAAATTCTCCAAACAAGACCAATTTTTAGTTGCTAAACAAAAGGCTTCCCAGCAGCAAGGCCTAATCCTTACATGTTCTCAATTTGGAAAGCAAGTGGAACTTTAGATTAAATTAAATTTACTTCTGTGATTTACTCTTGATTAGTTCACAGAAACATGCTATTTAAAAGCAGAAGTAAGAACAAATTTAGAAGAGACTACATTGCAATCACCTCCCATGTAACTCTGGGACCTTCATGTTGATTTGCAATAGGAAGAAGAGATACAAAAGTTTTTATGTAAATACTATAGACCATGAAATCATGCCAGCTTGTGCTTCTAGCCTGTAGAGGGCAAATCAAAACCATTTCCCCACAGAGTCCTGCAATGCATGTAAAATCGAATGATAATATTACCAGTAAGAAATAAAGTGCCCTTTCTTTATATGATTGGCTGTACTTGCTACAATAAATATATTTCAGGATAATAAGATAAATTTGGATTGTAATACAGAAGCACTTTATTACTAAGTTTCAGAAAATAAAATAATGTGTATGTTTTTTCAGCTAGACTCATTAGTACAATGCACCACTGGGTCTTCTATCAATTACTGCTCTAAACTCATTGCAGATGCTATTACTGATGATGTATTCCACTGGCTGAGTTAAGCTTTGCATCTCTCTAGGCATTTGTATGGAAATCTGTTCTCTGGAGCCCAACAAACAGCATTTGGGAGGAAGTTCCCAAAATCACAGAGGGAGTAAATCCCTTGAGATAAGAGCTAACACCCAACATATATGGGGTTTGCTTTGCAGAGTATTCCTTGGGCAGCTTCTCAAAAATGAACAGTCTTCAGTTAAGCATATGATATTAGTCCTCACTGTGCCTTGTTGTCACAGAGCTGTTAAGAAATGTGAGATTGCCTGGCATTGGTGTCATACACCTTTAATCCCGGCACACAGTATGCAGAGTCAGGCATATCTTTTTGAGTTCGAGGCCAGCCTGATCTACAGAGCTAGTTCCAGGACAGGCTCCAAAGCAATACAGAGAAATCCTGTCTTGAAAAAACCAAACCAAACCAAGCCAATCAAACAAACAAAAAAAGAAATGTGAGGTTTCTCTAGTATATGATATGAGCTAGACACTATGTGTTTATGGCATTATCATAATTTTAGAATAAAAAGTAAGCACATTTACTAATACTGATTAAGTGTGTAAGCAAATTAAATATGATTAATAAATAAATGAGTCATGATCTTAAAAATAGATCAAGCCCATGCATCTCTAATAAGGTAAAAAGTCTACATATCTTCAGTCAGTGTAAGCTTTCAATTTTGTAACTTTTTACACCACTGCTAACATTAGAAATCTGTTTGTAACTTCCGCCATAAGTAATGACATTACTCTCAGCCTAACTTTCCCAGTATAGCAAGTTTTAGGTTAAAAATCTTGTTAGTTTTTTAAAATTATCTTTTATTTGAGATTATAATATAATTAGATAATTTCTTACTTCCAATTCTTCCTTCAAAACCCTCCCATATACTCTTTGAACTTTTTCAAATGCATGGCAAATGGAGTTGTGGTTTAGATTTAACTCAGAATGATTTTATAAAGCTTTTCCCAATAATATTTCCTCAGTTAAAATGCCAGTCTTTTGTTCATGATTCTCCCTTAGTTTTATGATTTGGCCTTCTAAATATCAGCATAAATATAGTTATTGTAGCTTTCAGTGGATTTGACATGAAAATTTGTGGAAGTGCGAGAAAGATATGAACTTTGTCACCTGATATTTTTAGCAGGTGTGAATGCCCTCACTATTTCTATTGTACTTCTCTTTGTGGACTATGATTTAAATTCTATTATCTAATTAGTTCATGTATTCTTTTCATTGTCTAATTCTTTCACATGGAAGATGGCCAGTGGCACTTCTCACAGGAGCCTAAATGAAAATCAAGTTTCTCTTCTTGTCCATTTTTTTTCTTCTTAAGAGGCTCAATACATTAATGTCTAAATCCCTGAGTCTTAGTTTAGTAATATTTATTCCCAGGTTTTATGTTAATAAACTTCTATGAAAATGCTTGTGCCTGTCTTAATGTCCAACTCTTCATTCATAAATACCATACATAGACTTGGACAGAGATTTTGGGATACCCAGATCCAAGGAGATTACCATGTTCCAACATATATACACATATTCATTGATAGTTTGCTTTCCTTAGCCAGATATTTTTCTGCTGTGTAACAATTGCACCTGTGTCTGACATAATAAAAGGTGAAAATGTTCATTTGTTCTGAGTGTCAAACAGAATTTAACGACAGAGATTGCTACATTTATTTCTGTCAGGGCAATCAGCACTTGCCCTGAGAAATGCTCATTTCAGTATGTTCTGACACTTAATATTTGAGACGTGGAAACTTTAGTTCTGCCTAATCTTCTCATGTTGCTCTATGGTAATGGGGGTTGAGGCTTCCCACTTAATTTCAGACCCAAGCATATTTCTCCCCAAGTGTTCTCCATCACCCTCTATCCTGGTAAATGCTCTGTATTTGGAGTACTAAAGGCATCAAACAGCAATAGGTGTAACAAGCATTGTGTCTATGATAACAACTGGAAGAGAGCCATTTCCAGCAAATACTATTATTGTTTATCCTATGGCATAAAAATATCTACCATGGGAATAAGAGGCTGGGAGTTTTACAGTAGAAGGAAACTCTGCACCAGGAATTCCTGTGGACTACCTCAGTCTGGCCTCCCCAGTCTGTTTCTGGTGGACACTATATGCTATTGTTTGGTGATATTCCACATATACACATGTACACTCACACACAACCAAACTGCCCAATAGACACTGACAATGATCTGCTATGAGAACATCACCATCAGAAGTAAGTGTTTCTCAGAGGTGTAGGTTAACACTTTTTTAAAGCCAGATGCCTTTATAAAAGAGATACTCTGTAATTAACACATCAGCAATGTGCTTTATCCCAAAGTCTAACTTTATGTAAAAGTTCAAGTTGTCTCTGGCCACAGAGCCTACATCCAGCTCACTTGCTCACAACTGCTATTTTCAACTTTGCCCAATGCCTTCTGGTCTCCAGACATTCCAAGTCCTTCAGAATCCTTGTTCTGCCTCCAGATTCAGTCAAACATTATTCACTTTCCCAGAAACTTCACATATAGATGTTAGAAGAAACTGCCAGAGAGATACACCCCCAAGCATAATTAAATGTCTGGGAATTGCTTCAGCAAAATCAAAGGTAGAAAGTGAAACAAATGCAACCATGAGCCAATGATTATTGAAACTGGCTGAATACTTCGTAGAATTAGATGTTCTATTGTCTCCCTTGGCACCTACACATATATACAGATTTAAGTTTAAAGGCATTATTAGAGTTTAATGCAAAGTTCTGTCATAGTGTTTATGTGAGTATTCATAAAAACCAGAACATGACAACTAATATCCACCTTTGGATTTTATTTCATTTTATTGGTTTTTTAATGTCAACCATAACCCTCCAGAAACAGAAAAATAAGGTAAAATTATAACTTTAGGATCCAGTCTGGCTTGGTTAAAATTTCAGCTTAATAGCTCACTGAATGGTGAGATATATATATATATATATATATATATATATATATATATATATATGATTTTATTTATTATCCTATTACTTTTATTTTAAAAAGAAAAAGAACATGAATGATCACTGCTTTCCCTAAGAACTGGAAAATGCCAACACATTCTGCCTTTACAAAACTTCACAAGCTTAGCCTCACTACACAGCATCTCTCAGCATACATTTCATGGCAGCTGATAAATCTTCCCAAGGAATATCAGTACATAGAGATTTTGCCTTGTGTTTTATTAATGAGGATATAAATATATTACAAACAATATTAAAATATTTTCTTTCACTTACTACTTGGTATTTGATAATGAAACTGCCAAAACTGTTTTTAGGAAGGATAAGAAAGTATGAGTGACTAACGTATTTTATTTTGCAGTGTTTGGGTACCACTTCAAAAAGCAGATGGAGCAGGAGCTGGATTCCTTTATTATTATCAACATTGTTCTACAGCAGAAATCATGTTCCAGATGCAAACAAGGACTTTCATGTGTGATCTTAAATATTTATGTGTCAACTCTCCTGGTCTGGCTCTTAATCTACTGATACTCATTACAGAGCAGTTCCACCAGAAGCATGCTCTTCTGGTAACTTAGCTAGCATGACAGGAGTCAGCAGAAATTGCCATATAAAACTGATGTTTAACAAAAACATTTAAAACCATCTAAGCCCATACTGGCACTTTGATTTGTGTGAAAGAGAAATCTTAACTAAGGAACCATGTCTTCCTAGAACATTCAATGTGTGACAAAGCACTATATATCTCAGAATTACTCAAGCAATTTTGATGCTGTGTTGGTATCATAGTTCAAGAGTTAAAGGGCTCTTCCATCAATCTTGACAACTTGAGTTCAATACAATATGGCACAAAGTAAGAACAAAGTTCCTCAAACTTACACACACACACACACACACACACACACACACACACACAAATAGATCAACTAAAATTTTAATGTTCATTGAGTCATTTGTTTGGATGTCTGATGAAGTTACTGCTTATCAGTTTTGATGACATATTTCTGCATATTCTGAGGGGTTCTAGAAACTATCTGAAGATAAGTATAATTGAAAATAATGTATTACCATAGTGGAAGTGAACAGAGCAAGCAAATGGCTGCTGACATTTACAATTCCAAGTTTTAGTGGTGACATCTTAAAAATTTACTCTTATTTACAGCTGTGAGATGTGAGACTTCTTCGAAGTTGTCTCATGCTCATTATGAGTATTTCAAATTTCAAGGATTTTCAAAGTTAAGATATCCCCAATGTTAGACCTTTTTATTAATACTGTTAACTTATTTTGCTAGTTTGAGCATATGAAATGTTTTCAGAGTAAATAGATTTTAATGAGTATGATATGCTGACTTGTATATTGAAATAAAGCTGAATGGAATTAAGTTGAAGACTGACAGGCAGGAATGGGATAGTAGGTGATTATTCTACCTTTAAATCTTAATTATATTATTAAGTTTCTAAACTAATTGTAGGTACCTCCTTCCCTTAAGAAACCAGGCAGTATTGAGGAGATAGTGATGACTACAGAAAAGACAAACAAGACTTTCTGATGAATCTGAAACATACCCAATGAAATGGCAGGGGACCGCACATGCCCTAAATATTTTAGCAGTTGAACTAAATGTTTCACAGCTAGTATAAAAAGAAAAATGCAGCAACCATTAAATTTGTTTGCCTGCCATCACAATAATTTAAAGACCAGCTTTTGCTTCATAATGGAGAAATGAGGAATTTGGGCCAACAAATATTTCTTTCAACCCTTTTCAATCAAGATGACATTAAGCAGACCCACCACTTTCTAATTCTCTGTGTAGTTCTGCCAAATTCAGGCAGCTGTTCTATAGATATCAAGTCAGGATTTTAGATATTGGTCCTGCACATTGGAAACTGAGAATAGTGGAAAGAGCCTGGCCTTTGGATTCACATCAACCAGCTGTGTGATCATGAACAGATCGTTGGACTCAACTCAGCTCAGTGTTTCTGAGGACTGAGCAAGAACCTCCGGGCTGAAAATCTGGAATACGTCTAGGAAGCAGCAAGGCATGCATGGAGAAGTCTCACATTTGGAATCAGAACAACTTAGAGAAACTTCTGTTTTTTGTCTGCTACACAGCACCATCATTAGCTCTACCCACATGATTTTGAAGTTGACAAACAATGAAAGTTTCAGAGCCATATGTGTTTTATCTGTAAAGTGAATAGAATGATTTCTCCTCAGGTGTGTTGGCAAAGGAAACAGGAGAAAATTTAAAGTAGCTACGAAGGTGACTGGCATAATATGTCATTTATACATATGCTTTTATCACTTCAAAGAGAAATATGTTCATATTTTTTCCACAAAAATGTCTCACTTTTGTTCTGTGAGTAAATTGTCAAAAACATAGCTGTTCAAACACACACACGCACGCACACACACACACACACACACACACACACACACACACACACACTTCATTGTCTTATGACAGTTCAAAGTCTTAATTGATTCAAGGCCTGAGCTGGTGTAAACTCTGGGGAGATAGCTTGTCCTTTCAGATGTCAAGTGTTTACTGCTGCTTATCTATGGCTTCATTCCCCACATCCTCCAAGTTTTTACAACTGCCTCAGTGTCCTCACACTGCCATCTCTATGAGTGTCCTGTATCTTGTTTGTTCTTTAAGATCTTGTCATTGGAATTTCCTCACCAGATAATAAACGGAAGTCTAATCAGCCTCTACAATCTCACCTAATCCATACTCTTCTATATTTGTAAATAATCTGATACATTCTGATGTTTAGAGGTAAGCATTTGGGCAGTGTTAGAGAACTCTTATTCTGTATGGTACATGATAAGAAAGAAAGGATTAAGAGAATCCTTACAGAGAAAGGGTTTTCTGAGTTTCTCTTTGTAGAAGCATTTTACAAGACTGGAGATGAAAACAATCTTTAGCCAATAGGAGAAAGCATTTGATGGATCATAGAACATGGCAGGTATTGTGGCAGGCTGCAGAAATGTCTGAAGTCTGATAAACCTTGACAGGATGCATAATATCTACATCCACTGATAATATATTGTTGACAGATGGAGAATGGGCATTTGAGATAGGGTAGCAGTGTTTCATTCAGGAAAATGAGATAATAATAAGTGAACAAAATAGACGCAAATGTGCATCCTGGCAACAATTGTAGCTGGAAGTACTTGGAACAGGTTGATACATTTGGAATCCATTAAAGTAGATCAAAAAGAACAGGGTCAGAAGGTAGGAACTGGAATAGGTATTGTGTTTGAATTATATTGTAGCAAGAAACAGAAAGGAGGCAGAAATCTAGGACAGAAATGATAAAATTTGTATGAACACATTCAATATGAGAATAAAAGAAGAGGGATGCATTTGGAAGGTAGAAGTGAAAAAAAACTTTTAAAAAGTAGTAATTAGAATTAAATTAAACCAAGTGAAGGCTACAAGCAAACATAAAGCATCCTGGGCTAGGTGGATTTGATCTACAAATGCTATTAATAATGTGCTAGTATAACTTTGGTGTCCTCTCTTCAATTATCTTATAAGAAATACTCTTATGAACTGCTTGCCTGGATCAAGTCCATTCCTTATGCCATTCCAAAGTTAGACACCCATATCAGACCAATCAGTATTTCAACTATATTTGTTTAATGTGATTTCTCAACCTACATAATTAGATACAAGAACCCAATCTTAGCAATTTAACATCAGAAGTCCTTTCCAGTGAATAAATAAAATGTCAATTATCATCAAAGAAATACATGAAGTTAGCTTCTTCATATCTTACCGCCTGTACTTCTCTGTCATTCTAGGATACCAGAATAAGATGGAAGGAGAAAGAGGGAGAAAGAGAGAGAGAGAGAGAGAGAGAGAGAGAGAGAGAGAGAGAGAGAGAGAGAGAGATCAGTTGAATTATTATATCATTGTGCTAGTGACAGCAAGTACCTGTGGGTATCACTCATATGTATTTCTACTCATTATTTTGAGTGAACATTTATAAATAAACCATCTAGAACAAATCATCTGATTTTCATTCATAATATCAGCATATGAGACAGCAGGGTGCGAGTGGTGACAATGAGTTCATGATGAAATCTCAACTGTTTGTAATGGAGGCCATATTAAATTTGAATAGTTTAACCTAGAAAAATAAAACATTCTTATTATTGCTTTTCATAAAAAAGTATGAACATTGGTCAGTCTGAAAAAGAAATACTTGAAAAATATCTTTGCTTTTTTCATATAATTTTAAACATTGCGTATGCTTGTAATACATTCCTATCCATCCATATAACTAAAAGAAGAAAGGAAACAATAATGTAAGTGCTTTTTCCAAACAACATCTCAGGCAGCAGAATGACATCTGACTAACAATCCCATCCTTCATGAATGCTAGCTATAAGCAGTCTTGTGAAGGAGGTACATGGAACAGCAACAGAGACAATCCTATCAAAAATTATAACATGGTCAGCCATTTAAACCATTTACCTCATTGGTGTTACTATAGAAGCTTTATTTAATTTCATATTTAATAAATGTCTTGGGAAAATTAAAGACCTGAAACTGAGAAGTTGGGGAATTGCTTAACTCATGCTCTTGCCAGTGTTTGGGGAAGAGCTAATGAGTTAATTTCTATTCATTTTAGATGCATGCGTACATTATTAATTGACAAATGAATTCCTCTGAAAACTTTCCTTGTTTATATATTGATTTATCTTGTATTTAGCACTTTCTGTTAATTGTTCATTTAATATTTAATAACAATACCCAGTAATGCAGAGATATAATGAAGTCACAACTCTAAGTTATCAAAGAATGTTTATTTTTTGGGTTGGAAAAGCTTCAAAATATTGTATTTATAATAAGCTTGGGAAGTATAATAATTACCTGGTGCCACATTATCTGAAATGACTGAAGATTTATGGAAATAAACTATTTTATTTATTATCCTCCCAAATTATATCATTAATTATTAAAGATATTAATCTTAGAATAGTAACATAAAATGAATTTTAAGATTATAGTTATCATCAGCCTACATCAACTTGAAAATTTTTTCTTTTTTGAAAGCATATGAGCTATAGGTATAAAATTTCTATTGATAAAAATGAGCAGACCTAGGGTCAGTGGTGAGCACACATTGCTCTTGTAGAGGGCCAGAATTCAGTGTTCAGAATACACATCAGATAACTCACAAACACCTGAAATCCCAGTTAAACACAGAATGTGTACACACAAATAATTTTTTATTGCCTTATAAGCTATGGTTATCCTATTCAACAACTGCCACTCCATGTTATCCACAGTGGCTAGCTCACAAGAGATGAAGCCTGAGGTAATTCTCTTTCCTCAGGTACCAATTCTTTCAAAACTACTAAGGAATCTTATTTAAATCTTTGCTGCACTGAAGAACTCAAGATTGAAAGTTTGAGGTAGAATCATGGGTCCCAGAGAGGCTGAATAGCAAGCTAGCTCATGCAGCTCACCTCCTCATGTCTCCTAAGAAGTCCTCATGCTCTCTCTCACCCCCCCATTATAAACCCCTCCACCTGGCTCCTCCCTACAACTTCCTGTCAGCTAGTTGTTGACCCAATCTCCTGAGGTCAGGTGAATTTTATTTAATCAAACACAACTTTGCATCATTAAACAAATATTCCAGAGCATAAACAAAGGTAACACACCTTGAAAAAAATATTCCACAACAATGTAGTGAAGGGCCTATCTCAAAAAGTAAGTTGGAAAATAATAGAAAAAGATACCTGTCAACCAGTTAAGGGGTGTAGTGCCTTTACCAATAAGAGTCTTACCATGTAGTTAATAGTGGACACCAATGGCAAAGGCAAGAACCTACACAGGGTTGAAGACTTCTGAGCTATTCCTGGTGCCCATGCTTTACAGTGCAATTTTCACTTACTAACTTACATAGCCAGGGGCAACACCATTCACCATGCAGACTAATCCAGGTGGAACTCACATTAAATTTTATTTGCAATTAGTTTATTAACAAGTGGTTTTCTGTGGTACCTTCTCATATATCTTCAGTTTTGGTTGACTCACTACTTCTTTTACCCCAGCGACCAAATTTCATCCCTGCCAAATTCTTTAACCTTCAGTATTGATCTGTGCTTTCATTTTATATGTGCTCTACTATCCTTCCACTAATTTTTAATGTTTGGCTAAGAGCTAATAGGCTTCCAAATGGGTTCCCATATCCACTTCCTTTGGCTTAGCTCTTCCCATTTTCTATAGGTTTCTCACATACCCCATAGGCCCAGAAAAGCTTTAACTATTGAAACCCCAGATCCCATATTTCAATATTCATTTTAAATATTAAAAGAAACTCCCCTTTCTATATTTGCATGTTCTACTCTTGTTCCAAATTTAAAAGACCAATAAAAAATACAAGAATAAGAAAAAGAATAATAATAAACTAAAAACTTTATTTAAGAGAGAATTAGTGGCCTTTATTTCATGAAAATTCAATGATTTCACTCTTTACAACTTAATACTATTCATATATATATGTGTGTGTGTATACATATATATACATATATATATATTTTAAATTCCAGTTCATGGACATCTAGGTTGATTCAATGTTAATCTCTTTGGACGATAACATGAATATCAATGAATGTGCAGTTTTCTTTCTAAACTTCGCTTCTTAAATCATCATGGAAACCTTTGGGAAAGAGTCATAATTTCTGCCTCTTCCCACATCCAAATATTTGATATTCTTGAAGGCACCTAATAAAGTCATTGCAGGACCACTTGCCCAGAGATAGTGACTCCAGGCTGTTGTGCTTTTAGAGACTATTGATACTCAGCTCTCAGATTTTGGAGGATTAAAATGTGAAATTATCTATGCCACTATTGTGGGGAAGGTATAAAGAGGTGAGTAATGTGCTTCAAAGTTGTTAAGAAAGAAATCTTGGAATGAATGGGGATTCCATCGAATTCAAAGATCTTTCCTAGCACAGACGGAAGGGAGTGGGCTCAAGGCAACATTAGATCAAAGATAGGGACAAAAAATCTTCAAAAGACACTTTTCCAAAAGGACCTGAGTCTGAGAAACCAAAGTAAATCAAGACTGGTGAGGAATAAGAGCATAGAGTGTGGACTCAGAATGGCTAAAGATTGTGTTAGTCCATTCATTAAAGGTACAGAACCTTTCATATCACCTTCTCTACGCATTTACTTTGTATTTTGCATTCAGCTATGGTACTTAAGCAACCAGCTGAAAGAAAGAGAATGCTGAAATATGAAGGTTTTTTATTTCTTTACAAGCAGACAGGTGTTATTTCATTGGAGTAATTTGTTTAGAGTCTTAGTTTCCATGGATTAAATGAAGAGATACCACTGGAAAAAACAACCCTTGGTTGTTAAGACCTCATTAGAAATTGTCCATAAAAGCCCCATTTATCTTGTTTACTGTGTCCTTTGCCTCACAGATGCTTCTCAGTTTCAGGACGTCCCATGTATTAATTGTCAATCTCAGTGTCTGCTACTGATGTTATGATCAAGAAGCAGTCTCCTGTACCAATTCCTTCAAGGGTACAGTCAACAAGACAAAAATGGCAGCCCACAGAATGGGAAAAGATCTTCACTAAAACCACATCTGACAGAGGCTGATCTCTAAAATATACAAAGTATTCAAGAAGCTAGTCACCATAACACCAAATAATCTAATTAAAAGGTGATGTACAGAACTAAATACAGAATTCTCAACAGAGGAGTATAAAATAGCTTAAAGACACTTAAGAAAGTGCTCAACATTCTTGGCCATCACGAAAATGCAAATCAAAACAACTCTGTGACAGTATCTTACTCCTGTCAGAATGGCTAAAATCAAAAACACCAGTGACATCTTATGCTGGAGAGGATGTGTAGAAAGTGTCACACTCCTTCATTGCTGGTGGGAGTGCAAACTTCTACAGCCCCTTTGGAGATCAGTATGGCGGTACTTCAGTAAAATGGGAATCAGATCTAGCAATTCCATTCTTAGGCATATACGCAAAAGATGCACATTCATGCAACAAAGACATCTGTTCAACTATGTTCATAGCAGCATTATTTGTAATAGCCAGTACTAAGAAGTAACCTATATGTCCCTCAACTGAAGAAAGGATAAAGAAAATGTAGCACATTCACACAATGGAGTCCTCCTATTCAGAAGAAATAAAACAATGGAATCTTGAAATTCATAGGCAAATGGATGGAACTTGAAGAAACCATCCTGAGTGAGGTAACCCAGTCACAAAAAGAGGAACATTGTATATCCTCCCTCATATATGGAATTTAGACATAGAGCAAAAGATTACCAGAAAAAGCAAGGAAATAAGGAGACCCTCAGAGAGACATACATGGTCCTTCCAGAAGGGGAAAAGGAGAAGATCTCCTGAGAAAATTGGGAGCAGGCAGCAGCATGGTGTGGGGGTGGGCAGATGTTAAAAGAAAGAGAAGGGGAGAAAAGGAGGGTATAGGAGAACATGACGAAGCAGTAAAATTGAGTCAGAGGAAGAATAGAAAAAATAAAAAACAAGAAAAGAAATACCATAATAAAGGGGGGCATTATAGATTTAAAGAGAAATCTCACACTAGGGAAATGTCCAGAGACCTACAAGGATGACCCCAACTAACAGACTAAACAATAGTTGAGAGGCTACAGTAAAAGCCCTTCCCTGATAATGAGATTGATGACTACCTTATATGCCATCCTCATCCAGTAGCTGATGGAAGCAGAAGCAGACACTCACAGCTAAACATGGAGCTGAACTACTGGAATCCTTTTGCAGAGAGGGAAGAGTGATAAGCCAATGAGTGAAGACCACACTGAAGAAACTCACAGAAACAGCTGACCAGACAAGGGGAAGCTCATGAACCCCAAACTTATAGCTGGGAAACCAGTATAGGACTGACCCAGACCCCCTGAACGTGGGTCTCAGTTAGGAGGCCTGGGAAGTCTATGGTACCTCTGACAATTGAACCAGGGTGTATTCCTAGTGTAGAAATGCACTTCAGGAACCCATTTCCATGGAGGGATACTCCCTTAGCCTAGAAGCATAAAGCAGGGCCTAGGCCCTACCCCAAATGATTTGACAGTCTTTGATGATCCCTCATTGAAGGCCTCACCTTCCCTGGGGAATGAATGGGGAATGGGATGAGGAGTCTATGGAGGGCATGGGAAGATTAGAGGTAGAAAGAACTGGGATTGATATGTAAAATAAGAAAAAATAATTAAAAATAAAAAAGTTCTGAAAATAAAAAAGTCCAATTTAATAATAAAATAATTAATTCAGTAAATCTAGTGCTATATTTGGTAATAAATTACAAATACAATAATACTGATTTTGAAGTTATTGTCAGAAGGCAGGTAAAAACTTTAAAGTGGTACTGCATGATGTCTACCCCACAACTCCTTGACATGTGTCTTAGAAATTGTGCACACAGCTTTAACTTACATACATACCTTCAGGCAGAACTCTCATAAGAGCTGTCTAATATATGAAAATAATAAACAAAAATGCAATTTCAGAGTGCCATGTGTTCAGGTCATATACATACCCACCAAGGGAAAAGAGGGAAGATTGACATTGGGAGCCAGTTTCCTCTTCCTAGTACATAAACTAAAATGTGCATGTAAATACAGCATTCAATTACACTTGGACTGCAACTAACAAACACGGCAAGAGTCTTGAACAGCAATGCTCACAGGCAGTGATATGCCTGACCAAGGTTTTTCATAGCTGCTACTGGAAGCATTTATAAACTACATCAATATTACATATAAAACTGTTTGAGTGAACATAATAGGCAATTGTGAAAGAAACAGTCATCTGTGAGGGATACTGAACATATTGCAAAGGGAAAAATTCCTTTCAGCAGGAAGCTTTGAGAGTGGAAGTTTATGTATACATTCTTCAGAGCATTGTAACGGACAGCTTTCTCAGTGAAATCAGGCACTGGGAGAAATTTGATGGCAACATGGAAGACATAAGTTACAAAAACAGAAGACAGATGAACTTCTTTATTTTCTAAATTAAATCATTAGAGACAGGGTAATCGTGAAGTCCCCAGGAGGCACTTGAATCAGCACTAGTTATTATCTTTTCTATCTGGAATACATGCTGTGTTTGTATTCTGCTTTCTTATATTCGGGACTGATGAAGTCAAGACCAGACTATATTCATAGTTTGATGAGACATGTTTATAATTGCTTCCCCAGCATCAAAAATGATGCATATTTCATTCATAATCTATTCTCATACAGAAAAATTCTGTTGCAAATGCTGTATCAGCGAACGTATTAAAGAAGATAATTTTCTTCTAAAAGGCAGTGATTTATTGTCCTAAATGGTATAAGGCTTTAACAGCTAGCACTGAACAAATGGAACTCTTGTGGGGAATGTATCAAAATTTCTACACAGCATTATTACTCACACAGGGAAAATGCATTATTCTATTAGTAGCTTTAATATAATTTCAAAGACATCAGTAACATTTGCTTTTAAATGAGACTAGGAATAATAAAACATGGCCTAATATACAAAAATCTATGAAGAAAATAGCTCTTCTAATTTGAGGAGTTTCATTTTCCTAAATATTTGAATATTTCCTTTCTTTTTACAATTTTCTCTCATTTTAATATAAGTTTATAAGAAGAACAAAGATGGGGAGATGCTTTATGCAGTTTTTCATTTTTTCCCCTCTATATGTCCTGGAAATTATGTTACAAAATACATTATGTAATGTGTAAAATCTAGCTATGAGTTAAACCCAGGAGAACAGACGGCTGTTTGATGAGCAAAATAGTAAATTAACATATGTAAGTTAGTTTAGAGATTATGGGGCAACAAAAAATTCTATACCACTCATGTAATCCTGTTCACTTATATTCTTCAAAATCTTCTCATGAAAATTCTGATTTGGAGATTAATGTTCATCTGTCAAGTCATCACATTTATTCAATACCTGAATGTGTATATATGCTGAGTTTTGTCAACATCACTCTGTAAACTAAATCAGACACACTAAAAACATACAGAAGCAGAGTTAATAAGAGTAAACATATGGATGATAGCAAGTTTTGTGTTCATAGAATAAAGGACTACACATATAGAAACCACAAAAGTAAAGTGCAAAATGGTGTCAATCATGACCATGTTGTGCTTATAAATAATCAACAAAAGTTAGAGGGGAGGGGATGCAATTATTTGAAAGCACTTCTGAGCTTATGCTAAAAGATAGTACCAACACTGGATTATATTTTATTATCATTATTATTTAATATTTTTTTCTTATTGTACATAGAAATCCCAGTCCTCTCTCCCTCCCTTCTTGCCATGCCCCTCACCAACCTCCCCATCCCATCTCCCATCCACTCCCCAGGGAGGGTGAGGTATTCCATAAGGGATCATCAAAATCTGTTAAGTCATTTAGATAACCCCGTGTCTCTAGGCTAAGGGAGTATCCCTCCATGAGGAATAGGCTCCCAAAGTTCTTTGGTGCACTAGGGATACATCCTTGTTCCACCGCCAGAAATCCCTTATACTGCCCAGGTCTCCGAAGTGAGACCCACGTTCAGGGGTCTTATGCTTGTTTCCCAGCTATCAGTTTGGGATCCATGAGCTCCCCTTTTTGTCGGGTCAGCTGTTTCAAACACACAGTCTTAATCTTATAAATGCCCAGCCTTAGCTTGGCTTGTTGCTAGCCAATTTTTGTGAACTTAAATTATTGCATCCATCTTTTGCCTCTGGGATTTTATCTTTCTATATCCCTTTCTGTTTTTCTTACTCCATGTCTTGCTACGCAGCGAAGTGCCCTGTACCTGATGTCCTTCTCTCCTTCTCTTGCTCCTCAATCTCCTCTTCCAAGATTTCTTCTCCTATTTATTCTCTCTGCCTGCCAGCCCCATTTATCCTTTCTCTTGCCTGCCTTCTTGAAGTTCAACTCTTTATTAAACTATTCCGGTGTTTTAGACAGGCAATGTAACATAGCTTCACAGAGTTAAACAAAATAGTACAACAAAACTTTGCGTCATTACCCAAATGCTCTACAGCATAAATGAATGTAACGCATCTTAAAATAATATTCCACAACAATCTCATTTATTTTAGTTTATGTTTTATCATACTGTGTTACCTCTCTTCCATCTTGCACCTTCTGTTTCCTCTCTGTGTCTCCTGGCATCTCTCTCCATGACTTGATTTTTCCCCTTCCTTTCTCTCTCTGCTAAGAAGTCCTGCCTATCCTCCATAGTTACTGACCATTTACTTAGGTTTTTAGTAAAGCAATCACAGTGATACATGTGTACACAGTGTAATCAAATATTGGCTGATAGCTGGAAGAAAACTTTCATGTGCATGTGGTAAAACTGCTGCATTGTGTTATAATGATTGCTTTGCTGAAATGACTTCCAGGCATAGAAAGGACAATGCAAATAACATCATATCTACTAAATATCAATATTATTTGGAAAAGAGATAAACTGTACCATTAGTATATCTTTTGGTGTAGACCAAGTAGGTCAAAGTTATATATGTAATAAGATCCCTAATGGAAATATTTATATTGTTTTAAATGTTTCAAGGATAAGATGACATCCTTGCTTCTTTTTGTTTCTTTCTGTTAGTTCATACTGAATTATTTTTATAGGATCTTGAAGAAACCCATCATAACTTGGACTCAGTATGTAGCCAAGTAGAACCCTACCTCTTAATCACATGTCCTTGCATCATGTATGCTGGGATTAGAATTGTTTACTACTAAGTCTGGCAACATGTCTGTGTACTGTCTTCTTCCTAAAATTTCTGTAGCTGTAGGGGAATTAGGTTGCCTTAAATACAAATATGGCTTTAGATATCCAACTAGCTTCTAAATAGAAGAGAAAGCCATGTAATGAGCAATCTGTCATCTATACACTCAGGGCCAGGCTCAGTTTGCTGGAGAAATCCTTTGGGGGTAATATAACTATGTTTTGACAGACAAACTGTATCATGGACATTACACAATTACTGATTTACCAGTTATAACTCTAGGTGATGGATTAAACTGTAACTGTAAACCTTATTATCAATGATGTCAAAGTATATATTTTAATCAGAACTAGGAATTTCCATAAATAAGACCTCACAAATTACATTGATTTGAGTAGTATGTTATTGAATACCTTTAAAAAATCATTGCTTCACATTTAAACCTTCTTTTAATATTTTAACCAAACATGTATATGCACATGTATCAACAAAACAGTTTTCTGATTTCTAAAGAAAATATAAAATAATTCAACAGGAGAAAACATTAAGACATCCTGGTTAAACTAAGGCAAACCTGCATACATTATTTTTGGCAAAGTTTCAAGGACTCTTTTAAAAATTTGACTCTATCTTTTTCTTAAACACAAAAATAAGCTTAACCCCTAATTAAATAATATTAGTTGATGTTCATAGTGTGGAAAAACTTTACATTGCTTTAGAAAACTGAATAAAATTAAAGAGCCACAATTGTTTATAGATAAAAGCAGAAAGACTACGTCTTATTTTTGAATGTCAGTGCCAAGATACTGCAAAGTTATGAGACAGCTGGCTATGTCCATTTACCCACCTTGTCATGCAATTAATTGGATGAGTATATAAATGGAAAATGCAGTATGGAGACAGCCCTATCAGAGCAGATGGTACATGATTTCCCAGCTCTAAGAATGTACTTTGTTAATTTATTTTATTTAGTTTTGCATTCCTCTTACAAGCTGTGTGTGAAAATTATATGAACAATAGTACTGGAAGGAGATTGCCATGCATATGCCCAGCAAACTTACCTGACTTTTTTCATTCAATAACTGTTACTGGGAATCAACAAAGGCTGGTACTCTCCAAGGTGATAGATTGCAAGCCATGAATAAAGCAAACTGGTCTCTCTCTTCATAGTGTTGACAGTAATGTGAAAAGAAGGAATTAAAATATTATAGGTTGTTGGTAACATCTATTCTTTCTTTGTGTGTGTGTGTGTGTGTGTGTGTAAGAGAAAAAGAGTAGCGATGAGAAAATACTGTAGTTCACTTCATTTTTAACAACCTCAAATGAAGCCAAGAATTCATTTGAAAGAATGACTCAAAACAGCAGAAATTTCTGGTGTCTTGACTCCATTTTAGGGTCTTGACACTTAGCCAGCATGATAAATCCAGTCCAGCAGAAGGGAGGGGACCTGGGATAGGGATGGGAATGTTACCCAGGAGTCATCCATTTATTTAGGTTCTTGTAGAAGAGAAGATGGTCGCGTTTATAAAGGCATCATTTGAAACAACCAGATTTAAAATCAGGACTATCTCATAGTCAGATTCACTGTGGAAAGTCATTGTGGTCACTGCCTTGAAGCATCACCAACAAAAGCATGAGTTGGTAGATAAGAGAATATGATGGTGAGTTATAAACTGGCAGCTGTGGAAGCAATGTGGAAGGAATTGACTTGTCATATATTTTGCCATTCAGGTTAATATTTTCCATATATATGGATGTATGCTTTCCAAAAATAAACACATTTTTGTTTGTTTGTTTGTTTTTGTAGAGTAGCTGCATAAATGTTTGTTTTTTTTTCTAGCATTAGAAAGTTTAGTGACAAGAACACAGTAAGTCTCTCCAAAACATATCTTACTCATCTGTGAGTCATGAAACCAAAAAGAATCTGAGTTAATTTTGTCCAGAGCATTGCACTTTAAAGTCTTTTGAATATTATCTCATTCTCATGTGTTATTATGAGATACATCTCAGAAAATAATAGTAAATAAACTAATCTAAGAAATTGGGAAGCCAAGGTAAAAATACACCCAAGACCCAAGGATTCTATGAACACTGAATTCAGGCAATATTCTCGAAGTGATGAGGATATGGGCTATTGCCTCTTTACCTTTAGATCTTTGCTTGCTCCTGACATATACCCATAATGATTGTTCTTGAAAAAGGATAAGTAAAGAAGCTACACTGGAATTAGGAGTCAGCATGGCCTCTCTTATGTTAAAATTTATGTTGGGAAACAAAAATTCTTCATTAGGATAATATTGTCTTGGGTAGTATAAATGGCAAAGAAAATATCTACTATCATGATTTTTGCAGTTCTTTTATTGCTGAATAACTATCTCTTAACCCTCACATACTCAAATATCTCCCAGTTTCTGCCTCCATTATCCAAGGCATATGAATGCTTTGGGGAATTGCTCTTATCATCACACTATCTGAAAACATTAATTTATTGGAGTTAAATTTTGATAGACTGATGGGAGATGTTATTCTGTAAATATGTTTTTCATACTGGTTAATTAATAAAGCACCGTTGGGCCAAGGAGAAAGCAAGATAGGCGGGTCTAGGAGACAAGGAGGATAGAGGAAGTGGTAAGGAGGGGTCAAGATGTAGACCCGGGAGGAAGGAAGATGCAGACCGCGGCTCCCTGATAAGATGACCACGTAGAAGTACTTAGATAAGTAGAAATGGGTTAACAATTAAGACAGAGCTAGCCCATAAAAAATAATGGTAACTGGCCAACAGGATTGTATCAAATACAGAGTCACCGCTTGTTATTTGGGGCCGGCTGGCGGAAAACATGCATGCAACAATAGACCATGTTTTATATATGTTCACATTTACATAAAGTTATAGAGCATTTTATACATACAAGGTACTCTTTTGTTCATTATCAAACAACCCATTATAAGCTGATAAATTTCTATCTGTCAGTAATGACCTTGGTACTCATGAAGGCCTCATAAAATTATTTCATGCCCACTAACCAATGAGAAGCTTCTACTTGATCAGAAGACTTTGGGACTGAGTCCTCTCACATCTTCTGGTTTCTTTTAAGACTTATATGCAAGTCAGATGTCCAAGAAATGACCACAGAGTGAAGAGTGCCTCCCACCTTCTGGAAGTAGTCTTTTGAAGCAGTGAAATGCAACCATCTACTGTTCCCCCTTAACAAAATTCACACATAACACCTGCATTTTTAATAATTCAGGATTCATATGCCTTCTTTCATTATACAATTTAGAATCTTTTAAAACAATAAACACAGATTTATGCTGCACAGTCAAGTTATGACAGTCTAAAATGTGAAAACATTTACATTATATATGTATATTTAGTTTTTGAACACATTTGTACACTTAAAATTAAATATCTATATTTTACACATTAGCCTTGAAACTTCTATTTATTAATTTGTAATTTTAAACTTAATTTTGAATCCTGTTAATAGTTGGTATGATGTATATTTAATTTTACTCTGAACTATATTTTCATAGTGAAATAAGTGAACTATGAAATATTTAGGATAATAGGTAAATGAATAATATGGAATATGAATACATTATGTAAATTATATATTGGAATAAAAAATATCTACAAAACAATTGACCTCTGACAGTCTAAGTGTGTGTATTCATGCACTAATATCTGACATGGGTATTTTCATAATCAGTTATAAAATAACCAAATCAAAATAATAATAAAATACTTAATTTCTCTGATTTGCAAATTATAACACAATGACAAGCCTATGATATCTAGTTTATATATAACAAAGAAATAAGTATTTTAAAGTCATCATTTTCAGACATAAAAATAACAGTTCAAACTATGTCTCATCTTTAAAAAATATTATAAAAATAACCAAAAACCAAAAGCCCTCTCTAGTCAGGAAATTGGTTCCACAATTATAGAGCCATGAGACATAAGTTTGATTCCCTAGCATTCTTAAAAGATGCTGGGTGTGGCTAAATTACCCTTAATGGTATGAATGATAGAGACAGGGGATACTTGGGCCTTCTTGAGTGCTAGCTAAGTTTGAGAGGAACCCCATCACAAGAAAATAAAACAGAACAGATATTTTATTTTGTATTGCTTTCTTACACACACACACACACACACACACACACACACACACACACACAGAGAGAGAGAGAGAGAGAGAGAGAGAGAGAGAGAGAGAGAGAGAGAGAGAGAGAGACAGGAAGAGAGAGCATAATATTTATATTTTGAGTCTGTGTGTTACTCATCCTTTGCCTCACCCTGTCTTTTTCTCCTCTGTCACTATTTCTCTTCTTTTCTATTTTTAGCCTTCACAGTGCTAGAGATTGACATCAAGTCTCTAAAATTCTGCATAAGTACTCTGCCATTGGGCCATATCTATACCACTTTTAATTTTTCTTTAATTTTGAAATAAGTTCTCTATATATTAGACACACTTTAAGCATTCTATTATATGGCCTCACCTCTCTACTTCCATTAAATGAGATTACCAGTCTCACCAACAACCCTCAAATCTATTATATTTAAAACCCATCATTTCTTAATGAATGGTACAGTTCTATGTGAAACATGGAATCCAGACAATCATGATCCATTTCCTTAGAAGTCTGAGTGTCAAGATATCCAAAAAATATAATTGGTTATTTGACTAAAAAGCTATGTTGATATGTTCAGATTATCCTCATTACCTCAATGAGCCCTATTAACTTATCACAAAAAATAGTAGAACATTTAACATATACAGAAGACACAGAGATAGACAGATTTGGAGATGCTTGTGTTTAAATTTAGAGTGAGTCGAGTACTGACAAGGGAACAAAATGCGGGAAGAAACTGATTATTTGTAGAATATAGGGCATGGATTTAAAATTCTGGAAGCTAGAATGTTGAGAAGATGTTTTTGTTGCTTGATGCTGAATAAGCAGGAGGTAGTATTCAATATTGTGCAATGGATTTTTAACCAGTAAATAAATTTATAAGTTTCCAATCTTAGAATTTGTTATAATCTCTCAAAGAACATGGCATGCTCATGCATAAGGTCTATGGCAAAATTTTAGATTCAATGTGTTGGGTGCATATGGTATTTACTTTACTATCCCATGCAAAGATACCTCTGAGATTGTTTATGAAGGAATTTCCAGACTGGGTTTAAGAGAGGTAGGAAAGGCCACTGTAACTGTGGTACCACTATGTAGGTTTGGGTCTCAGTAAAGAATGGAAAGGAGAAAACTGAGCACTCACATTCATCTCTATAACTGCAAAAGCAGAGTGAACAGCTAGTGAAACTCCTATCACCATGCTTTTCCTACCACAATGGAATGTGCTATCAATATCCCTGTCAGCATATGCACTTTCTTCCTTAAATTGCTTTTGTCAAGTATTTTTTTCACAGTACTCAAGAAAGTAGATTATATCGTGTACCAGTAACTTGAATTTTTAATAAGTTCTTGCCACTATAAATTGGAAAAACACTTCTCCAGATTGCTAGAATTAAGTTTTAGCCTACACAAAGAAATAGGGCTCTATTTCTATGGGAAAAGTTGTAACTTGTGATACATAATCTGAAGCTATTTATCATAGACTGACGAACATTTAGAATGGATATGGGAATGTCAGAAGATGTGGAAAGAATATTCACCTTGCATAAAATAACCATATTGAAAGAGAAACATGGATGGCATTTTATTGACTGAGGCTTTATATCCAAGCAAAGGCATCTTGGGTTGGGTCATAATGGGCTATTCTCATTATTGTCTTGACTTTAGATGTGATAGTAGCCTAAATTGAAGTAGGGATTGCAGAATAATTTAAACAGTTTATGGATCAAATTCTCAGGATTCACAAGAAATGAAAATACTTTTTATATTGTTTCCAAGACTGGAGAACATACAATTTGATCACTTTCTAAGAAAGCCCATATTTCTCATCAAGTAAAGTGAACATGCCATCACAAAACTGATTTCTGACCAAGGATTATTTATAGCTAATTAAATGGAACCATAGAACATTTTGGTCTTGGTCTTGACTGCTGCATATGTAATAATAATAGTGATGGATAGAGATACATAGCAAAGGACTAGAGGACTGCACTTTAAAGATCAATACATCTAATTTGTCCTGTAAACTGTAGAGTGTACCAGTATAAAAGTCATAGTAAATGTTAATATCCAAAGTCATTTGCTCACAGGTGAGATTACATAGGGGAGATATCTGCATCTGTAGTTATTCTCCATACAGCACAACATTCAAGACTTCAGATGCTTGGAAAGCCTAATCCCCACTATGCTTTTGCGTACTACTCTTGTACCTATAGATTCAATGGGTTGTACAGATAATGAAAGACTATAGTAAATTAAAGATGTATCCAACTTCACTTGCTATGCCAGATGACAGTCCAAATAAAATTTTGTCACTTGGCTCCTACAAAAATTTTAAAATCATTTTTATTCTCAGCATAAAAAGAATCACGTGCTTTTGCTATGTTTTACACCTATGCAAAACTATGTAGAAATCTGATGTTTGACTGTCCAATCAGTGAGCAGCATACAGAATAGAATACCCCATCTTTCTTTCTATTGCTTGGCTCTTGTTAAATTGGTGTGATCTAAAATCACCAGAGACAAAGGCCTTTGTGGATACCAGTGATATGTTACTCAGATGATTTATTTCTTGCTCGTGTCTGTGAGGTATTTTCTAGATACTGACTGATGAAACATGCTACCTTAATATACTGCTTCTGTGGTTTTCCTAACATGATGTAAAGTTGCTTAAACTCTGAACCAAAATAAGCACCCCCTACTATATATCACTCTGGTTATGATATATCATCTCAATTAGAGAAGTAAGTAATACAATGAGAAATATGGTATTTTCTCTATTCTTTTTAGAGGTCCTATAAATTAGTCCATAATTCTTAACAGAGCATTTGACATACAATACAGGGAAAGGTCCTTGGAATTGCAACATCATAGGATGAGAGGATTCAATAAAGTTAGGTGCAGAGAAATTTCCACATCAATATTTTTATAGCTTAGTAGACAAAGCTTCCTTGGGTAATGTTTTCTTAAATACTCTTACAACATAAAGGAAAAAAATAGGATACAGAGTGCTTTAAAATGTGCTTGAGAGAGCTGATAAGTATTCTTGAGCTGTGTGGGAACAACACATAACATTGACTCTCCTTGTTTCATGATAAAATCTTAAGTGTTGTGGGCCTTAGTGGGAAAAAAATCTGAGTCAGAATAGCTGAAAAGAGATTATTATGAAGGATCTGGGATTTAAGGGAAGTTCTGGGTAATTTTTGAGGACATAAAAGGAATAGTGTACTTGGTGAAAAGCAGGCAATACAAATACACTAAAAGAAGGAATATATGTGTTTTAGGCAGGAGAAACAGTAAAATTAGGAATAAAGAAAAGTGAAAACACTTCATTGTCATCAGACCTTGAAGGACTTATTATCATATGGCCCCAGCCAAATATGATATTGTATCATTCGGGATCAGAAATATATAAAGTGATGAATTGACTGGTGAGAGAAACCTTTGACAGAACAATCATGGACAGACATGCAGAGTTCCTGGCTTCCTTTCTAATTGTTTGGAAAATAACCTTGAAAGTTTTTTTTTTATCTTCTAGCTACCCATTAAATTTCATAAAACAATAATTCATCCGTAGCTCTTCCTCACTCCAACTTTTCTTTCTACATTTTCTTTTGCATGCAGTGATTTACTGAACAACTACTCAAAGACTTCTCATTATTTTGCATTAGTCATTTAAATCATGTATCTCTCCTGAACTCCAAGGTTCATTGTAGCTGGACGTAATGGTTAACAGCTTTAATGCCAGCACTGGAGAAGCTGATATAAAAGGAATGCCATGAGTTTTGGTGTAGTTTAGGCTACATACTAGCTACTCTAAGCTGTAAATTGAATCTGTAAATGCAAAGCAAATGAAAATAAAAAACAAAAACTAAAACTACATATGTCTTTTCTCCCCAGGTTGTCAATCTTTACAAGCTAGTAAGTAAAAGCTGGGATGACAATAAATGAAATGTAATAGAAACAAAGGAAGTGTAGGTTATAAAAACAAGTGATTCTTTTATGGATAACAGTGTATACAATGCCAACGGAATCCTCTAGATGTCCAGTGCTGCCCTTCCCCTGTAGTGATCCTCTCCATGTTTTCAGGGACTGCTCTTCCTTTAGAGAGGGTATCACCATTCAAACAACAATGTAGATAGTGGAGAAGCATAAAGGGCTTGCATTACTACTTTTATCTTTTTTCTTTTTCATTTTTTTTTGTTTTCTCATTGATAATATTTGACTTTCATAAAGCTACATCTAGCAAACATTAATTTACTTCTCATGTCCATTAATAAATTATATAAACATCCTTACATGTATGTGCATAAAAACTACCCATCTATGATGACCTTACAAAACCAAGACAATTTAGTAAAAGAAACCCAGTAATGCATCAGAAGTCCTTACTATAATTTTATCTAAATCTTGGTTTATGAAGGTTGTCTCTAGAAGAGATTCAATTTTCAGTGGTGCCGTCATCACTACGCGTCTCCTTAGACCTGCCATGAGTCAAGCTAGAAAAATGTTAATCTTCCCTACTTCTTCTCTGCTGTGTAGCTACAACTGCCCATTTCTCTCAATCCAATACTGGATTTCAAAGTAATAAGACATTGTATAAATTATTGAAGAGCCATTCTAGTTCATCCCAGCAGCTAACCTTACCCTTAAGCCTTTTCCAGCCAATTTTCCACTCTGCTGCCTGTTGTTTTCTTAAAAGGCAAATTGCATAGTGTCACCCAGTGTTTTCTTTCCCACAGAGGTTTCCCATTGCCCTTAAATAGAGGCCCATTCATTACGATAACCCATGGCATTCCCTCAGCCTAAACACTGCCAGCAGTAGTTTAACCCCTTAGTCTGTTCCAGCTACACACTCTCCCTCCAATTTCTTCTTTGTTCTTGATTTTTCCTTTCAGAAATTAAAGCACGTTTACTTTAGTTCTGGAACATACTCTTAATTCCTTTTGTGTATATACACTTTCTTGTTAGTGTACAAGTTCACAAATGAATGTGTGCATAATTTTGTGAAGGCCAATATGGTATATTTCTCAATCACTGTTACCTTTATTCATTTGTTTGTATGCGTTCATGTGTATGTGTGCATTTATGTGCACAACTGATGCTAGTCTGACACAACACACCTGTAGAAGTTAGAGGAAAAACCTAATGTGTTACTACTCTGGTTTTGAAAGAAAGTAAGATTTATTTATTTACTTGTGTTTAATATGTATTTATTTATCAATTGTATATACCAGACTGCTAACCTATAGACTTCTAAGGATTCATATCTATCTACATCCTGCCTTCCTGCCAGAATACTGAGATGACAGATTCTTCTGCTATGTTTCCCATTTTTTTTTAAATTTAAAATATTTTGCTCTTATATCATTTCTCTCTCCGTCCCTCTTGTCCTCCTTCCCATGGCCCTGACCACCCTCCCATCCCACATACCCCCACTCCAAATGTAGGGTGATGCCTTCCAGGGGGGTCAACAAAAACTGTGAAGTCATTTGGAGTAAGGACAAGGCCCTTGCTCCTGCCTATAGGTTAAGGGAGTATCTCTCCATGGAGAATGTGCTTTCAAAGTCCTTCTGTGCTCAAGGGATGCATTCTGGTTCTACTTTCAGAGGTCCCTTAGACTGCATAGGCATTCAAACTAAGACCCATGTTCAGGGGATGTGAGTAGGTACAATGCTGGTTTCGCAGCTATCAGTATAGGGGCCCATTAGCTCCTCCTTGTTCAGGTTAGCTGTCCCTGTGGGTTTCTGTAGCCTGGTCTTGTCCTCCCTGTTTGCATATGGATTCCACTTCAGCTCAGTATTTAACTGTGAGTGTCTGATCCTGTTCGCATCAGCTACTAGATGAGGGCTCTATGATAATGGATAAATTAGTCATCAATCTCATTATCAGGGAAGAACATTTTTGATAGCCTATCCACTGTGGCTCACATTGTTAGTTGTGGTCAGTCTTGTAGGATCTCTGGATATTTCTCTAGACTTGGTTTCTCTTAAAAATTTATAATGGATCCCTCTTTTATAGTCTCTCTCTCTCCTTTCTCTCTCTCTCTCTCTCTCTCTCTCTCTCTCTCTCTCTCTCTCTCTCTCTCTCTCTCTCTCATTTCTCTCATCCATTCCTCCACTGAGTCAGTATTCCTAGTCCCACTTGCTTTCCTCTCCCCATCCCTTCTCTTTCTACAAGGTCCCTAGTCACTCACTGCCCCCCCCACTCCCAATATGCACAATATTCCTTTCCCCTTCTGTGGGGGACATTATATGAACCTTTTAGAATCCTCCTTCTACACTACTTTCTCTGGTGATGTGAATTGTAGGCTGGTGGTCATTTGCTCTATGTCTAAAATCCATATATGAGTGAGTACATACCATGTTTCTCTTTTTTTTGACTGAATTTCTTCATTCAGAATGGTTGCTTCCAGTTCCATCCATTTGACTGTGAATTTCAAGATTCCATTGTTTTCCCCACAAGTAGTATTTCATTGTGTAAATGTGCCACATCTCCTTTATACATTCTTCAGTTGAGGAACATGTTGGTGGCTTCCACGTTCTTGCTATTACAAATAATGCTGCTATGAACATAGTTGAACACATCTTTGTTGCATGGTTGTGGATCATTTGGGTATATGCCTAAAAGGGTCCTGTGCTAGACAGATTCCCATTTTCCTGAGGAACTGCCATACACATCTCCAAAATGGCTGTATAAGTTTACACTCCCACCAGCAGTGGAGGAGTGTTGCTCTTTCTCCACTATCCTCTCCAGCATAAGTTGTCATTAGAAGGAGGAAGATGGTATCTCAGAGTGGTTTTGATTTTCATTTCCCTGATAGCTAAGGATGTTGAGCACTTTCTTAAGTGTCTTTCAGCCTTTCTGATTTTTTTCTAATAGGGTTATTTGGTGTTTTTGGTGACTAGTTTCTTGAGTTCTTTGTAGATTTTGGTGATTAGCTCTCCGTCAGATATAGGACTGGTGGAGATCTTTTCCTAGTCTGTGGGCTGCCATTTGGTCTTGTCAACTGTGTCCTTTGTCTTAAAGAAGCTTCTCAGTTTAAGGAGGTCCCATTTATTAATTGTCGATCTCAGTGTCTGTGCTACTGGAGTTATTTTCAGGAAGTAATCTCCTGTACCAATTTGTTCAAGGGTACCTCCCACTTTCTCTTCTAAGAGGTTCAGTGTGGCTGGATTTATGTTGAGGCCTTTGATCCATTTGGACTTGAGTTTTGTGCATAGCAAAAGACGTGGATCTATCTGCAGTCTTCTACACATCATCATCCAGTTGTGCCAGCACCATTTGTTGAAGATTCTTTCCTCCTCCCTTTGTACACTTTTAGCTGTTTTGTCAAAAATCAGGTGTTCGCAGGTGTGTGGGTTAATATCTGCATTTTCCATTCAATTCCATTGGTCTACCTGTCTATTTTTGTTCCAATACCAGGCTATTTTCAAAACTATAGCTCTGTAGTAGAGATTAAATTTGGGGATGGTGATTTCTCCTGATGTTCCTTTATTGTACATGGTTGTTTTATCTATCCTGAACACAAAGTTCTTGCTATATCGGTCTTTCACTTCTTTGGTAAGCATTACCCCAAAATATTTTATACTGTCTGTGACTATTGTAAAGTGTAATGTTTCTCTTATTTCTTTCTCAACCCCATTGTCATCTGTATATAATAGGGGTACTAATTTTTTGGAGTTTATCTTGTATCATGTTAGTTTGCTGAAGGTGTTTGTCAGCTGTAGGAATTCCCTGGTAGAGTTTTTTGAGTTGCTTATGTAAACCATCATATCATCAGCAATAGTGAAAATTTGACTTCTTCCTTTCCAACTTGTAGCCTTTTGATTTCCTTTTGTTGTCTTATTGATTTAGCTAGAACTTCAAATACAATATTGAAGTGATACGGAGAGAGAGAGCAGCCTTGTCTTGTTCTTGATTCTAGAGGAATCGCCTTAGGTTCTCTATTTTCAGTTTGATGTTGGCTGTTGGTTTACTATATATTGCTTTTACTATGTTTAGGTATGTTCCTGTTATCCCTGATCTTTCCAAGACCTTTATCATGAAAGGATGTTAAATATTGTCAAAAGCTTTTTCAGCATCTAGGGAGATGATCATATGGTTTTTCTTTTCTGTTGTTTATAGGTCAAGCACATTGATAAATTTTCAGATGTTGAACCATCCCTGCAACCCAGGGATGAGGACTATTTGGTTATGCTGGATGATTTCTCTGATGAATTCTTGGAATCGGTTTGCCATTATTTTGTAATTTTGCATCAATTTTCATAAGGGATATTGGTCTGTAGTTTTCTTTCTTAGTTGTGTCTTTGTATGGCTTGCGTGTTGTTCTTTCACTATAATTGGAGACTAAGAAATGCAAACATGAGACTCAGTGCCCAGATAGAGTTTATTGGTAGAGAGGAGAGGAAAGGGGGTTGTAGCTGGTGGCCAACTGAAAGTTGGACAGAGAGATAAAGAGGGGGGTGAAGAGGGAGTAAGGCATGAGATGGGCACACTTGGCATGCCTGTTTTAAAAGGAAAACTAGATTGCTCATGGGTAACTGTGTCCCCTTTGCAGCCAAGTAATTGGTGAGGTAGCAATACATGGCCATGCGAAATCTGCACATCATCAGGGGGCAGGGGCAGCAGACTGCTGGTTTCCAACATTGGGTACCAAGTTGATTGAAGCCTCATAAAAAGAGTTGGTAATGAACCTTCTGCTTCTATTGTGTGGAACAATTTGAGAGGTGTTGGTATTAGCTCATCCTTAAATTTCTGGTAGAGTTCTGCACTGAAGCCATGTGGCCCTGGGCTTATTTTTCTGTTGGAAGGCTTTTGATGACTGCTTCTATTTCGTTAGGGGTATAGGTCTATTTAAGTTCTTTATCTGTTCTTGATTTAATTTTGGTAAGTGATAGTTATCTAGAAATTTGTCCATTTCCTTTAAACTTTCAAATTTTTGGGGGTACAGATTTTCAAAGTATGTCCTGAAAATTGTCTGGATATCCTCAGTGTCCTTTGCTATGTCTTCTTTTTCATTTCTGATTTTGTTTATTTATATGTTCTCTCTCTGCTTTTTTGTTAGTTTGAATAAAGATTTGTCTATTTTGTTGATTTTCTCGAAAAAACAACTCTTTGTTGCGTTGATTTTTGTAATGTTTTCCTGGTTTCTACTTTCTTGATTTCAGCCCTCAAATTGTTTATTTTCTGGGGTCTACTCCTCCAGGGTGAGTTTGCTTCTTTTTGTTCTAAGGCTTTCAGTTGTGCTGGTAATTCTCTTGTGACTACCTCTGCTTTTTCAAATGGGCACTTAGTGCAATGGAGTTCCCCCTTAGCACTGCTTTAAGGTGTCCCCTAAGTTCGGGTATGTTGAATTCTTATTCTCTTTGAATTCTCAGATGTCCTTAACTTCTTTCTTTATTTCTTCTTTGTCCCAGGTATGGTGCTATTGCACATTGTTCAATTTCCATGAGTTTGTAGGGCTTCTGCCATATGTGTTGTTGTTGAATTCCAACTTTAAAGCATGGTGGTCTGATAAGATACAGGGGACTATTCCAATTTTTTTTGTATCTGTTGAGATTTGTTATGTCGCCTAGTATGTGGTCAATTTTAGAGAAGGTTCCATGTGGAACAGAGATGTGTTTGGATGGAATGTTCTATAGATGTCTGTTAAACCCAAATGAAACATAACTTCTGTTAGTTCTTTTGTTTCTTGATTAAGTTTCTGACTGGTGGTCCTGACTAGTGGTGAGAGTGACTATTGAAGTCTCCCATTATGGGTATGTGAGCTTGTATGTGTTCTTTGACTTTTAGTAGTATTTCTTTTATGAATGAGGGTGCCTTTGAATTTGAGGCATAGATGTTCAGAATTGAGACTTTGTGCTGATGGATTTCTCCTGTGATGAAAATGAAATGACTGCCTTTAGCTCTTTTGATTATTTTGGTTTGAAATCTAATGTGTTAGATATTAGGATAGCCACGCCTTGCCTCTTGGGTCCATTTTATTGGAAGATCATTTCCCAAACTTCACCCTGAGGTAATGTCTACCTTTGAAGCTTAGCTGTGTTTCTTGTATTCAGCACAAGGATGGATTCTGTCTTTGTATCCATATTGTAAGCATGTTTCTTTTTATGGGAGAGTTAATACCATTGATGTTGAAGGAAAGTAAGGAGCAGTGATAGTTAATGCTTGTTTGTTTTAGATTGGGTGGTGGTGGTGGTATTGTGAATATAATTGCCCTGCTTTATCCTTGGGTTCTGGTGAAGTGGGATTATCTATTGGCTATGTCTCTGTGAGCATTATTAACTTCCTTCCAGAACTTACTGTAGGGCTGGATTTGTAGATAGGCATTGTGAAAATCTTTGTCATTAAATATCTTCTTTCCTCTGTCGATAGTGATGACAGTTTTTCTGGGTTTGTAGCCTGGGCTGGCATCCTTGGACTCTTAGTACTTGTAGAACATCTATCCAGGACCTTCTGGTCTTGAGAATATTCATGGAGAAGTCAGGTTTTGATAAGACTGCCTTTATATGTTACCTGGTCTTTCCCCTTCACTGCTCTTAATATTCTTTATTCTGTATTTTAGGTGTTTTGATTATTATGTGTCGAGGGGAGGTTTTTTTTTTTTTTACCAGTCTATTTGGTGTTCGGTATGCTTCTTGTCCTTTCATGTGCATGTCCTATTTCAGATTGGGAAAGTTTTCTTCAATGATTTTGTTTAATATGTTTTCTGCACTTTTGTGCTGGGCTTCTTTGCCTTCCTTTATGCCTATTATTCTTAGATTTGGCCTTTTCACAGTGTCCCACATTTCCTGGATATTTTGTGTTAAGGATTTGTTGGATTTACGATTTTCTTTGTTCGATGAATCTATTTCCTCTAGTTTATCCTAGTGCATGAGATTCTCTCTTCCATCTCTTGTATTCTGTTGGCTATGCTTATGTCTGTAGTTCCAGATCATTTGCCCAGTTTTTCTATTTCCAGCATTCCTTCAGTGTGTGTGTGTGTGTGTGTGTGTGTGTGTGTGTGTGTGTGTGTGTTTTGTATTGTCTCTATTTCAGTTTTCAAGTCTTGAACTGTTTCCTTCACCTCTAATTGTTTTTTTCTTGGCTTTCTTTAATTTCTTTTAGAGATTTGTTCATATCTTCCAATTTTTCATTTGTTTTTTTCTTCCATTTCTTTAAGGGGTGTTCTCTCTTTGTCTTTGAAGGCCTCCATATATTTAAGTTATTCTCTTCAGCTTCATCTGCTTTGGGGTGTTCAGGACTAGTTGGTGTCTAGTGCCTAGATTCTGGTGGTGTTATGCTTGTCTTTCTATTGTTAGGCGTTTTCTTCTATTGCCATCTTCCCATCATTTCTTCTAGTGGCTGCAGATGTGGTTCCTCTATCTCTGTATGGTACACTCTGGTTGGGCTTAGGTGGGTCAGAAGTTCATTGTCTATACATCTGGATGGTCCAAGCTCTCTAGGAGGTCTCTCCTCCAGCATGGGCCTGGCAATGGTGGTCAAATGTCAGGCTCCAGAAGAAGCCTGGCCCTGGGGGTCAAAGGTCTGGCAGGTGGAGACTCAGGGTGGTCCCTATGGATATGTGGGTCTCTGGCAGGATCCTGGAGCTCTAGCAGAGGACGGGCAGTGGGAAGTCAGAGATCAGGCAGGCAGGTGACTAGCTATGGAGTTTATAACCATATTTTCTATCTGAAAAATTCAAACCTGTTAGAAAACATATTATTTATTTTCACTGATGTATACTTCCGCCCGTGTTTGTGTGTGAGGGCACAATATGAAGCTGTGTGTGTGTGTGGAGGTCAGAGGACAATTTCACATTTTGATTTTCACATTCCAGTTTTTTGAGGCAGGTTCTGTTACGGGCAGGTTTTTCCTGCTGGCTTCCACTGCTCCTGCCGCCATGGTGCCGCCGCCACATGAGCCCCAAATATCATTCAGAGACTCTGTTTTGATACAATCCTGTTGGCCAATGAATATCACTGTTAATTGGCTAGCTCTGTCTTAATTATTACCCATTTCTACTTATCTAATTATTTCCACGTGGTCATCTTATGAGGAGCCGCAGCTGGCGTCTTCCTTCCTCCCTGGTCTACAACTTGACTCCTCCTTACCACTTCCTCTTTCCTCCTTGTCTCCTAGCCCTGCCTATTTTGCTATCTCATTGGTCCAACGGTGCTTTATTAATAAACCAGTATGAGAAACATATTTACTGAATAAACATCTCCCATCAAGGTTCTCTCTTTGTTGTCTTGAATGCTTTATACACTAACCAAGCTGGCCCAAGAGGTCCACCTCATGTTAGGAGCGCTGGGATTGAGGACATGAACCCCTGTATCTTGGCTTTTACTTGGATTCTGAGAATCTCAACTCAAGTTTTCAGTCTCATATTCAAAATTATTCTACAAACTGAGCTATCTCCTTGGATTTAGATGTTTTTTAAATAGACATTTGTGTGTGCAAATACTAGGTTCATTTTGAGTATATACTTACTTCTGGACAGAGTTTTAAGGTAGAACATTTATCCTGTTATTTTTAAATTTAACTGGGCTATATCTCAAATATTGCTTTCATTTCAGATTATACTTCAGCATTTTTGTTTTAGTGCATATGTGATGTAAAAGTGTGTCTCATGATATGTAAAAGTATTATCTCATGGAGAAAGTATATTTTCTGATTTACATTTAAAAGCCTTCTCATATTTTACTTCTTACTTTACAAAGTACAGTATAAACATACCTGTCTATTGCTGTGATGAAACACCACAATACAAGTTATAACAGGAAGTATTCAGCTGAGTTTCCGGTTTCCAAGGGTTAGCATCCACGATGGAACAGCAAAGGCATGGTGGCCAAAAAGCCTGGAGCTCACACCTTTTTTAAAACATATTAATCCTTTTGTGAGACTATAATATAATTTCAACATGGCCCCTGCCCCTGTCTCCATTCACACACACTTCTTGAGAGCTTCTATTTGATCCACAAGCAGTAGCACAGAAGCATAATGGGATCCCTCAAGTCTTCAAAACATCAGAGACCACCTCTTATTAAATTTCTCTCCAATGAATCCACAACTCAACTCTTTAATCTTTCCCAAGCAGTCCCACAAACAAGGTACCAAGTGCTCAAATATAACACCTAAGATCAGAATTCTAAAATTCATTGTTTCTAAACTTTAAAATATTCAGGGTCTGCTGTCTATTTCCAGGTTCATATCATGACAATGTTAAGATATGTGCACTAAATTTTGTTTTTTTTCTGAATTAAGAAATGCAAAACCTGTATCTTTTAATAACAGCAGGATCATTTGTAGGGAGAACACACAGATCCAAGTTCTTAAACCTCATAAGGTGATATTAAAAAGGTTACAGTACAATTACACTTCGTTAGAGTGACTTTAAAAATTCGGAACTTCAAATAACATTTAAATGATATGTGGTTCATTATGCAAGTGAGAGGCTGTGTCCTCTTGAAGACCTGTGTAAACATTCAATTTCCATGCTCACTGCCCTTTCTATATAAACCTCTTCTACTCTTTCTAACCAGGCTACAATCACAACCCCAGTGAAGCTAGGTACAAAAGGAGATCATTAGAAACACACATGGAGGGTCCCAGGAAAGGAAAATATTTAAGATCTCCTGGGTAAACTGGGAGAGGGGTAGAAGAAAGTGGGTGGAGGATGGAAACATGAGAGCTCTTATTTGTACAATGTCAAATATTTGTACAATATCACGTAATTTGTTGCTACCATGATTAACCAACTATTTCTTTGCTTTTTAAATATTAATTCTTTAGTGAACTCATGCAGATGTAGACCTCACATAGCTACAGCTTATATGTCTAGCCTTCCTTCTTCTTTCAGAAAATCATGACACTTGCTTTACCTCAAAGTTAAGTTAAAGAGTTGGCTCATATTTCCTAAATTCAAAACAGACCAAATCTTCAAGCAGGGACATCATCCTAATCATGTTGCTTTTTATTTGATGATTCTGAATTTAAAAGAAAAAAAAAAGATTTTTTTTTTTAGAAGCAAATCAAACAGAATGCTAGTTACTCTGTGTACAGGGCTTGTTCATCAACTGTTTCTAGATTTCCCATAAAATTATCATAGGTTAAATCTCAAAACAGAACTCTAAATATCCACCCATATTATACAGCCACAAGTTTTTATTAATTTATTTGTTTGTTTATTTATCCACAACTTTTAAGCATTTTGTTTTCATTAAAGGAAATACTTCTTAGCCATACAATCTAAAATTCTCAAACTTCACATACTTCCTCTTCCCCTTAAGTCTTTCCTTTTTCTCATCCATATGGCTCATTTGACAAAACTGTACTGTAATTTTCTATTTTTGAATTTTGTTGACTATGTGTCTCTGACCTTGTTAGATGAGGATATTCACTATAATTTATTGATTTATATGCATAAATGCATGTGTAGTTTTTATGATTATTCAATCATCATTACTTTTAAGATATTAAGATAAATATTTCGCATATAAGTAACTATCTTTCTCTTTACGTGGATTTCTTCTTATTTTAAAGGAGATAATTTCCAACTGACATTTGTTAATACAAAATCATTCATGTGTTTTCTGTAGGGTACTAATTTGCCTGGTATTGTTTGTATGTGAGGCTAACACTGAATTCTCAATCATATTGGGCAGTATGATGTAATTAACCTTTCATAGTTATAACAGGTAAAGTCAGACACTGAATTAATATATTTTGAAATTTTCTCAGTTTGCAATCATATTAATGACCCTGTTATTTACAAGGGTAAGTAATGAATTTATGCATCTAATTTGTTCTTGACATGCTCTTCAAGATTTGTGGTATGTTTTCTTGTATTATGTGTACAATTTGTTATTTCTGCTCCAAATTCTTTGCCTGCAATAGTAAAATTCTATATAGCTTCATATGCTGTATTATGCTGGAAGTAAACTTTATTGTACATAACTTCTATTTTATTTTAATTTCAGAGGCACGTTATTATTGCTAAAGTTACATATTTTATCAGAAAAATTAAAATTGCACCCACAGACATATAAATATAAAGATATTATGTATATTTTAAATGTATGTCTAATATTCCAGAAATATCTGCATTCATTGTATAAAAAATCTAAGTAGAAATTCTTACTTTTTCATAAGTCTGTCCAGTATTCTCAATTCCACTGAAAAAAATCATCTTTGTGCTGTTTAATACTGTGTTTATCATTTAATAACACTTCACAAGTGGGGGTATAATAATTTGGACTTTTGTATCGAACTATCTTTAGGTCTAATGTGGATTAAGAGGGGCTAGAAGTCTTCATGAAGAGATTGGATTATGAAGGCTCTAACCCCCTTAGTATATTCATACCATAATAGGCTCTAAGTGACAGAGACTACAATAGGAGGGGAGTAATTGGAGAATGTGTGTAATTGAAGTCATGTCCTTGAAGCACGTGTTTTATTTCCAGCTTGTTCTTGTGAACTCTCTAACTCCCACTTCCTCTCACTCTTTATGCTAACCCCTGCTCCATTCTGTTTTATCTGCTATGAGCTGATCAGTTTTGTTTGGCCAAGCATGGTCTTATGCATACCACACACCTAGAACTACATGACCATAGACCAATAACTACCCAAAATAAATATTTCATTTTTGTAGGTTACTTATCCTAAGACGTAAATCTCTTGACACAGGAAGCTTCTGAGTAACTTGGTGATAACCTGAAACAGAAAATGGAGTAAAGAACTGACCTTATCCACAGCAAAGGCTTTCTCTCACATTCTCCTTCATTATCTAAAGACCGTGTTAATTGTAAAGTGCTGTGCGACCTAGATAATTAAAAGTGTGCTTTATTGTGTTCCCATGTGTTTCTAATCTACTCACTTTGACAAAGAAGCAATCTGACCATCACCAGTGGGTTTGCATATGAGCCTTGTCATTGTCACTGGTTCTTTCTTCAGTTGAAGGATGCATCCTGGTTATTCTTTGCATTCTATGTCATCCCCGATCTTTATTTTTTACCCTTTAGTGCCCCGACTGTACCTGAAGTGGCAACCACAGCCATGCTTGAGATAAAGAGTAGTTTAACTTTATAGTAGAGAAATGCATTGCTAAGTTCACTGCCTTTTAAGTGATTGTAGCCCACATTGTTCTACTATATAAAGTAGTTGGAAAATGTACAATAATTATAATCTCATTGTATTTTTGTCCCTTACTGTGTGAAACAATGCACTCTGCTTAAAAGAAAATCAGCTCTTTTCTTTAGGAAAAGCAACTATTATATATCAAATAGCTTTTCAGAATCCTCACAGTAAAATTTCTGCTAATTCAGGAAAACAACAATTTTCTGCCTCTTCACTTTACAGTCAAAACTCAAGAGAAATAAAATGTCACAGAAATGTAGGAAATCACCCATACTATGCCCAACTTTCTGTTAATTCCTTTCATATATTTATAAGGAAATAAATAAAGCAATAGCTGTTACAATCTATTCCTTGTTGAAGCTTGCTTCTCTTAGTTACTAAAGTTTCTGTGACTTTTCTTTGACCTTCTAGGAAGTATAAATGTATTCTTAAACCTTTGTTGGGTCCCAGACATAACTATTATCATTTTAAAGAGAAATCAGGAAATAGGGAAATGTACAGAGATCTACAAGAATGATTCCAACTAAGAATCTAAGCAATAGTGGAGAGGCTACCTTAAATGTCCTTCCTCTATAATAAATTGATGACTACATTATATGCCATCATAGAGCCTTCATCCAGTAGCTGATAGAAGCAGAAGCAGATATGCATAACTACCCTCAGCCTAAATCCTGGAATCCAGTTGCAGAGAGGGAGGAATGATGAGCAAAGGGGTCAGGACCAGGCTGAAGAAAACCATAGAAACTTCTCACCTGACCAAGTGGGGATCCGGGACCTCAGACTGATAGCTGGGAAATCAGCATAGGACTGTCCCAATTCCCCCTGAATGTGGGTGTTAGTTAGGAGGCCTGGACAATGTATGCGACCTCTGGAAGTGGATCAGTATTTATTCCTAGTATACAAATGGACTTTAGGAGTCCATTCCACATAGAGGGATACTCTCTCAGCCTAGACACATGGGAAAGAGCCTAGGCCCTGTTCCAAATGATATGACAGACTTTGAAGATCACACATGGAAGGCCTCAGAAAGGGGAAAAATAGGGGACTATTGGAGGGCAGGGGAGGAGAGGAGGGGAAGGGAACTGGGATTGACAAGTAAAATAAGCTTGTTTCTAATTTAAAAAAAAATACAAAAAAAACCTTTCAGGTGCTTTTCTTCTACAGGCCATTTATATTTCCACATCCATTTACTAGCCATTATTCTATATGCTAGACATAACAGCAATGCAATTTGTTCAGAATGGTTCATATAGATTTATGCAAGTGACATCCCCAACAAAATCCACTGAAACTTTCCTTAGTCATTTTCTTTTTGTCAAAGATCTCATCCTTTAAGTGATATCATATTAGTGATTTTTGGTCATCTCCATTCAGCATCTATGTTTTCATCCCTAACTATCTTGTATTAACTAAGCACATGCAATCAAGAAAATGGCTGCAGTTGGTTCTGTCATAATATCTTTCCACCTTTTCATCCATTCCCACTGTACCCATAGGCATTTTGGTGTTCTGAAACATATTTGTGAGAATGTGACAAAGATTTTTATATCAACCCTTTCTGATTTCATAAGTTTTTCTACCAAACTCATTTTCAAAACTGAACTTTAAAGTGTTTTTCCAAGGTAAAATAGCAAGACCTTTATAAATTCTCATTCACATATTTGTTGAACTTTTATTGACTTCTTTCTACAGATATACATTTTTCCAGTTGGCAATTAAGATTTCTGTATCAGGTTTTGCTTTTTGAACTGATGGATGCCTTTCTGCATACATTACAATGTGCTGAAGAGCTACCACTCTCATTTTTATTCAAATAACAAGTATCTTTCAAGTAGATATATAAAACTAATTTCCCATGAATAGAACTAATTTCCCATGAATAGTCTTCTAATTGATCAGACACCCTATGACTCCTTCCTCATTTGCCATGACTGTGTTACTTGTCTTCTATATTACTGTGTGGATAACTACACAATTAGGTGTTATTCTCAAAGTGATTCTAAACAGTTTTTTGAGTTGGATCTTTGCTTTCTGATCCGATAGCTTGTTGTACAATGCCTTTTTGATGTATTCAGTGTGATATGATGGAAGGTATATTGGCATATGAGGTTGGACTCACAAACTTTAAAAGTTTATCTTCTGTAACTGTGCCCAATCAATTTTGGAGCCATGTCGTGTGTGTGTGTGTGTGTGTGTGTGTGTGTGTGTGTGAGTGCATACGTGTGTGTATGTATATATGTATAAAATTTTATCTTTGTATTATAATCCCCATATTTTTGCTTGCATTCTTGTATATTTGTTATCTTTATTCTTTGGTAAGTCTATAAACACTAGTCTTTAAAAGATATGATTCTTCATGGTAGTTCTTTCCTCAGAATTATCCTGTGTTGAGTATCCCCATGTTTTCAATTGCTAACTAGTATATGTCCATGTAATATTTCATATATTTTGCAAACTTTAAAATGGAGCCATTTATGTTGAAATCTAACCATTGAGATCTAGGGATGATGCATGGAGTAGAATTTCAGTGTCCTGTCTAATTTCTATTGCTCAAAAGAAAATTGATCTAATATAACTGTTTCTCCCCAAACACTTGAACGATTACATGACCAAGTCCACAAATCATAAGAAACAAAATCAAATAGAAGTGAAAGGAGTTCCTAATCACATTATTATCACCTGGATTGGTGAAGACAGGATTATCCCTACACAGTTGTAATCACATCTCCCCCATTACTACCCAGCTCCCACAATAACCAATAAACATATGTGTAACATTACAAGTTAGTGATTTTATTTTATTCATTATTTTTCACATGGGCTCTCTTTCTATAGCTCAGGCTTGGTAAGAACTCACCATGTAGTAAACTCATAGCACTAATTCTGTTTAAGCATCAGATTCTGGGATTTTACCTATCTACTTCTATTTAGACAGGTTACATTTTTTCTGTTTTTAATTTAAATTTTTCCATTTTTATTTATAATATTTTTCTTATTTTACATATCAATCCTGGCTTTCTCTACCTCCCACCCTCTCATTCTCCCTCACAGACCCCTCCATTCCATCCCCCATATGTCCCCAAGAGAGAGTGAGGCCTTCAACGAGAGATCATCAAAGTCAGTCAAGTCATTTGGGGTAGGGCCTAGGCCCTCCCCCATGCTAAGGGAGTATCCCTCCATAGGGAATGGGCTCCTGAATACCATCCCTGCACTAGGGATACATCCTGGTTCCGTTATCAGATGTACCATAAACTTCCCAGGCCTCCTAACTGAGACTCAAGTTCAGGGGGTCTGAGTCGGTTCTATTCTGGTTTCCCAGCTATCACTCTGTGGTCCATGAGCTCGCCCTTGTTCAGGTCAGCTGTTTCCGTGGTTTTCTACAGCCTTATCTTAATCCTTTTGCTCATCACTTCTCCCTATCTGAAACTGGATTCCAGGAGTTCTTCTCAGTGTTCAGCTTTGGATGTCTGCTTCTCTTTCCATCAGCTACTGGATGAGAGAGATACTGAGATACCAAAATAGATGGAGCCACTATAGGTTTAAAGAGAAATCTCATACTAAGGAAATGTCCAGAGACCTACAAGGGTGACTTCAACTAACAATCCAAGCAATAGTGGTGTGGCTACCTTAAATGCCCTTCCCTGACAATGACATTTTGTTTTGGTTTGGTTTCACCCAAACCAAATTTTTATCATTCGAGATTCTGGCTCAAAGTTCATTTTTATAGAGGTTAGTCTATTCTATTTGAACCTCTTTATGAGTATATTCATATTTGCATATCATTCACATGCTAAAATAATAATAATAATAGTAATAATAATTATTATTATTGTATATTTGGTTTCCTATAAATTTTAGCAAATAGGAATGTTAATACCATGTACTCTCCACAAACATGCCCTTTAATTCTGTGTATCAGTTTTTATCAGTATCTGTAACCTGGAGTAGACTTATTTTAATCTGTATTTAATAGAGTAATGTCTTCTCCATCAGAGTTTTAAGATATGCTAAAAATACTTCAGGGAGGAAACTACTGAATCCTGTGTTCATGCATGCATATTTCTTTATTCATGGACATGGTAGTCTATGAATTTCTCCATGATTTTATGCATTCATAAAATAGTCTTGCCTCTCTAGCCATCTTCAGTTATTAACAGCTCTATTTATATTTCTGAATCTTTGTTTCAATCTCCCACCTGCTATTTAGCTACTTATGCCAGAGAGAGGACTCTTGAAAATTATTGACTGCATGTCTTAAAACCTTGTCACACCCCAGAAGCTTTATTTCTAATCAGATCAGAGATATATGTATAATTTAGTTTTATTGTAAGTCATTTTATATTATTCTTCAAAGATGGAATTTATCTTTTGACAGTTATTCTTATCAAATATTTGATTTAAGAAAATGTACAACCATCTCCTTTGGAGAGTCCTTAAGAGTTTACTGGGAATTGTTCAAATTTCTGCTCTTGATAAAACTGAAGTATTTTCCAACACGAAAGGTGTTTAGATTAAGGAATAGGCATGCTGGAAAATATTTCTGTCAAAGAGCTGTATATGGTCCTAAAGGTAAATACTGAAACCATGTGTATTGCCTGTTAATCTAAGTATTTTGAAACATGCACTATTGTCAAACACTTCTCTTATTTCATTTCTCATGACAGATTTCTTCTATTCCTCTGTCTTACAATTCTCACAGCTTTGAAATTGGACCTAAGCACTGACCTAAAGTACTATAGACAAAAATCCTATCTTAACAATGCTTTTTGTTGTTGCCTCATCATTTACATCAGCTTACAAATGTAGAGTCTACTAGATTCGTATAAAGCTATTGCATGCTAGAAAAATGGTATCAGGCATAAATAATGTTGGAATGAGAGAAAGTAGATATTTTCTACTAAGGAAAGACTAAATTAATATTTTCTCTCCCAAGTATTTATCTGCCACAATGGGAGTCTGTCTCTAATTACTGAGTACATATATCTAAACCTTCATTTATTGATTAGACAAATACATATTAAGCTGAAATTTGTGCCTAATATCTTTGAAATCATCAATCAGATTTGATAACAGATGAAGTTTGCTAAATCTAAATTTATCAGGATAGATATCAGGATATATGGCTATGATGTTGTCTTTGACAAGGCTGCTGCTAATGGCATGTCTGGGTTAGTGGCCCTACCATAGCCAGAGTCTGTGTTGACATCTCTGGTTCCTGATATCTTTGAAGGTAATGATGATGCCAAGTTTCTAGCCCACCATCTAGGACCATGTTGGTTTCTGAGCACCTCACTGCTATAGGGCCATGCCAACCTGAGTGGCCTACATTGTCACCTGGGACCATGAGACTATCTGAGGCCAGTCTGCTATCAAGGACCACATCTGGATCTGTGTTCCTACCACAGACAGGGGCTTTATGATGGCTGTGACTCATGGTGCCACCAAATGCCACACAGATACTTAGGGTATACGCTGTAACCTGTGACCATGGTGGTGTCTGAGGAGCATGCTGCCACCTGGTTCATGCTGATCTGGGTGTTCAGAGCAGCCAGATAGTACCATTGCGTCTTCTAGTTCCTTGAACCAACAATAGCCAGGTTGATGTCCATAGCTCTTGTTACCTACACAAGGCATCATAGGAACTGTGTGTGTTGAAATCTGAGAGTTACGCTGATCTAGCCTTACCTTTCACAGACCCTTGTATAGCTTTTCCTGCCTCAACAGTGGAGATCACTCCACCTCCCATAGGAATGCTGACTCCTCCAAGCCCATAATCAAGAGAAATGGCCTTATCCTTCTCCAAAGGCATGGGAGAGCTGGCTCTGATGCCATAGGCCTAGGGGAGATGGCCCAATAATGATGGTAGGTCAGAACCTTTGAGCTGGACCAATGACTCACTGAATAAATGTCTTGTGGGTGGGGCTGATTGTATAAAAGGATCTCTGAGTGACACACTATAGCTCCTAGTGCCACTAGCAGGTATGAAGAAGTATTGTAATGATGTTTCTGTGTTTGTTTTGCTTTTTTTAATTAATTGGGAGGAGAGATGCCGCAGGGGTGTGGTATGTACATGGAGGGTCTGGCAGGTAGGCGGGACTGAGGTATATGACCTGAGATTTCCAAAGAGTCAATAAAGAATTTTGTACAATGATAAATATTGTATTAATTCCCTTTTTATTTGGATGAATATATTCTTGAGACTATTAATTAAACAAGCATAAGATCTTCATTATGATACTTACATACAAAAATCACCCTTGCTCTAATTTGTGAAGTATACAAAGACAAAGGCATTATCCAATTGTAAAGAAGTAAGACATTCAGTTCTGGTGAAGTTGAATGAGTGTGATACTTCCAGCTGAGTGAGTTTACCACTTTCCTAGTGATTGTCATAAGTGGCCCCCACTATTATGAGTGAGAAAAGAAGCTGCTGTGGCCACCACTTCCATGGCATATGTTGCTATTTTATCCAATCTACTCCTGTAAATAACTTCTCAAAAAAACATTAAATACCCATTTCAAAAGCACTTCTCAAAGCAAAGTACCCACTCATCCTTCCTTCCAGAATTTGATGTTTCAGCTGCCAAAATTTTGTAAAAGGTGGAACAAACCTGCAGAGAAAATAGAAAAATTAAAACAAGTAAGCTTATCATGCAGAGCAATAGTCAAGTAGTATGGTTTATGTTCTTGCTGAATGTTGGCTACAGACAGTTTTAATTAATTCATAGATAGTGCAACAACATAAATGTGCTAAGATAATGTCAGAAATTAAGCATAAATAAATAAATAAAATATATATGTCTGATTACAGTCATTTATGATAATGGTATTGACCATTAGCGTTTTATCTTTTGAAGCCTATGCAGAATCACAACACTTTTGCTTGACACTTTGGAGAACACATGGTATGTTAGAAGTAAGACTGCGCATACGGCATTTCAAACCTTTCTAATTTCAGAAAACACATGGGAGATGTCTAAAAATCCTGTTGCTCCAGCTCTGACACCAATAACTTTTCCTTGGTAGGATATACCACAATATCTAATAATACCACAGGTCATTGGAATCTGTGACATACTAAAGTGATTTCAGGACTAGCATTCAATGCCCTTAAGAGCAAGCTTTCCTGTGTCTCTCCTCAAGCCCTCACAGCCAGATTTTTAACAATACAATTCTAGAATACCCATTTTCCTTCATGTATTTTAAAATTTTCTTAACTCCTCACTACTCACTCACAAAGCTGCTCAAATCACTACCAAACACTATCTCCTGTGCCTTGGTTAGCCATCTTATCAAGTCACTTTGATCTGTTTGACTTTATTTAAAGTAATCCAAGCCTGTGATGGTACTGTCGTCCATTGTTATTCATGGTGCAGGTTCTAATTCTATCTCTTTGCTTTCCTCACTCTTTGCCACTAACCTCACTTTTACCCTAGCTATATGTTTATCTCTGTTGCTGTTGGTAACTAATATATGTAATTCTGTTCCTTCATTTAGCACCAGTTTCAAAATGTTATCTTTCAGTGCCACAGAATTTACTTTGAGTCATGTTTTGATTTTTAGCTGCTATTTAATATAACAATTAAATAATGTAGTGTGTGTGTGTGTGTGTGTGTGTGTGTGTGTGTGTGTGTGTGTGTGTGCGTCCACATGCAACCTGAATTCTTTCTGATCTCTCTCTTGTAGCATATAAGCAGATTCCCTATTTAACGATAAGAATCTGAGTTTTGATCAGGATATGTCACTGATATCTCTCAGACACTTTTCTCTCAGGGAGAAAAGGTCAAGTTTAGTTCCAAGTTGATTTCTGGATATTTTGCAATGAAGTTTTGAATTATCTGCAGCAATAGATTCTTGTCATCTAGTTCTATCAAGCAAGTCAGATTTCAGGAAATTATATTATTTGCAGAATCTCTGGAATCTCTTTGACCAATAACTCATATGAAGGTATGTACATCTGGTGATGAATTTACTGTTTAAAATCACATGACGTTTTGGAGCAGTATTGTCTGGCCATGGACAGTATCTCACCCCCTACTCTATTTGAAAATTCTGTTTTTAATTGGGTAACTTTTTTTTCATACTCTCAGTTTCTATTTACTTTCTCATCCAACTCTCTCATCTTTACCATCTCCTCATCTTCTCCATGATTAAGACTTTGCTTTCTAGATGTTAATCACATGAATGGTAAAATGTCTTCACTGTCACTCTCATAAGTTTGACTGAATAGCCAGTTATGACAGCCCAGAAAATACAGAGCCTAAAACTTACCATCAAAGGGCCTCTCTGAATGTAGGTCATGCAAATGTTAGTGGTGAGACTCAATATGTCACAAAAAACAGGTGGACCAGTTGTTGCTTACCTTAGATTACTCCATCCCACCACAAATTACTAGTATGTAGATGAGCTGTTTTGGTCTATAGTACAGGAGTCCCAAATTTGTTTACCTTAAAATCTATTGATGAAGACTGTCCACAGGTCAGTTCTCTTATCAGAGATATTGATGGAGTCATAGCATCTCTGGAAACTAAAAATGGTAAAAATGATGAGCCTGAGCTTCATACACTAATATGTAATGCTGCCTCAGGCAAAGTTTCCAGAAGACTCCAAAGTGTTGCCTCACACCAGAGATTTATACCCATTGTCTTCTGCCAGAGAATTAAATATCCACATTCAATAGTTTTATTCATAATGTAATACTTGCCTTTCATATATGTTTTTTTTTACTACACCTTTGATTGTAAGTAATTAAAATGAAATTCAAGAGGTGTTGAGAGATTGCTCAGTGGTTAAAAGCACTTGATGCTCTTACAGAGGTCCCAGGTTCATTTTTCAGTAAGTACATGATGACTCAGCTATCTGTAAACCTCCAGTTGCAAGGGATCTGAACCCCTTTTCTGACTGCCACTGGTAGCAAGGAAACATATGGTGCACAAATATACATGCAAGCAAAACACTGATACATGGAAAATAAAGGGAATAAATCTAAAAGTAGTATTAGACAATTACAAGCTTAGTGAATAAAGAGGACAGTACGTGTGAGAAAGGAAGATTTCTTTTCCTGCCTTCAGCTTTGGAGATAAAGACCATCACCACTATTTCAAGGGAATGGACAATGCAGGGCCAATTTAAAATTTTGTTAAAGTAATAGAAATACATTAAGGCATTTTAACAAATTCTTACCCAGGGGCATACAAACTTTGCACATGATGAATCTCATAAGAACAGTGAAAGATTCAATTTCCTTAATTATTTTTTGAAATTTTATTTATTTATTTATTTTTCTTATTTAACATATTGATCCCAGTTCCATCTCCCTCCCTCCATTCCTCCCTCCTTTTCTCCTTCCCTGTCTCTCTCTCTCCCTCCTTTCTATAATGCTTCCTGCCACCCTCCCATCTCATCCCCCCCCACTCAACAGGGAGGGTGGTGCCTTCCAGGAGGAGCCAACAAAATCTGTCAAACTTTTGGAGTAGGGACTAGGCCTTCCCTACTGCCTCTAGGTTTAGGGAGTATCCCTCCATGGAGAATGTGCTCCCAATGTCCTTTTGTGCACCAGAGATACATCCTAGTTCCACTGTCAGATGTCCCTTAGACTGCCAAGGTAGGCCATATAACAGCAAACCATGTTCAGGGGGGCTGAGTCTGTCCAATGCTGGATTCCCAGCTATCAGTCTGGGGGCCCATTAGCTCCTCATTGTTCAGGTCAGCTGTCTCTGTGGGTTTCTTTAGCCTGGTCTTGTCCTCCCTCTCTGCATTTGGATTCCAGTTCAGCTCAGTGTTTAGCTGTGTCTGTTTCTGTTTCCATCAGCTACTAGATGAAAGTCAATTTACTTAATTTTTATGCCACATACATGTTAAAAATATCTGTTGAAGTATTCCAAGGGAGATATGTTAAACATGTGGTTCCAGAAATTTGTCAGGTATGTTACAAGTGAGCCTTTCAGTTGTTAGAAACTGGATTGAAACATGTACACTTCATGTAAGAGGGAAACAGTAAGTGGGGTTGCTTGGGAAGACAGTGGAGACAGTGTAGCCCAAAGCATTGAAACATAATGTAAGGGTCATGAGTTCTCAGATCCCAGCTGATAGAAACAGTCCTTGAACTTCACAAGCAAACAAAAATCTTCATGTAATTTAAAAGTATGCTATTATGGTTTAGACTTTGACAAACTTGAAGATTTCTAAAGATAATTAAATATATCTACTGTGCATAGTCTCTCTCTCTTTCTCTCTGTCTCTCTCTCCTTGTCTGTCTCTGTAACTCTATTTCTCTCTTTCACACGCATGCAGGTACACAATATAATGCACTCATGAATTTAATATTTGGTGCTCTGTATGACTTAATATAAATTAGGCATCTTACGTATTTAGAGGTTCATATTCCAAGTCATCTTCATATTCCGAACATTTTGTTTCCCTTCCTTAAAGAAGAAACAATCTGAAAAGGACAAATCCTGTAAATTCAGATTGATATTCCCCTAATCACTTTCTTTACAGTATAAACACACAGAGAGAGAACAATTCCAATAGCAGAATATAGACGTATTCAGAGAACACCAGTAGAATGAAAAAAGTATGAATGAAATTCATAAGAGGGCAGGGACCATGGCAAAGAATATCTGAGTGTGTTAGTCAGCCAGCTCACTATTTTTTTTTATGATGAAGAGCTATTTCACACACAGGTAATAAACAGTACTTTAGAGGTGGACATGTATTCTACTAGTTAAGCCCACCACATTCTCCTGTTCCTCTTTCTCATTCTTACAAAACTTCTCTCTCTTACAAATTGAACGTTACTTCTCTGTCATCTCCCACTGACTGTGACTCACACATTTCTCTCAATGTCTTTGTGGATGTATTGACTCTTTTGAGATTTCAACCAAAGTACTATACATATGGTTTCCTCCTAAAAAATTTTTTCCCAACCATTTGTTGATTTACACCATACATTTCAGCTAGGAGAAAGTATGTAACATCACAACAAAAAGTAAGAGCATAATCTTGTTTTTGTGGAAGCAAACAGGATGATAACTGAAATTACATGTTCTGTGGACACTTTTTCCCAGTGGAGCATATATAGCTTGGACATCTTTGGCCAAGCCATGGAAAATGAGTCTGTAATCTTATTTTGTGGAATCAGACTTTGCTTAGCGTTTCGAGAATCACCATAGGAGAAGAAATATCTGCAAGATAAATTAAAGTGAAAGTTATATACTATATGTATATGTTTTATCAAGCACTAATCTTTAAACTAAGTTATTCACAGACACATTATTCTTAAACATTTGCTTTAATCTTTTTCAAATAAAATTTGAGCATTATTCTGTAGTAGGTTCTGTTCATAGATTTTTGAAGATATACTCTGTGAACTTTAAGAAAATAGTAATTGACATTTTTGTGAGATGAGAAACTAACTATATTCTATCAACAATAAATCAGAAAGAATGAAAGGACACTGGTAGCTGGGCAGTAGTGGCCCACATCTTGAATCCCAGCACTTGGCAGTCAGAGGCTGGCAGATCTCTGTGAGTTCAAGGCCAATCACTACAGAGAGAGTGCCAGGACAGGCTAAACAGAGAAACCCAGTCTCAAAAATACAGAAAAACAATCACTAAGGTAAATAGGAAGAAAGTATGGGGAAAGGAAGAATGGAGAAAGGAAGGAAAGAAGTAAGGAAAAGATAGAAGGAACAAGAAAGGGAGAAGTAAAGAAAGAGAGGAGGGAGAAAAGAAACAAAGGAAAGAAAAGAGAGAAGGAGAAAGTAAGAAAAGAAGAGGGAAGAGGAGGAAAAAAACAGAAAGGAAGGGAGGGAGGAATGATGGAGATAGGGAAGGAGATGGTGGGAGCAATAGAAAATAAGGGGGATAGGCAAAAAGAAGAGATAGGAAAATCTGAAATCAACAAGGAAAAGAAAATGGCATTACTTTACCAAAACCCTCTCTGCAAGTTTCAGGGAACAATGTAGAGAAGGGAGTAAAAAACTTGTATAGTCCTGTTGTCTCCAAGAAAACAACATCACCCAGTCACAGCAGAACTGATGGAAATATGAACTCACAGAGACTTAGAGCATATACAAGACCTGCAAAAGTTCAAATCAGGGGAAATCCCAATAATGAGAGAGGGGAGAGGACCCAGTCCTACCATAACGAGAATCTTTCCAACTTGATAGTAATCAGTTTTTGTCAAAGGAATGCCACTGTGCTTATCAGCCACACTCATGGAGGTCCCATGCCTAGGAATGGTTGGCACATACAATTGAATTCCATAGTTAGTGTGTGTGTGTGTGTGTGTGTGTGTGTGTGTGTGTGTGTGTGTGTGTGTGCGCGCGCGTGCTTGTGTGCCCTTTTTATTTTGTTTTGGTGTATTTTACTGTGAGGCATTGTTTTGTTTGCTTGTTTATTTATTTTTTTAATTTTGTTTTGCTTTGGCTTTTTTTGAGAGCTAGAGATAGGCAGAACATAAAGTTGGATGAATGAATGTAGGGAGGGTTACCTGAGAGGAATTTGGAGAATGCAAAGAACATTTCTATGCAAAATAGAAAAAGATGTAAAAGGGAGGTCCTATGTAATAAACACTGCTGAAAATTATGCACTATCATTAATTATAAATCTGTCTAACTAAAAGCACATAAACACGGTTTTAAGGCATATATTTAATAAAGTGAAGACCAAGGTAATGAATGAAAGCTGGAATTGGTGCTTCTCTAAAGGATTAGCAAGTAATGATTTGAAACTCGTAATTTCAACATCAAAATAGAAGTAAAATATTAACAAATTAATGAGATTTATATTGGATTAAATTTTAATTTCTGAAATTAAAGTAGTACATCCTGTTGAACACATATTTTGTTGTATTTATTATATGTTTTCATTTGGGGATGTTTAATGTTAACTCAGTTCCCATTCTACTGGGCAGGAAGAGGCACAGTCCATCTCACCATCAGATCAGAATGGCAATGCAGATTTAAATACATGAGAGTGTTACCCAGGGGAAAGATTATTTTAACTTTTTATCATTATGAAAAAGAAGTCTGATCACATCACTAAGTGTGCTTCCTACAAAACAGAGAAAGAAAACTCACAGAGAACACCTGTCTTCATAATTGTCTGTGAGAGGGTCTTGGCTTCTGCTAATTAGGATGAGTGAACACGTTCCAAATAGCTCTGTTTGTTATCATATGTCACAAATGATCTCTGAACATAAGATGATTCAAAGGGACTTCCAAATGCAAATGTCTCAATTAAGGAAAATAGGATTCCAAGAAAGATAATAAGCTTGCGATTGATAAATCAGTTACTAAAAATATTCGTTTTTTTTTTTTTTTTTCAGTTTTGTGTTTTGAAAGTGCTAAAGAGTATCTTCACCATTTCCTTAGAATGGCAACTCATCCAGATTGCACTGTTATGCTTCTATGGAAGTGTATATTTTAACTTTGGTATTCTTTTCCATTTATTACAATTGCCAATTTTCAAATTGCCATGATGTCCCTATCTGAGACATGCTGCAGAATTACATTGGAACATCTTTCTGCATAGTAACATCTTTTTGAAAATTAATTAGGCATTGAGATAATGACCCTTTTTCTTTCTTGGTGTTCTCCACTTCTCAGAAATAGTGTGCACTTCTTTTCCCCCTAATAGAGCTGTGGCTTTTATGGAACAGTGAAAGAGCTGATTCTGTGTAGGCATCTTTTGTTTTCTTAAAGTACCGTCTTCAATTGTGAAATTAAATTAAGAAGGCTGTGTTCAATATTAATAGTTTTTTCCATTTCTTATGAGGTCCTTGTGAAATGTTTATATCAATGTGAAAATAAAATAATCCCTGAAGTTTGGACTGGTCAGTGAGTTTTTCTTACATAAAAAATATGTTTATAAATCTGTTCTTCAGGATGCAATGTCAGAAAACTGACATGAACCATTTGTATGCATCTTCCCTTCATTGGTGAATGGGTGGCTGCAAGAAGAGACTTCAAAGCCATTATCACCCTTCTTCTGCAACCTCAGTTGCCTAGCAGAACTCCCACACCAAAAGCTTGGAACTTTCTTGTTAGGGTTGATGTTAGGCATTTATTTTATTAAAGTCACCAGCATTTACCAGGTACAACAAGAGGATGAAAGTCCAGCATGAAACATTCAAAAGCTAATTGGGTCCTCTTCTTTATCACATTATCTTAAAAAAAAAATATGTTGCAAGGCTAGAGAGGGGCCTCAAGAGTTAAGAGTTGTGACCACTTTTTCAGAGAACCTTCTGTCAATTCCCAGTACCCACATGGTGGCTTCCACTGTGTAATCTAGTTCTCAGTTATCTTTTGATCTTTCCTAGTCTCTTTTAGCACTGGGAATACACTTGGTACATAAATACATGTGCAGATAGAACACTTATACTCTCTCTACATATGTTCTCAATAACAGTCAAAAAGAAGAAGGGGGATCAGGTTCAGATTCCAATGTGTGGACCTACTGAGAGTTTCTCATTGTGACTGGGACTATAAATCTCTCCTCCAAGAGATGTAACACACTTCTGAAATGTCTCAATTCTGTGTTGTCTTATGACACAGAGTTGTGGACATTGACCCCTATCCATGTGCCTTCAGAAGGGATTTTATTGCTGTGAAAACATACCATGACCATGACAACTCTTACCAAGTAAAATATTTAATTGGGGTAGCTTGCTTAAAGTTGCAGAGGTACAGTCCATTATCATCATAAAGGGGAGCATGGTGGTGTGCAGTCGTACATGGTACTGTTAGCTGAGAATCTTACATCTTATAGGCAATAGGAAGTTGACTGACTAACTGGGCCATACCCTGGGCACAGGAAACTTCACAGCCTGCTCCCAGTGATGCACTTCCTCCGACAAAGCCATGCCACTCCTTAGAGATTGGGGGTGGTGGTAATTACATTCAAGCTACCACAGTGCAGAAGTGGTAGATTCTTTTTTAACAGTATTTACACTGATGCAGATGTCCATGGGATATTGACAGCCTTGAACATGGCTCTAGTAAAGTCCCATATGGGGTCTAGAAGTTGATTTGCATCTTTATTGCATGGGAGTTTTGCAATCCTGGAAGCCAGAGCACAAAGAAAGAAATGGGCAATGTCTTTTTGTGGGTACTTTCTTTAATAAGAGTATTTAGATGAGGAGTTAAAGTTATAACAGATGTGTGGGATGATGACTGCTGAACCCATGAGTAGTGAGAGCTGAGCACATGGTTTTATGCTTCTAGGTCAATGGTTGACTGAACTTTGTTCATGAGCCAGGCTTTTCATAGCACCAACTAGAGTCATCTTCTGGAGTATAAACAATTAACTGATTGTTCCTGAGAATGCCATAGCATATTGCATGATAGAATTTGTGCAACCATTTGTTAGGCATTTTATTGGGTATACAATTCTAACCTAAACATGCCTTCCCCATTTCAATGTGTGAACATGCTATGACTCTCCTTTTGTCTATATTTAGCTCTTTGAATGTTTGTTCATTTCTCACAGTGCTCTCTTTTCTTCCCCCCACTCCTCATTATCTCCTAACTTCCTTCTGCCCAGCCCCATGCTGCATCCATTTCCTTTGACATGTTCCATGATTCTTTTTGGTTCTGCTGCTTCTTGTTTCTCTCTCCACACTCAAAACTCATACACTCAAAACACATTTACATCTATAACTAGTAAGGTGAAATAGAGGGGGGAATTGTCCCTAGAACTAGACACAGACATGACTCAGGAGTACTGAGAAATCCACAGCTATAAATAAGCTTTGTATCCAAATTTCAGTGTTCTAGTGACTTAAACACATTCTAAGATTGTCTTTTCAATTTTATATGTAGCTACAGCAGAAGCACCACCATTTTAACCAAGAAGATTCCTTAGGTCCAATTAAGTAAGCAAACAACTTCCACACCTGTGGTTAAACAGAAGGAAGGGCATGTATTTTTACTTACCAAGGGAGGTAGGATTATCACAAAGTAGTGTTCAGGGGCAAATAATTTGCCAAATACTAGTACAGTCAGCCAAGTTCAAGAGGAAAAGGTGACTCTTTGCCACATAACAAGATAATCTTGCTCTCTTTTAAAAACAAAACAAAGCAAAGCAAAATAAAACAGACGAACAAAAACTCTTCAAATATTTGATTCAGAAACACCTCTGTTTAATTTTCAGGTTTCCTGAGAAATTGTGTGGCCATTACTGCCTTCAAAAAGGCTATGGACCCTGGGGCTATTTTCAGGCTGCTATTGCTACTTCCTGTTCTGACTTAGAAATAGATTTCCCGGTTTTGTTATTTTGCTTCCTTTTTCATAGATTTTTGTTTTGTTTTGCTTTACAGTGTATGACTAAATTTTAATTTTTAACAAAACTTATTGCTATGGCTTTTTATATTGAACTCCTATGTCTAATAACTTGTAACATTTGCTCTTAAAGAAATAAAAGTTTGTAGGTGATTTTTAATAATTACAATATATGAGTGTATTTTATCAATATATTCATATCCATGAAGTTCTCAGCATACATTGTATGTGTGTACATTTATTAATTCCTTTCCTACTCAATAAAAAACCAAAACCAAAACAAAATATCCATGAAAAACAAAAAACTAGGTTAACTAGTAGTCAAGACTAAGCTCAAACTTATGATCCTTCTGCATTAGACCCTCAAATTCTCACAAGTAACAAGCACATCATACTTGTTTTTCTTGTATTTACTTTTTAATGACTTTAAGAATGGAAAGAGAGGGGAAAGGATTGTGTGTGGATCCATGTGTGCATGTGTGTATGTGTAATAATGAAAATTAAAGAAGAAGAGAGCAGTAATTCTAAAGGCAGCAAAGGATGAGATTTCAGAGAGATTCTGGGGAGGAAATGGAAGAGATAAATGTAATTATATTTTAATTAAAATTTTTGAAAAAGAGGAGAAATCGTGTTCTATTAATTTCATAAACTGGGAAAACTATCACTGCAATGAAATTGTAAATGCTAATTGGTGAGTGTTAACATTGCTTTCCAAATAAGTTCACAGATTATTTCTAAGATAGTCTGGCTAATTATTGTTGTAATCAACAAACTTCAGAAAAGAAGATTGGTAGGAATTCGTGCCCTTAAGTATAAGAAGTATAACCATAGCTAATGGAAGTCTCATCATCATCCAAAGTGCTTGACACATGGAATTAGGGCTGCATGGAGGCACAAAATACAGACTTCTAAGTGATGATTTAGCCTTTTAGTTTATATCTTAACAATGGTCTTCAACATAAATTAATGCTCCTGATCACATGACTTTTTTTTTTTTTAATACCAGGAGTTTGTGATTTTCCTAAGCATGGGAGAGGAGGGGAGTCACTAGGAGGAAAAGGAGATGGGAGTTAATAGGACTGATGCAGAAGGGAGAGGTGAAGGAGAGGGGGAAAGGGGAGACAATAGGAAGAATGAGGGTAAAAAGGAAAAGAGGAGAAAAAGATCCTTTCTAAAGACAGAGGGAATCGTGGGCCTCCCATTGATAGTGGATGAATAATTACAATGAAAATGCTAGGACATCTTTTTAGTAAAATGCATGTATAGATTTTGGGTTTGGTATTTTGTGACAGGAATTTATGTAGTCCAGGCTGGTCTGGAACTCACTATGTAGGCATGAAGGTGAGGCTGACTTTGAAATGGTGATCCTCCTGCTTCGACTCCTTCAGTGCTTAGATTACAGGTGCTCACCACTCAGTACTCATTTAAAATATTTGGAATATTTTTCCCTATATTTAATCACTGGTATGACATATTTTAAAATCATTTTATAGTTAATGTTTCTGTGCCTTGATTGACCACAGAGCATGTGGTCAATCTGTTAAGCTTTCATTATTTTGTGAGCCAAAAACCTACATGGTTAAATGCTTGCTCTGTCAAGGAAGCCACTTGTCAATTACATGTGGCTTTGACTGACCAACTAGTCTTCTTTCTGTACAGCCTGTCTTCAGTTTGCTTCTGAAAATGCTTTGGTTTAAAATGAAGCAATGATCTGTACTTATTCTGGGAGTCTGATCATATCCTTTTAAATGCTTAACTTCTTAAGCAATAAAAAAAGAAGCTAAAAATTAGATTCAGTTGCATAGTATCCAAATCTTAAATGAGATACTTAGGGATTGGTCTTCTCTGGACATGATATCTCTATGGTGGTGTCTAGCTTACAAATAAAGATGTTTAAAATGTTGCTGAATTCTCTTGAGGTCATTCTTAAATATTATTGCAAATTGCTTCTGTCTATTTATGAGCAGTATACCACAACTATTTTAAAAAGGAAGCAAGGGTAGATAATACAGAACAAATATCATATCAAATGTTGGCAAATGCATTCCTTTGACTCTACTCAAGTGAATTTATAATATGAATTTTTGGATAAGTTGATTTATGTTCACAATAAGACTGTATTGGGTTGGAGGATTATGTGAAACAAGGTGGTAGAATTTACAAAAAGACCCAGTCAGGCCTTTCTTAATTTACCAGTCAAATTTAGCTAGTTGATTTCACAGACAGGTGGGGCAGAGAAGGGAAAGAATGTCTTGAATTATGACATTTCTGGTAATAAAAGTTCAGAAATACCACATTCAGCATCAGCAACAAGAAACCTTCAATCATCTTCAGTTTCTGCACTTTTATACACTTTTTTGTCCTTTTTTAATTTTCAATGTAATTTTACATTTAAAACCTTACTTCTAGGTAATAAGATTTATTATTTATTCAAAAAGAACAATCCTGTGGTGACAATCCCCTACCAGCTCTCTGTCCCCTCCCACTGGAAATTGAGCCTCACTACAGGCAGTTACTTCAGCATAAATTTCTTGCTGATGGCAAATAAAGTAAGAAGAACAGGTTAGGAGCACCAGCACAGATCACACTTTGTGGTTATTAGGAATCAAGCCTCTCTCCATATGCCTACAATCATTTACAAAAGTCCTAGCCCATTATCCACCAGATGTTGTAATGGGGCCACAGGTGATTTGCGGCCCTTTCAAATTGAGAGCCAACTAAAGACATTTCAAAACACTGTATAAAAAAAAAAAAAAAAAAAAAAAACCAAAACCGTGTGGTTTCATTGGCATTTGGAAGGGACCTGCAGAAGCAAATATTTCTTAAAGTGACCTTCTTAAAATTTCACTTATAACTGGCAAATTTTTATTAATGAAATAATAATAGTGACACCTTCTTTCAAATCTTTTTTTGGGTGCTAGTGTATAGAGTCCTCTTGTACATATTAAAAGGCAATGCAAGCTGTATACAGGAAATTAAACAGTTACAAAATTTAATAGATTTGTTTTCCCCCCCCTTGATTTACTATCTTGATTCTTTATAAAGCTAAATGTTGCCTGAGTTAGTGGAATGAATCTCATCACTTGATGTTTAGATTAGCTAGGAAGGTCTGTATTGATTATTGCCTAATATTTAAAAGAATTAAAACAGAATAACTTACTTTCACATTGTTCACAAAAGATACCCAAGCAACTACTAATGAACCTTTCCATTTCTCTGAATTATTTTGATTTGAATGCCTCTATTTTCTAGTAAACTGTTACAGTTTCAGTATTTAATACCTGAAAATCGGTCTTATTTTGTGAGCTCGGGTAATAGCATTTAATGTAGTATAGAAGCTGTACTATATAAGTTCCTGTTAATGTTATAATATAGCATGTTAAAAGATACATTGCTCTGGAAGTGTTGAATTAGTTGACAAGATAACTTTGCTTTAGTAATTTTTGATCTTTATGTTTCAAGCTTTAATTGTCATTTGAGAAGAAGAGAAACTCATGTACACAGAAATGCACATGTGTTTATGGGCAGAAGCACATCTATATATATATATATATATATGGGCTTCTGGAATGCATACCCTATGGATCTTCCTAAGAATATGTATTGAGACAAAAATAAGTCACCACAGATGTTCCTTGGATGTTCCTTAACACTTCATCTTAAGTGTGGATCAACCTGTAGATACCTTTCACAAATCACCACAGAGTAAAAAAAAACTTTACTAAGAAAACTTTCCATAACCTTGGTCCCAGAAACCTTCCACACTGTTTTATGACGAAAAAAATTATGGCTCTGTGGTATGGTGCCATGAAACATTTGGGACATCAAAGCATTTCGAACATTGTGCTTCCAGGCTGCAGTTCACATGGGAAGGTGGAGCAGCCCTTAATCTGCAAGGATAGCTTGAATAGTGTGGAGGCCTTCCAGGAACTTGGATGAAATTGTCATGGTATATCATCTTCACTCTGCCGCCATAGCTGCTTTGAACTATGTTAAGTGGGGGGAGGAGAGAAAACAAATTCACAGTGGTTTCTTTCCTTACCAGAGCCTCATCCTTGAGCAAGCTCCAGGTAGAGAACACAGCTATTAGTGAAGGCAAAGTACATGCCTGCCTTCTGTAAGTTATTCATCCATTTATTGTTATTGGAACATCTACTAAGCAGTGATACCTGGCTCTGCCACCAGACAGCAGCTGTAGGCGTTAGAACAGCCTGCACTCATCCTGGCACCATAGCACTGCCTTTAAGGTGTGCTGTAATATTCACTTGGATGACGAGCATACAAATTGGGTAACTCCAAATGGAATATTCCTCTTGAAGATTGCTCCTTTTTCTTGTATTTCTAGAATGGTTTCATTTTCATACAAAATTTAAATCTTGACATGCCTAGAAAACTTACATGTATAGTAATTATAAAAATGCATTTTAATAGACACAATGTGTTCATTATTAACCATATGTATCATTATTAACTTTTCATATATATATATATATATATATATTATATACACACAAACACATACAAATGTGTATATTTAGTTATGCGTGTATGTATGTGTTTATGTGCAGGTGTATGTGTGTTTGTACTAAGTAGAGCCAGTTGTTTATAGAAACAAGCCTTCCTTCATATAACATTCAAATAAAATATTAGACTGCTTCTAATTTTTAAACACTGAAAACTGTGGCAAATTCAGGAGAAGCTCCTGTAGTTGCAGACATGGTGGTAGACTTCCTGAAAGGGCAATGCGGTCTGCTGCTTTAGTTCTGGTCTCTGTGGTTTTATTCACTTCCAAAGAGCACCGATGAAGGCTTCAGCATTCCACTTCAAGTACAAAAGTCTTAGGTCAACACCCTTTTAACAAATTGCAAGTAATAATTCAGTTTGAGTCTTAGCAAAACCTCTCCAGTGAAAGATTAAAATCTGCAAAAGTTGCTTCCAATGATACCCTTTATATTTTCACAGGTCAATAGTTTTTCCATCTGTCTTTGTAGTTACCTGCACACTGGGTGAAGGAAGGGGATTATGATATCCCACCTGGATTCCAAGTTTTACCTCTTTCCCTTAATGTGATTGTCCTTGGAAGTTTTCCATTTAGTATCCCATTACCTCATTCCCCAGCACCTGAGATGCACATGTTCTGCTGTTGACCAGGGACAAGATAGAGATATTAAGGAGAGTATCAGGAAACTGTGTCTAGTCCTGGGTGGGAAAGATCAGTATGTTCCATCATGATGATTTCTCTGGATCTGGAACATTTTCTATTCATGATTAAATTGGAATTCATGCCTCAAATGTCCTGATAGTATTTTCATTTGCTATCTCCTGAAGAATGGGAGTATATGTCTACATCTTTTTTTCAAAACAAACAAACAAACAAATAAATGAAAGTCAATGATCTACTACAGCAAATTCAGAAGATATGGGACCTCATATTTCTGCAACTAATGTTACAAGGTTTATGAAGTCTACAAGATTTTCAGCCTCCATTTACCATTTCTTATTTAAAAAGTAGTGCTAACATATACCGATCAAAGCTATTATACAGAATTGGGCAGCTGCTGGCCCATATTGTCAGTTTACCTGTACTAAAATGTGGGTTATAAAATGATGCCCTGGGCATCAGACTGCAATTTGTTTCTTATTTGTCCTACAGCTTTGCCTAATGAGGATTTTTATTCCCATTTTCTTACAAAAAGAAATTAATGGCTAGGAAAGTTAAGTCATGTATAAGGTCACTCAGCTTAAGTACCAGAGACCTTTACAATATGCAATGCTAATTTTTCATTTAATCAGAAGTAAGAAAATGCATATTGGAACAAGTGGCCAGTAGTTATCTAAAAGAAAACAAAAGCAGAGTAGAGAACTTGAGATGAGGAGAACAGTTTGGGATCAAAATATGGACTTATGCTCTTAATTTGACAGCACATTATGGAAAGAAGCAAAAGTTTATGACAAAGAAAAAACATGCAAGTTAAGTTGGAGCTCTTCCTTGCATAACACTTTCCCTTGTGCAAAGGATGCTTTGTGTAAACTATCTCATTAAGTCACACTGATTCTCCAGTACTTGGATTTCTGGCACAGATGATTAGATGAAGGAACTATAGCATGGGATAAAAAAATAGAGATAAATTTCATATAATCTGGAAGTTAAAGTGCTTGGTTTTTAATAAAATGCTCTGTTCTAGAGAACTTTTATGTTCCCCTGTTTGTGGATGTGTGTGCACAGACCTTCTTCCTTACATAGAAAGTTGTTAAAGTAGTTTATTTTTCTATTACCATTGAACCCATCAATCAAGTAGCAAAGGAAACATGTCCAACTCAATATGAATTTTGGGGGTGGAGCAATAAGAAAAATATATTTATTTTAAAAATAATGTCTTTTAAATCTAGTGAGTTTTATAGGTACAATTTCAGCTATATCTAAGTAAGCCATACATTTTCTTGGAGAGTCATTGCATTTATAAGAATAAAACTTACTGAAAGGAATGGGACATCTGTAATCTATGTTCATCCTTTGGGTTATTTAACTATATCTTTCTGAGATATGGTTAATAAGTATAATAGAGATCATAAAGCAATGAGTTAGAGACTTCCTGAATTAAAATTGCTGAGGTGGAAGAAAGTGACACAATTCAGATAATCTATTTTAATCATTTCATTTTTTATTTCTCTTACAAAATAAATCATCCTTGGTAAAAGTGTATCAACCATAGAACCTGGATTGAGCATTTTCCTGGAAGCATATCAATGGATGTGATGCATATTTGTTCACAATTGGTTCAAGATTTTTTTATCTGTATTCTTGTATAATTATTCATTTTAGAATCCAAACTTTTGTGTTCATAAATCAGAATAACTATCATATTTTAATGTGCTCAAAGTGGTTTCTCAGGCATTTTTGGAACCATAAAGATCTCTAGATTCAAAGCCAGAATCAGAATGAAGAAAACTCAACTTGAGCAAACATTGAGGCTTAGGCTTGATATTCTGACATTCTGGAGGCTGCAGCAAGAGACTTAAAGACTTCAATATGACAATTTCTGCATCCAAACCATGTGTTTGCTTACCACACCTTTCATGACCTCCCCTTTTCCCCATTTCACCCACACCCTGGCCTCCTTCCTCCTCTTCTACACTCCCCATTCTGCTTCCATGTCTGGCCTGGCTTGTTTCACTTAACATCATGATATTTGTATCCACTCATTGTCTTACAGCTTTCAATGTCTGTTTTTCTCAATAGTTATATAATACTCAATATCATACTGTCTTTGTTCAATCATTGAAAGGCACCTGGGCTGATTATATTACTCATCTGTTTTGAGCACAATAAGTACTTGTATGCAGTCATCTCTATTGTTCACTGACTTTCACTCACTTGGTAATATATTGAAGAAGATTACAACTAAATCATGCTACAGCCCTCATTTTAATTTGTGAGGAAACGTCTAACATGACTTTCTTTGAGTATATACTGGCTCATATTCAGTGTATCTGAATTCATTTTTTAGCCACCCTGCCAACACTTTTTCTGGATTCTTATTGTTTTTAATTGTGTGGGTGCCTATGTGTATAGTGTGTATCAGTATTCTGACATGTGTACTGGTCTGTTTTTGGGGTTCTTGCAGGATACACCCTCAGCTGTAGCCACTAAGAGCACCGTCTGTGAATAGTCACTGTATTCCCATTTAAAAGGCCCTGCCCATCTCCATTCTCCTCTCTCCTTCACACTCTCTCCCTCTCTCTCTCTATCTCTCTTTCTCTCCCTCTCCCTCTCCCTCTCCCCTTCCCTCCCTCCCTCCCTCCCTCCCTCCCTCCCTCTCTCTCTCTTTATGTTCCTCTTTCCTGTCTCTTCTGCTCCTGACCTTGGAGGTTGTTCTCCCACCTCCCCTTTTTACACTTCTCCCCCTTTTATAGACTTTTTCCCTTAATAAAAACCCCTCTGCTTGAACTCTGATGCATGGTGTCTTTGTCTCTAGAGGTACTTTTCTTAAATCACAACAGTGAGTTTAGGAGGCATCAGGATCACACTAGAGCTGGGGTGTAGACAATTGTGATTTGGATGAAGTGAGTATTGGGAAATGATTTTTGGTCCTCCACAAATTTAGTACAGATTTTAAGCCCTGGGCCATTCTTAATAGGATTAGATAGAGTCTCAATTTGGTTTTGACTTTAATTTCCTGAAATAAATATCATGAGCCATTTATGCCTCACAGATTCATCTGTCCAATTTTCCCACAATGATTATTTCTGTTTGTTTTTTGATATGAAATGTTTTTTGAAATTTTCATATATTCTGGATATTTATTCTCTATGAAGTAAATAGATAGTAAATGTTTCCTTTCCTTCTATATGCTGTACCATTACCGGAGCCTTTAAATTTGGTACAACACCATTATAGTTTCTTGTTACTATGTACTGTGCTATTGTCTTATTCAAGAAATGGTTGCCTATGTTTATATCATGAAGAATTTAGCAACTGTTTTCATCTAAGTCAAAATGTTATGTTTTACATTAAACATAATGATTTCAGAAGAACTATTATGTTTAAAATGCCATGGCTATATGGGTTATTTCATAAAGCTTGGTTTTCTCATCTATTTTGCTAGTTATATTACAATTTTGATAAATATGTTTATCAACAATTACTATATTGTACTGCAAGTATAGCTAATAGAATTATATGTAATTAGAAAAAAGAAGTCCAGAACTTAAATTCAAGAGTTAATTTGCATAGAGACTGGGGAATTCAGCTCACATTCCTAACAAGCACAAGCCTCTGGGTTGAGTCTCAAACACCAAAAAAAGAAAATGAATTAATTTGCATAGAACATTGGATATTGTAAATGTTCTGATGTTAATCATAATTTGATTGGAGGGAATCATTTTAATGTTTATTTATGTTATTTGGTACATGCTAGTTTATCAAAAGAAATTGTTATACTCAGAGTTATTTGATAAGTATCTTAGTGTAAACCTAGAGTCTTAAATCTTTACAGTTACTATAAGGTAGATTGAACGCACATGCATGTGTAATTCTATAGTGATGAGGACTTTCCAAGACTTTTTCATAAAACATGGGGTAATTGAGAGACTACATCATTTCTAATCTGGAATAGTGTTAAACAAACCTATGTCACCTACAATTCCAATGTTACAAATAGGAAATTAACATGCCAAAAGAAATAGCCCCATGTTGAAGGAATATCTCCACTAGAAATAGCACAATGAATGGTAAATCAATTATATAACCAAATCAGGCAACTGTGGATATTTAATGCTAAGTACCTAAAGGAATGATTGCATTCTATATTTCAGAGGCTGTGTCCACGTTCTATTGTTTTATTGACTCTGCCCTTTGACAGGGTCATAGTCTTCATATTTCCTTGCTCATATCAAACAGGAATCGGTTTCTAGGCTGTCTCTATTATTTCTGAAAAATAATGTTATTTTGAAAAATAATAATTATTGTGATTAAAGTAAGTCTATGGAAAATCATTAGTTCTCATGGGCCTCTTAATTAAGTGATCAGTGAGAGGTTCTCCCATCTTCACCAACAGGAATCTCAGGATTTCCAGTGAAACAGAAAAAATATAGAGAAAAATATTTCAGGGTTTAATACATTGCTTCATTATAGATGTTTATAAAGAAAGTATTTTGCAGGACGGTTGTAAGATGCATCAGAATTTGCACTTATGATTATTATGGGGGGAACAAGTGAGTCACTATTGACCACATTCTCATGGCTTTTACTTGTAGAAGTGGACTTACTCTATTTTTTCTAAGTTCCCAAATTTAGTAGACAAATAATCCTTCCCTTACAAATAGGTCTTATTCAAGTCTTGTATGTCATGAATCAGAGAAATGATTCCATACATAAGAATCTTGAGATGTTTTTATATAAACTCTTAGTAGACCAGAGATTATTGTTAGTAGTCCAAGCCGATCTGCTCACACTGCAGAAGTTAACATGGAGAAAGCGAAGGGTGATGGGAAATAAGCCAAGTTTTCTTCAAGCCAAAAATCACAAGAAAAACACTATGAGGTGATTTACATAAAACATGGTACCCTAAATTGACCATCTTAAGGAATACAAATATGTGAAGGTACTTTAATTATGATGAAATGGGCACAACAAGTAATGAGTAGGTAGAACACTCTATGGCAACTCTCTCTCTCTCTTTGAGGTGTTTTTCTCCTCTTTTGGCCCAACTTCTGGGATATTGCCATTCTTCTTGGTTTCCTGTGGAGTAGTTAAACATCACCTTCTGTTCTTAGAATGCAGAGTATGCTTTGTGCTAATTGATAAGAGAACAAAAAGGGGTTTCATACTTCCCAATGATATCTGAATGTGTTTCTATTCAACTAAAGAAACACATTGTATCAGTTAATCATTGAAATGTGACTTTCAATAAAAAAGGAGAGTTCTCAAAGATCATTCTATTAAAGATAGTCACAGAAGTCATATTTTATTAATGGTGCATTAATATCTGTTTTATCCACAAAAATCCAGTAAGGTATGTAATGCTTAACTAAATCCACCCTTAGTGTCTATGGCATCATTCACTAACAGACTATATGAACTCTATGTAAAATGTGAATACTATAGAACTTTTTCTCTGAGGCTTTTATGATAATTGAGTAATCAATTGAAAAAGTTATCAACCTTTAGACTATAGTAGTTACCACATAAGTGCTCTAATATAGACACAGAATTGTCTCCAAAAAAAAAGAAATCTCATTTGTTCAATTCTCATAGACTCATTTGTAGTCTAGTTCTGATTTTAATTGGTGGCATGGTTAATTTCCATTTCAGCAGGATTCAAGCTCTTTTAAGCTATATTTTGCTTCTATCTATATGGCTTCTTGCTTCTGAATCTCTGCCATTTATCTAGCACTATAGCAAAGAGGATACCATTACTGAAAAGTTGATCCCATGTATCAAGAATGTGCCCTATTGGTATATTAGAGCCTACAGAAATGGGAAGACACTGGCTCCAGCAGAGCTTTGCTTAGTTTTTGAGCATGAATTCAGTGCCATACTTAAGTAAATGTTAAGCTTGATGTTTTTAGTTGTGTTTCATTATGGATATGATTAGGAGCAGCTAAATATTGAGGTAAAGTTGAAGAAAATAGAGTAAGAATTGTAGATGTGAGGGACAAAAAGGATACTAGGACAGATCCTGCCTATTCATCTTCCATCTGCAAAGTAGATTAAAAATGTCTTTGATGGATAGTGGGGCAGAGTCAATGCCCTCCTATATGAGAGGAATCAAACAAAAACTACATGTATGTTCCATGAGGATTGTTTCACATTTCCTTTTTAGTGGCCCAACCTTGGGTGAGTGTCACTGACCAAGCAAAAGAGATACTCAAATTAACCAATCATCTGTTTAAATATTAAATTATTAAAGCAGTGGATGCCATAGTTTCACTTGTAGGAGGAAATTTCACATTGTTTTTGCCACATTATCAGACACACACATTATCAGACCCTTCAATTAGAAAATAGAAATATTTGGATAATATTTTGTATTGACTTTAATATGTCTTTTATGGAGTAAGTTTTCAATATGAAAACAAAGCTTTTCTGTTGACATAAAATTTATCTTCATTAGAGCTAATGATACTGAATTAAAGAACTGTACTATTTCCTTTGTGTTACTTCTGTAAGTATTAAAAACCTTTACTTAAAGAATGAGCTAGATGGGAAATAGTTCATACAAATTTCAATTTTATATGGTTATTTTAAAAGTTCCTGGTTATATTTTCAGCATATGGATCTGGAGGGAATTATTGTTTGTGTCCACAGCTCTTCTTATTTTCATACTTTTATTTATAGCTAAAAGCCCCAATCTATTCCTTTCACTGATCTAATTTAATATGTTTTGTACTTCCATGAATTTCTTGTCCCATCTATTGTGTCTGTTATGTTGTTCATTGTCTTAATTTACCCTGTATTCTCCTAATTGTGTGAACTGATTTTATTAAGGTCTTCCTAGCTGTCACATTGTCTTGGTCCACCAGGTTCTGCTAACACATTCCTGAGTTTGTAGACTTGCATTGGGTCTCAATTCCTACCCCAACTCTATCCTCAGAGACATCACCCAGGGCCAGGTGATTATCATCTCTCACATGAACTGTTTCAATTACTTGCCAAGGGTTTTCCCCAGATAAAATCTATTGCTTTTTATACCCTACATGCAACTGCCAGAACTTTCTTAATAAAATACAGATTCTATCCAGCTGCTTATCTGTATAATGATCTCCCTGACTCAAAGGGATGATGGCCAAAGGTTATATGCTGTTTAGTGCTCAACTCCTGAGTCACATCTCCACATCAGACCTTAGTTCTTTAGTTACTACTTCAGAAAACATAGCATCCCCATAGGCAATGCTTGCTCATTTTCTCTCACCTAAAACCATGCGTTTATATTTTTTTCCTGATGCCAATACTCAACCTCTTCTTCTTCTTCTTTTTTTTTTTTCAGGAATACATCCTAATTTTGTCCATTAACACCAAACCAGGTCCTCGGTTCATTGCTCAAGACCTTAGGAAAATTCATTCACTAAAATGCTGAAAATTTTTTGAATTCCAGATCAATAAAATATGGACAAAATGAGTTTAACAATGAATGAAAATATGTTTAGAACAATGTATGTTTAGAACATTGCAGAAATCACCAATGTGTATTTTAAAAAGATATAAAATCAAAATCACAAGTTGGATATTGTGGATTTATGTATTATCTGCTACAAGCTGCTGTGGTCAATAAATGTATGACCTTCTTCCTGCAGTGTATTTGTGAGCGCCATCAAAATAAAAATATGTGGATGTTGTTTGTTTGTTTTGTTTTGTTTCATTTGAAGCAAGGTTGTTTTACATGTCAATCCCAGTTCCCTCACCATCCCATCTTCCTTTATCATCCTTACCAAACACTAGCGCATCACCTTTCTGCTCTGCAGAGAGGGTGAGGCCTTCCACGGTGGGGGTGTTCTTCAAAATCGGTCAAATCATTTGAGGCAGGGCCTATGCCTTCTCCTATGTGTCTAGACTGAGAAAGTATCGCTCTATGTGGGATGGGCTCCAAAATCCATTTGTATACTAGAAATAAATACTGATCCATTACTAGATGCCCCATAGACTGCCCAGTCCTAACTAATACACACATTCAGGTGGTCTGGGTCAGTCCTATGCTGGTTTCCCAGCTATCAGACTGGGGAGCATGAACTCCCCCTTGTTCAGGTCAGCAGATTTTAAAGGTTTCTTCAGCCTGGTCTTGACCCTTTTGCTCATAATGTATACCTCTCTGCAGCTGGATTCCAAGAGTTTGCCTCAGTGTTTAGCTATGGGTGTCTGCTTCTGCTTCCATCAGCTACTGGATGAAGGCTCTAGGATGGCATATAAGGTAGTTTTCAATCTCATTATTGTGAAAGGGCATTAAAGGTAGCCTTTCCATTGTTGCTTAAAATGTGAGGATGTTAAAGAGGCAGTTGAGAACGACTGGGAAGAGTAACATGCAAACTCTGCTTTTGATCGGGCATGGACTAATCATTTGCTTGGATATCTGGTGGGGCTCTACTCTATAAAGGTGAACTTAGATGTCTTCCTTCATTAGGTAGGGACAAATAAATGTGCTTCAATTGAAATAACCATCATCTGTGGCTTTCTACTGTACTTCTTGCAAGCATCAGATACATGAACTTTTTGTACACTTTGAAAGTCTGCTCCAACGCAAATATTCTATGCACCATTCAATCCATCTGTATCCCCCATGGTGTTCACATATTGTGGACAAGCAGAAATTTAAATGGCATTAATTTTAAATAGCCAAAAGTATCCTAGACAATTCCATCTTCTTTTTTGTTCTTCATTGATATTCAGGTAAAAAAAAAATGTGGCAATAGTGGCAGAGATTAATTTTAGATGTTTCTATATTTAAAACCTAATTAACTTTCATAAGAATTAATTGAGAAAACACTAAGATTATATCAAGACAATTATAAAATTTTATATATAATGTCTATAAAATAAGGGCAATGAAAGAAAGTTTCTATAAAAATGAATGGATAATTAAAAGATTAATATTCCTTGTAATAATAGTAATACAGTGTGAGCATCTGATATAAAATATTTCACTTGAGGGTCCAAAGTAGGGACTCATGGATCTCCCTGGGAAGGGTAAATAGAGGAAATCTCTAAGATGGACCTGAGAGATCTTGTTGGAGGATGGATAGACTGAAATCTGAGTGGATAGTAGGTGCATTTTGCAGTCAGATAAAAACCTGGTGCAAGGGAAACTTCCAGGAATGTGCAAGGATGACTTGGGCAAAGACTCTTAGCCATACTAGATACATAGCCTGAATTAGGCATCTTAGGCGAACAGGTAAGATATCCAGTGCAGAAACTATTACACCAACCAGACACACAACCTTAGACCTGCATTCTGTCCTACCCCTTGGGATGTTGCTGGCTTAAAGGTGGTACAGAGATTGTGGGCCTGATCAACCATGGTGTGGTCCAGCGTAACACTTATGTCACGAGAGTGAGGCCACCCTGAACATTGCCTGGAGTGCTAGGATCCAGAATCTAGATGGCCCCGACACATAGTATAGAACCAAACATGATTGAAGGGGAAAAAGTCACTGTAATTATGCCTAATGATATTCTTCAATACTCATAGATTGGTACCTATCCTAATTGTAATGAGAGAGGTTTCATCCAGCAAGTGATGGAAACAAATGTAGAGACCCTCAGCCAAACATAAGGCTGAGCCTTGAGAACTGCTGAAGAGAAAGGGAATTGTATGAGCCAGCCAGGTTAAGATCATCACAAGAAAACCCATAGAAACAACTTTCACCACAGTAGCATAGAATATTTTTATTACCTTTTCCTGTAGTGATTACCCTCTTTTCCCTCCTCCATCTCTAAAGAACCACTTTGTCCCCTTCAATCATCACTATAATTGAGTCAGAACAAGTATTTAAGTGACTGAATCTTTTTCCTCATCAGGCTTCAGTGTTAACTCAAACCACAGCTTCTAGCAAAACTTCATTCCTTCTTATGTCCAAACAGTATTATCTCATAGATTTATATATTTGTTTATTCATTCATCATTAAAGATATCTGCGTTGTTTATGTCTTTTGGCTTCAGCACACAGCACTGATTAGCATCTTTATCCTTGTTTCTTTATTATGTGTTCACGTCTCTTGGGTATATGCCTCTGAGTAGAGCTATTGGGATATGTGGGGGCTACTTTCCTTTTGCTACATAGCTACCACAGGGTAATACATACATCACTTGAAACCTAATAAAGAGACAGTGGCATAGAAGACATCTCTTAATTGCCTTTAACTAATGCAATTGAATTGGGAAGATATCTAGTCTTTCCTCATCTCAATGTTGTATATTCTTTCTGTCTGCCTCCATCTCACAGCCCTAGATATTGAAGCTTAATATTTCAACAATGTATACAGATGAGGATAATATTTCTTAGCTAGGTAGAGATAAAAGAGCAGAATTTATTTTATAGAAAAAAGCATTCATTTGGAAGACTTTATTAGTGAATCAAACATCAGACCCAAAAGAAGATAAAGGTTAAGCTACATTCCATTCACTTCATAATATATTAGAAAAATGTGTACAGATATCTCACAGGATGTGTACTGGGATTCTTTCCAGGCATAACTTTGTGCCTGTAGATAGTGTTTTGCTATATGACCACCTCTGAACTACCTTGCCTTCTATGACTGGACACATCAGTGAGGACCTGGATGATGTGCTTGAAAAAGACTCTGCTTGCTTCCATTACAAGATCTCTGTAGGCCCTTTCTCTCCCAAAGCTCCTATCTTTCCAATTATATTGATCCTATTACATTGACATTCAACCTCACATTCTAAAATTGTGCTTCCTTCAGGTTTCTCTGGAGTTTCTGTCCTCTCATGTACAAAACAGGTGGAAAAATGGAGCTAAAAACTAAAAATCTCAGAATGTGTCCTGGAAAAGTCACTGTGGTCTGGAAGGTGAAGTTAGGGTGGTGGTTCATGTAATTCCCCAGAGGTCTAAGGGTTGGACTATGGTAGCAACAGAGTCTTAATTCTAGAACCTATGTAAAGTCTATATTCACTGTCCAGAGAGGTTTAAAGGTAGAGATAAAGATAGTAAATTACTAATAATTTTATAATACGAAGATTGTTTTTATATATGCAGATGTGTCTATGTATCCCACGATATAGGAAGTGGAAGAGGAGTGTAGAGAGGAATGGAATAAAGAAGTTTTGAAGAAATCATGGCCATGCCTTTCTCATTTCAAAGATGGGACCAAGAAGAAGGTATCACATAAAAATGGTTCCTAAAATTTGGAAGATATTCCAGAAAATGTTCTGGCTTATCAACTCCAATTGTACCTCAAAGAAACTATTTTCAGAACTAGTGTCTCTATAAATCAAAGCTAAAGACATCTCTTTGGTAGAACAGCAAGAGGAAATATTCTACACCTCTTTATTTTCTTTCTAATGCTCATTCCATAAGAAGGAAATAACTGTATAAATGAAATTACATGAACTAAAATTTAAAAGCAAAAAATTACAATAAACATATTTAAGAGAGCACTGCCTCCTCGAAAATAACTGGAAATTAACTTTTATCATTGCTTAAAAAGTAAAAGTTATGCTGTGATAAAATTGTCACAAATTTTAGTAATGTTTGTCACTTACAAAACAATTTTTTGCTATTTTATTCAACAGACGTTGCAGAAAAGTAAATAATCCCTGCATTATACCATTGGCAGTTTCCAAAGTAGACACAACAGAAAGTGTTGTTGGAATGGGATAGTGAATATTCTTGGAAAGATTAAAAGATTTCATTAAAGTCTGCCTTACATCAGAATGTGAAAAAGTTGGGCCTAGTGTCCCATTAGCCAATGGAAAGAAATATTTATCTCATTTGTAAAATATGATACCTATATGTACTGTGTTCATTCACCACAGTATTTGGAAATTGCTTCCATGTCTGGCAAGGATTTCTCTTGTTTTGTTGTACTTAAAAATGTATGCAAGCATAAAGGGTAAAAATCTCAGTACTAATAGGCTAGATTCTGACAGGTAGTCTGTTTTTCAAGCATTACTATGTTGTAAATAATTGATGTACAAACGTGATTATGGGTTACTATTTAGAAGTTTAGTGCTATAAAAAGGCCCCACAAAAGATGATACCTACCAAGGAACACTTCCTGTCACTGGTTATTGAGCTCCTATGAAATAGGAACATGAGTGTAGCATTCCCTATCACAATGGCCCCTTGGGAAACTAATGGGGGGATGTGAGGGAGAATGTCTTACATTGTGCAGGCTGACTCTCAGTTTGTCTTCTGGCATCATGCATGCCTGCTTCCTGTCTGACTAGCCATCTGTGCAAATCGTATGCAGTGTGATTTTAAATCTGTCTGGAAGTGAAATTCAGTTACAAGGTAGGAACTGTTAATAGAAGTGAACAAATGGAAGAAAAGGGTGTTGAAATGTGAAATAGTAAGCCCACTTCAATTAAAACCCCTGCTTCTACATGAAATTAACCTATTCTTGCTACAATTCTTAAGTTTTGCATTTTAATATTAACTTGTATGTATACATGTGCTTACATAAGTTTATGTGTACCTCTTGCAGGTGGGTGCCCGTGAAAGCCAGGAGAAAGCACTGGAGAAACAGGTGCTTGAGAGCCACACAACCTGGATACTGGAAACAGATCCCAGGTGTTCTACATGAGCAGTAAGTGCTTCTGACTTCTGAGACATATTTCCAGGTCCAACAACTAGAGCTCTTTCAAAATTAGTTTCTCTGTTGCTTTCAAACTGGAGACTGGCTAGGTACTTCTGAGGTTAAGATCAAGTGATGTGCTTGTGATCATATTTTGGGCTGTGAATGTTTGCCTTTTGCAACTCACAGAACACTCTGTTGAGAAGTTGTTCTGCTCTCCAAGAAACTGACAAGAATTTAGATTACAATTTCATTTGCTGAATTGTAGCTGAGACTGGTTGCAGTTGCTAACACTTCCAGTTGGATATGGGTGACACTGCTAATGAAAAATTAAGGACGTCTTCCAAGAATCTCATTGGTTTCCTACTATGTCATTCTAATACAAGAACTGAGAAACCTGAGGACTAACCCCTTTCACAGTTGTTTGTGTAGAAAAAAAATGAGAGGGATATTTACAAACAATACTGGCTGCTGAGCTAAAAGTTATATTACTGTGTACAATGAGGCAATTTAGAGAGCATCTGTGAGATATTTGGGAATGGACACACAAGAATAATGCACATAAACATAACTACTCTGGCATAATAAACATTCTAATGAACCTGACTAATTCTGCTTTTTTAAGAAATATACTTTGATTGGTGAGTCTTATAAATAAAATTAATATTAATTCTGAAAAAAGCAGTAGGAGCTCTATCTGGTGGCACAGAGGAGTACCAAAAAGAATATTTAATGCATTGTCCACTTAGGATACTCTAAATATAATGACTGGCATTTGTCCAGCTAAAGAAAAAGGAGTGGGAGAGGAAACTGCATAATGCTTATTTTAATTAGGTAAAATTATGTGGTTCAATGAAGCATGTCAGTCTGCATAATGAGAAGACTGCCCCATGTTTATGGGAGAGTTATTGGTGACAAAAATGTGGCAATGTGAATGCCTGAAAGCCACTATTTGATCTTCCATTCATAATTTCCTACAGAACTTTTAATGTGTAAATTATTACCAAGAAGGAATAAGAGAGTCAGAAAGTAGGATATTCTTATATTCTGTATTCAAGAATGATGATGGTCATCTACTCAAACTATGTCTGAGGAAGGTCTAAAGCATTGGCCATTGCAGTAACTATCTCTTCTTGCCCAAATACTAGCTATATACACATAAGTGTAAACACTATATATATATATATGTGTGTGAACACATCTGTGTTCCTTAAAAGAGGGAAAAGAATAATTTCCACAAAGAATTTGAAGTTATAACAGGCTATTAGCAGCACAAATATTTAGTATTTTATAGTAAAAATCAGGTTTATTCCCAGTGGTCCAAGGGAAGGTGCTTTTAAAAGATTTGCTGAGGACTTATAACTTCTAGTTTCTAATCTGATTTCACAAAATTTATAATACAAAGCTATCACTTATATGTTCTCACTTTCCACCATTTAGACAGCAGCTTTAGGTGTCATAACAAGAAGAACCCTAAGAGAGATATACATTGTCCACCCAGAGAAAGGGAAACTGAAAAGATCTCCTGAGCAAATTGGGAACATGAGGGAGCTCAAGAGTGTGTTAGGAGAAAGAGAACGGAAGAAGAGGAGGGCGGGAGGAAGACATGAGGGAGCAGGAATACTGAGTCAGGGGAAGAATAGAGGAGAGAGAGAAAAAAAAGATACCATAATAGAGGGAGCCATTATAGGTTTAAACAGAAATCTGGCTCTAGGGAATTGTACATTGATATACAAGTATGACCACAACTAAGTTTTTAAGCAATAATGAAAATGGTGTTCTAGATTCCCTTGCCCTATAATGAGATTGATGACTATCTTATATGCCATCCTAGAGCCTTCGTTCAGTAGCTGGTGGAAGCAGTAGAGACCCACAGCTAAACACTGAGGCAAACTTCTGAAATCCAGTTGTAAGAGAGGGAGGAGAGATGAGCAAATCAGTCAAGACCAGGTTGGGGAAACCCACAGAAACAACTAACCTGAACACAGGGAAAATCATGGATCCCAGAATGACAGCCCAGAAATAGCATAGGACAGAAGCAGGCCCCTTGAACATGGGAAGTCTATGGGGTCTCTGCTGGTGGAAAAGTATATATTGTTAGTATACAATTGGATATTGGGAGCCCATTCCCTATAGAGGGATACTCCCTCAGCCTAGACACATGGGGGAGGGTCTAGGCCCTGTCCCAAATAATGTGAAGGACTTTGATAATCCCCTGTGGAAATCCTCACCATTTTTATGAAGCAGAAGAGGAATGGGATACGGGTTTGTGGAGTCATGGGAGGATGGGAAAATGAGGGAACTAGGATTTGCTATATAAAATAAGAATGTTTCTAATTTAAATGAAGAAAAGGAAGTGTTTTAAACAGATTGGATGGAGGAAAGAATATTGTATAATACCTGAGGGATTAGAGTTTATATAGTTCTTATTTCCTTGTTTTGAATGATTAGTTCATATGTTTTACTCTTTAATTTTGATTATGGTGAAAATTATCTATAACACTTTATAAATATAGCTGATTTAGGATGTTATTAAAATTCAAATAGAACATAGTATTTCCCAATATTTCAAAAATTGTGTCTTTAGGGAATCTAGCATATAGATAGATAGATAGATAGATAGATAGATAGATAGATAGGTAGATAGGTAGATAGGTAGATAGGTAGATAGTTATAGATATACATAAAGCTATAGAGATAGAGATAGATATATACACAACATCATAGGCTAAAAGCATGAACAGTGGTGAAAGTAAACAAAATAAAAATGGGTCTAAAATTCTGTGGAACTGAGAAATTAATGATAGCAGAAAATAAATGAAATAAAAATGAAGGCATGACTAAACACTAAAAACTCTCAAAAGAGTAAAAATCATGATTATTTAAGTTAATTCTGGCTCAAAATTAAGGTCATTTTATAAGTTTTTAAAAATTAATTTTTATTTAAATTAAAAACAATCTTATTTTACATACCGGTCCCAATTTCTTCTTCCTTCCACCCTCATATGCACCACACCAATGCCCCATCCCACCCTTCATGAGGGTGAGGCCTCCCATGAGGGATCATCAAAGTCTGGCACATCATTTGGGGCAGGACCTAGGCCCTCCCCGCCATGTATCTAGGCTGAGAGAATATTCTTCCCAAAGCCCATTCTTGCACTAGAATGGTTTCACTGCCAGAGGCTCCATACACTGCCCAGGCCTCCCAACTGACATCCACATTCAGAAGTTTTTATTTATTTATGTTTATTATTGTTTTAGATTTATTTATTTATTTAGTTAGTTAGTTAGTTAGTTAGTTAGTTATATTGGTTTTAAAGACAAGATTTCTCTATGTAACAGCTCTGGCTGTCTTGGAACTCACTCTGTAGACCAGGCTGGCCTTGAACTCATATACATTTGCCTGCCTATGCTTCCTAAGTGCTGAGATTAAAGGCATGCACCAAGTTTTTTGTTTATTTTTTCTGTGTATGAGTGTTTCCTTAGCATGTATGTTAGTGCACAATGTATGTGCAGCACCTTTGGAGCCTGAGAGTTGACATCAGAAACTGTGGGGCTGGACTCATAGAAGGTTGTGCATTGCTTTTGTTTTTGTTTTGGGGGGGTTTGTTGTTGTTTTTTGGTTTTGGGTTTTTGGTTTTTTGAGACAGGGAGACAGGGTTTCTCTGTATGGCTCTGGAGCCTATCCTGGCACTCACTCTATAGACCAGGGTGGCCTCAAACTCAGAGATCTGTCTGCCTCTGCTTTCCAATGCAGCCATCAAAGGCATGCGCCATCACTGCCCTGTAAAGGTTGTGCATTTTTAAGTTAGCTGCTAGCACTCAATTGTGAGCCCTCTGAAAAAGCAGCCATTGTGTTTAGCTGCTAATATAGATTTTAAAGTATGAATTAAAGACAAACAGAAACAAGTCAAAAAAATAAAAATGCGATTAAAAAAAAGACAATTTCAAAAAGGTTTTGGAAAAAAATGGTGAGAAGAAAGTCAAACTAGGGCAGCCTTGTCTGTGATTTCTTTCCCAGAGAAACAGGAACAAAAATAATGAAGATAATCAATATTCAAAACCATAGTCTAGCAAAACTTTTAAAAATGGAAAGAAAATTGTATCGGAGTATGGTGAAGGTCTCCAAGACAACTAAGATTGAGCCAAAGTGAGCCCTTGCAAAACGAATAAATTTCAAGTATACAGAGCCAATTTTTAAGTATTAGTAAGATACTGTTTGTATTCAAAACCACAACATAACACTCAATTTTCTTCTAATTATAATTCCAGAGACATTCATATTAAGCAACAATTGGTTTTGTGATTAGCAGGCAAGATCATATATCTGCCATCCTCATATATCTGCTGAAGCAGGGGTAGTTTTTACTTCCAGCCTAGTCTGAAATACATAATGAAAACTTGTATGAGAGAAAAATATATCAAAATAAAATAATTATTAATCCTTACTAAACAAAAATATTATGGGAAAGTTATTTTAGAATAAACAGATAATAGTAAATTATTCATCTGTGAACTGTACTATGTTCTTTAAAACAAGATTAGAGATACAATGTAAAAGAAATAATGTAATTTTCTAGTTTAAACATTTATAATCTTATTGTTGTTTCTGTGTATTATTGTATTGGTGCATTATAAAGTATGTGATTCAAATTAGGCTATAAGAAAAAAATAAATTTGATTTTTTATAAGGGATTTCTTGTAAATAATATTTTATTTTAAATCATGGAGTAATGTAAATAGGCACATTATCATCCAGAGTTCTAGACAGTATTGGGAATTCCACATCACCATGGGCCTGCAAGTCAACCTAATGGGCCTAATCATATTGTAATATATGTGTTTAACATATATGTATACATGGACATACACCAGGATACACACCTACATAACATGTCAGAGATCTCACAGAATGCTCATTTTGCTAAATTGGCACTAGTCTTCATCAATAAGCATGATGAACAACATAAAAATGTGACACCCACAAGAGCCTCTGCAGCTATTGGTTAACCTGGTTCCACGATTAACATGGCTTCAAACTAGTCACTACTTAGCAGTTAAAGGCACCAACTGTTTTAATAGAAAACACATTCAAATGTCCTGTATTATCTTGAGCTCTGCTTTAACTTAGACTCTTGTCACATCTGACAAGTTATTATCAGTATTTGTAAAGATATTTCACAGATGTCATCAAGCTTCTCACCAGGGTGGTTCAGTTAGTGAATCTTGACCTCACAGGTAGTATGACTTCCATAGAAATAAGCTGGAGACAGATAGCCTCTTCTGTAGCTTCTTTTTCCTCAAATATTCCAATTAGTCATGTGATTTCTCACATTGGGATAGTTTTGTATAAAAACTATATCCAAAGGAATTCAAAAAAGAATTTTCTAGTTCTTCCATTCTAAATTGCTTTGTTATAGTTACTAATTTCTAGGATCCTCAATCACTAAAAGCTATTTCTTTAATACCTAATTATATTTGTTCCAACAGAAAGTAAGCTCAGGCTGACAGTTCAGCATGGATTCAAATATAGCTGATGCCACTTGCATCTGTACCTTGTATTTCAAAGCATCACAACCATCTGGTGATTGAACAACAACAAACATTTTTTTTAACCATCAACAATAAAGATGATGAAGTAGCGCCTCAGTTGATGCCACTTACTGGGTGTCCAGAAGGCACTGAGTTTGATCCTCAGAACTGCGTGTGTTGGGAATTATGGAGCACAACTCCCAGTATCAGGAAGTGGAAGCAGAAAGATCAGAAGTCCAAGGTCACGCTCAGCTATCTATCATGTTTGAGCACAGCCTGCCTGGGCTACTTGAGACTATTGTCTAGCTTCATCACTGCTGGAAAAAAAAGAGCTTTGTATTTCTTTTGAAAAGTAAAATATTCAAAATAGTGATTCCTGTCCTGTTTCTATGCACATTTCATAGTATATTTAAAGCCAAGCCTCCATGCCTATATATTAATTTGATCTTGCCTTTTAACACACATTGAACTACTGATAACTTCATCATTATCAATTTTTAGTAATCTAATAAATGATTAATAGACTCACTTCTAGGCTGCAATGCAAGTGGGTGTCAGGAGAGGGCCACTTTTCTGTTAATACTGTCACTTGATCCTTTGAACTAGACTCCACTTACTAGTTTTCCCTGCATGGCCTCTTTGGTGTGACTTCTCCTCTGACTCTGAGGATGAGTGACAGTGAGGTGATCAGAGGAACAATTTATCTTGTGGTCTTTCTGAGGAGGAAAACACCAGTGCTTACATGAGATGGTTCAACCAGCTGCACCGGTAAATAGGCGTAGTAACCACACACTGGCTTTTAATGAGATGGCCAACATTTAGGAAAAGAATGTTTCCACTTGGCACGAGGGAAAAGTGTTAGCATACTTCAACTCCATTGCTTGACTTCTCTGCACAGAGATGGGAAATCATACCCAGCCAGTGATTTGAGGAGCTCCTGACTTCAGGCCAACCTGCCCCCTGCCATTTCTGTATAGGGCCCTTAACTGTGTCCGCTTCTTGACCTGACCAGGGGCAGTCCCTGAGTGGAGGTGCTGGGCAGTTCAGCTGTTGAGCGGGTATGCTCTGCTCCAGGATTGCCCAGGGAGAAGCCCCCATTCACCAGCTCTAAGAACAAGAGCCTTTTCATAACCTCAATTACCACGAGGTCAATATACCACCCTGCATTTGTTAGTGGCTCTTGGACTGGCTAACGGCAGCTGGAACTGAGAGGCTCTGAATCCCATTGAAACTGCCAGTGTCTGTCCCTGCTGACAGTGGACACAGGGCATATTTTCTGATAATTGACTTTTTGAGCCATAAGTCCCAGGTCTGACTTGAACAAATAAAGCCTGATCAAGATTAAGCCCCAATTAGTAATTCTCTTAGAATCTCTTAACAAGATTGGTGTGATTTTGATGGAACAAAACAAAACATAATTTCTTGACCAAAGACTTCAATTGATTTAACTTTATACATGCATTTTATTTTGATAAAGAATATTATATTTTTCAATATGTGTATTTAAGTTTGTTCTGAGACTCTGGCATAAAAATTGAAAATCACCCTGAAGCTGGCTGTACTGTTAATGGATTGAGGATCTCTTAATATTTTCAATGCTTTCTGGTCTCCTGAGATTTCCCTGGAGGTCAAAACATGGAATAAAGAGAGTATTAAGAGAAAATGAAGGAAGTGATCCAGTTAGATTAAAAACCATACTGGGTCGATAAATATTACCTTAGAAAGTTTCACATCAGAAGTGAAAACAAAACCAAGTGACTTAACTCAAAATCTAATATGGAAACACATTACGGAGATAAATGTGCTATGGTCACATCCACTTGAACGTTTATAATGTATTATAAACAGACACGATTTATGCATTAAGGAAGTTCTGTTTGATCTCCCCTGAGAATGAAAAGTCCTTTCTGGCTATTGCTTTAGTCTGACAGCTTTTTTTTGGAGAAAATCCATTAAAGCATGAAGAGATTCAGAAACTATCATTTTGAAATAATTTATTCGGGGGGGGGGAAAGTAATAGGAAGAAAAGCTTACCTGGAATCGCTTAAAGATTTAAGCAGGCATTTTCTAATGCTGATGTGACTCATGTGTGCTCAAGTCTGTAAGCTCTACAAATGCTTAGCACCTTTTAATTGTGGAGTGCAGAACTTTTGCTTTGGTAGCACACAAATTAAGTTCAGGCCTCCTCTTGACAGCCTTTGTGCAAAGCAATGAGTTGACCCTTCTTGATTTACAAAGTCTTCAAGGTCTTCTGCCATACTTCTTAGTCTTCTCTCTGTTTTCTCATTCTCTTTGTTACTTCTTGTGACAGACAGGCAGAGCCTGGTACACACCCAGCACACTTTTATGGCAAGTTACATGGCTGATGCCTTGAAGTATGTCTAGCATGGAGCAGCATTCAACATTTCCTATACAATTGAATGCCTAGAGCTTAAGGGAGTGGAAAAAAATGAAAAATAAATAATAACTGTTAATGTATTCAGAGTAAGTGGAAATAAAAAAACACTAGTGTGTTCTTGAGTATAACTGGAATATTTTGATAATACTCTTCATAACTCTAGAGGGTTGAGAATGTAAGACGTGCGGCTCTGTGATTCTAGGCTCATAGTGATCAAATTAAATATTAAAAATAATAGTTCTGATAATACAAAATATTGTGTAGGGGATAATGTATTAATTTCACAAAGCTTTAGGTTTTCTACCTATGCAAATTCAGCTTGGAAAAAATCATGCAAAAATAAGTGTGAGATCAATTCTTGTCATACAAATGAGCTTTACATTCAAGGGTCCACCCATGATAGGACTTCTTCATAGCAAAACAATATTAATTTTATTTTCATAAATTGATTCCACTGGGAACCATAAATATGTATGACAGAGGTTCACTTTGTAGCCTAGGCTAGCTTAAAATGCATAAACTTATAAGCTACATTTACATGCATAAGTCATGAAGATTTTCTTAAACATGTACCATTTAGATGTTTAAGAAGAAAACAAATTATTGATGGTTTTATTTACACAAGTGATGGCCTTATATTCTACTTGATTTATCCCTCAAAACTGCATGGAGGACAAAATGAGATAGAATATATAAATATACTTATATATTTATATAAATAGATATATATATATATAGAAAATATATCTAGATATATTTTTATCTAGCTATATATAGAAAATATATATTATAGAGCTAAGTTTTTTAGAGGAAGAATGGGCAGCAAATTAAAGATGGGAGATGTATGGTTTCAGATAGTTGATAGTGAATAATACACTAGATAGAAGAGATAGAACAAATGATAAAGTGAGGTAAGAGAGTAAATGTTTTAGAAAATATTCTCTCTCTTTGACCTCACAACTATTTGCATATTCCCACCAAATAAATGAAGGAAGGGTTAAACCTCTGTGGTTGGTAATAGGCTGTCCCACTGTAATGGCAGTGAAAGCCTAGTTCAATGACTGAGAATTATGTAAAATGGAAAGGTGATAGGAGATGTCATTCTGTATATACCTTTCTCTTATTGATTAATGAATAAAGCACTGTTGGCAAATAGGAAGGCAAGATAGGCAGGACTAGGAGACAAGGAGGATTCTGGGAGTTGTAGGAGGAGTCAAGATGTAGGAACTCAATAGAAGAGGTCCAGATCCTCTCTCCTGTAAGATAAGACCATATGGAAACACTTGGATTAGTAGAAATGGGTTAATATTTAAGACAGAGCTAGCCAACAAGAAACACTAGTAACAGGCCAACAGCTTTATATCTAATACAGCATCTCTATGTGTTATTTGGGGTTTATGCTGTTTACCAGGCAGGCAGGAAAACTGCTCTTAATAGAAAGGAGTATTGAAGATCAACTTAGAATGACTCTGAATCCTATATCCTATTTTCTCTTTTGCCACAGATAGGGTTAGAAGTGACAGCAAAGGACTATCTCTTCCTCAGCTGAAAAAGTTTGAGTTCTTTCAGCTCTTGTTATAAAAATGCTTTAAGACCCTTCTATAATCATCATTTAAATGACTTCTAACTGATGAGTGAGCACTAATACATAGAATATTATTCAAATGTAAAGACAAAATCAGTAAATATGCAGATAAGTAAATGGAAGGGTAAGATACTGGACTAAATGAGGTAACCTAGATCCATAGAGAACATGAGTCATGTGGTACCTTGTTTGTGGGTCCTGGCTTTGAATCTTTGCATATAAGTATAGAACCTGAAGTGAATACAAATACCAGGAGGTTAAAAAGACTAATGTGTGGTGAAGGGATTGCAGAGGAAATAAGAGGGCACATATGATTTGAAGAGAGAAGTGGGGAAAACTTGGGCCTCTACTTAGAGTGGGAGAAGAGAGATAAATACAGAATAAACACCGAGGAGGGAAAATCAACACTAAGGATGTCTAACAATGTCATAAGCAATTATATTGTTAACAATCTACCTAAAATAACTATAATACAAACATACATATGTTACATGCCTCATCTTGGATGAGACTGCTATCAGGAAGATTTATAGGTCATAATAATAAAACCCCTAGTTACCTCTCATAGGTATATGGTAAATCCATATTGTTGAAAACTCCATATGATTCAGACATAAGAACAGAAGCTTCCGTGCTGAATCTTACCTGAAAACCACTTCCCTGAGGATCAGTTTTCATGGTACTAGGAGTGCTCATTCAAGCTTCAAAAGGAGGAAAGCAACCAAATATCTCACCCAGTTAAGATGCCTATGGACCATAACAATGATCAATATGGCAAGATAATATGGCACTCAGGATATAGGAGTGGAAAGTATACTTTAGTGACAATCAACAGCTCTCTAATTGAATTCAATATCCCAAACCCTTTGGCAAATAAACATCTCTTTGCAACAAACGGAGGACTTTACTGAAAACCACAACCAATTAAAGTAGATGAATATCCCATTCCCAACTGATACTTCTACAACATAACTCCTGCACATAAAATTTAGGGGTCACTGCAGAAGAAGGGACAGAAAGATTGTTAAGTGTCAGTGAAACAGAGCTTGCTGTAAAACTGGGTCTTCTTGAAATGTCAGAGAATCTATATGGATAGAGTGTCACCTAATGAAGACCTGAACAATAACTACACCAGTAAAAATACTAATGTAGACCAGGACAGTGCATGGGGAGGCCACAACCATAGGCAACCATCTTTAGGCAAGTATGGAATGTTGAGAGCAGCAGAATTAATGTCACCCATGTAAAAGCACAGAATTGGTTATACAATGCCAAATACATTATACAGATTTAGCAGTGCATTTAGGAACACACACACACACACACACATACACACACACACACACCACCACCACCACCAACAACAACAACACTTTAAAATTGGCCATAAAAGAGAACATGGGGACCTACATGGGAGGATTTGCAATAGAAGAAATAGAAGATAAAAATGTGACTGTGTAATAATCTCAATAATATAGTTTCAAAAGACATACTAAAGAATTAAATACCTAAGCTCTTCTGTCCATCAATTTAAGAACATATCACAAATCTATGTGGTGAATAAGTATGACTCTCAATTTGACTTGTATGATGAAGGTGTGAGTCACATGTGTGTTGCATGTACATTTTCTAAGGTCTTTATGTGGTTTAAACTACAAATTAAGGAAGAACACATAGTATCAGTGGTAGTTTTCCATTGTATGACAAATGACACCAACTTGAGTTTCTTAGGATTTCTGTAAGTTAAGGTCTGAGTGCAGAGCAAAATGGTTTTATGCTCAGGGTCTCTCTAAGCTACAGTGAGGATTGATCTCATCTCTAGCTCCATATGCTTGTCCAAGGGTCATTGTGAATCAACATAATTAATTTCCTTGTGATTTGGGGGGATAAATTTCTTACATTTGTAGAGCTATTCACAATGCCCTGATATTGTGTAGTGTCTGCATTGCTGGTACACTTCTTTACATATATATTTCTCATTATTTTGGTCGCATTTCTTGATCTTATTTTGAAGAATTTGCCTGGCTAAATCATACTCATCCAACATAATTTCTCTAGCTTAACAAAAGTCAACTCACCTGAGATTTTTGATATGGCTACAAGTTTTCTTCATCTTGAAAATACAGTTAGGATTGTCACATCCCATATTTGCCATAAGCTGTTGTTGCAAGCAATTTAGAACTACTGACTCTCAAAGGAAAAGAATATATAGTGTACTGGGTAGTTGTGTGCACACCTTTAATTCCAGCACTTGGGAGGCAGAAGCAGGCAGATCGCTGTCAGTTCAAGGCTATCCTGGTCTTCCAAGGAAGTTCCAGGACAGGCAAGGCTACACATAGAGAAACCCTGTCTCAAACAACAACAAAACTTAAACAGAAAGAATGAAAGGAAGGAAGGAAGGAAGGAAGGAAAAAAAGAAGGAAGGAAGGAAGAAAGAAAGAAAGAAAGAAAGAAAGAAAGAAAGAAAGAAAGAAAGAAAGAAAGAAAAAAAGAAAGGAAGGAAGAAAGAATACACTGTACATGACACTTTGGGGGGTTTAATTTCTACCTTGGGTAAAGCATAAAATAATAAAAAAAAACACGACTTAATTTTATTGGATGATAACTAATATAAAAACCTGGTTACTAGTTAGAATTATTTGTTTATTTGATTTTAGAACCGTAGTGTCTACATCACAGTGATTAAAAAAAAGTACGAGAAGGTATCTGAATTTCTATGTTTAGCAGCTCTTTAAAACATCAGTAATTTTAAGATGTCAGTAACAGACTGTTCTTCTTGTCATGTTTGTTCTAGAGGTCATCAAAGAATAGTTGTCACAGTATAGAGAAAAGAGACAGCATTTTGTTTAAATACAGACCACTTCCAGTCCTAGAAACTAGATTACATCTATCAAAATGTGAGAAAGATCAGCCACTTCTAAATGTTATTTGTGCTCCAAGAATGTACTGCAGATCCTCTGCCTTCCTGGAAGTATTCAAGTGCAGAACGTCAGAGCTCCATGCTGACTTATTGTTATATACATATATATTTTAAGACAAGGAGGCTTGTATGCTTCTCGGTGTCTGAGAATTCACTGGGAAAACCATTGTGTTTACACATTCCTTTCTGTATATGGAGAATATGTTGAATACATTCTTCCTTAGCTGATAACTTGGAAAAAGAATCTCTATCAAAGCTTTTCAGATTCCTTTTTAATACTTAATCATTTCCATCTGAAGGCACTTTACAGACAGATGGCTAGGCCTTGGTTTCTCCTTTTGTTCACATCTTGTGCTTTGGATAAGCACACTTGTAGATTAAATGGTATCTTTTTTCCCTTCTTACATCATAAGGGGATGAGATAAAATTTTCATTAAGGAATAAAATGGACTGGAAATGCCACATTAGACAGTAGATGAGATGAATGTGGATATATTTTCAGTCTGTCAAAATGGTATTTTAAATTTCATTACTCATTACAAAGAGGCAAGAATAAAAAGTAGTATAACACGTGTTACTTACTGTTCCAAAGGCGCCTGCACTTAGTAGACATCACTACAGCTGTATACCTTCTGTGATGGCACACATACCAATTATTTGAAATAAGATTTCAATGACATTTCTTGGGCTGAGAAATTTCTCAACTACATTAAAACTCATATTAAATGATAAGAACATAAAAGAATCAATCTTTGGTCCTAAAATGCAGTAAGCTCAGTTTAAGAATATGAACAATAAGATAGAGCTAACATTATTTAAAATAGTGCTGTCTGTATTTGAATTTGTCAAAGATATGATGCTTTTGCTTTAATATTTTCACAATAAGATGTATTTAAAATCAAGAAGAGGTTCAACATGCTAATTTTATTTTCATTTCCTGGAAAGGTGAATGTGTTAAAAGTCAAGTATGCCTGTGTGCTACCCAATACTACCTGATGCCATTGGTTTTTGCTCAATTAATGTCTGTCTTTGAAGCCAAGGCAGATTAAAATTCCTTGAAAAAGAAGGCCCACCCACAGCTTAGCTGTTTCCTTGAGCAAATTACCTAAAGAACTGCAGTCTCAATATCACAGAGTAAAATACTAGTAAATGTTTACTTAATTGTGATATATAAAATTAGTTTTCTATTCAAAGAGATTAATTCAAGTTCTAATAAATATAAATGCTATTGCCATTGCTATGGGATGAATAATGCTTGTCTTAAATACCTTATGTTTGGGCAGGAGTTATGGCTTATTCTGTAAAGTTCTTGACATGTAATCATGAACCCGAGTTTGATCCCCCAGAACCCACTATGAAAGGCCTGGCTTGGCAGTCCCATACCTATAATCCTAGTGATGGCTGCTGGAAGTATAAATAGCAGGAGTTTGTATTCCTGTTGATCAGTTAATCTAGTTGAATCAGGAAGCTTCAGGTACAGTGAGAGACTTTTCTGCAAAAAGAGGAAGTGTTTTTCTTTAGTTTAAAACAAAAATACTAGCGTAAACACACCTAATTTGACCTCTGTTCTCTACACATGTACATAGATACATAGATACAGTTATAAATATATACATAGCATCGTCTTCAGTTGCTTTGAACTAGAACACTTCATTTTCACAAACAGCTGTGACAACAATGCATCTGAAGGCTACAATGGCTGTAGACAAACTCCTGACATCTAGAGGAGTTTGAGCCAGTTCATTCATACTCTCAGTGCTCATGTTAACAAAACTTGAAAATTGTATCTGTGTCATTATTTTACATAAGAATAACACTATTCTTCTAGTTCATTGTATCTAAAACATGTGAAATCATTAATAATGTATTTAGAAAGTAAGAAATTATAATAAGTTGCTAGTGAATAATCTTTGCCATGAATAATATAGGAAAACAAAACATAATTTTAGAAATGATTTTTATCAATAGATCTTCATAAAATGTAGACACAAACCCAGCTTCCTTTGGATTACTGTGATCTGTCTTTGGTGAATTTTGATCTACTTTGAGCAAACCAGGATTTCACTGTTAAAATAAACTTCAGGTATTTGAAGCTGGTATCACTTTTGCCTGAAGGTACATAGGCAGAATTTTCCCATTGTGGGAATTGCTTACAAATTATCATACAGAGGCTTATATTAATTACAAATGTCCAGCCAATAGTTCAGGCTTATTATTAACTCCAACATTTTAAATTAACTCATAGTCTTTCTTTAAGCTATGTAACATGGCAGTATCTTTGTTAGCATGTTCCATCTCCTTCTGTGTCTGGCTGGAGATTCCCTTGACTGTTCCCTTCTTCTTCCCAGAGTCCTCTGTATCTGACTGTGCCACTTATTCATCCTGCCTGACTACAGGCCTGTCAGCTTTTCATTAGCCAAGGAGAGTAAACATATTTACAGTGTTCAGAAGAATTATTCCCCAGCAAAGAGATATAACAAACAATGTAGAAGATAACACTACCACACATTAAAAAATCAGTCCATGCTTTTCCCAAATATTTGAATGCAGAAGACTTCCTTTCCTGATATGGATCCAGTCACTGAGAAGTGATGGGCTCCTGAGGGCTCTGGCAAAATACTCTGATAGATTCATTGCTGAATGGCTTTTTGGAAAGTTATAGAAATGTTAATAAGTGGTCTTAGTGGGGAAAAGTGAGAAGGGACATATTCTTGCAAGTAATATCTTGTCTGAGACACCAATTATTCTTCTCTATCTCTGTCTCTCTCTGTGTGTCTTTGTCTCCGTGGTGTGTGTGTGTGTGTGTGTGTGTGTGTGTGTGTGTGTGTGTGTGCATATGTGTGTGCATGTTTCCCCCTTTACTCTCTCAGTCCCTTTCCATTTCTTCTCTCAAACTGGCTCTCTTCTCCCTGGATCCCATGTACCAAGAAACTTTATTTTACCACCTTTTTCTTCCATACCAAAACACAGAAGAAACAGCCAGCCAACCATGGACTGAAACCACCGTAAACATCATTAATAAAATATGTACTTTGACTGCCTGTTTCTGTTATAGCTATAAGGTCTCTTCTTGCTCCATTTATAATATATTAAAGACACTCATTTTCTAGAAAAATAACTTTCTCAAATTTTAAACAATATACAGAAATGTTTGTGAGAAAACAAAGGATGATGTGATCCTAGATTGTACTGTTTGTTAAATAATCTGTTCAGTTAATACAACACACATATCTCAAGCCTGTCATGGCTAGAAAGACCCATCCAGGAACAGAAGAAGAGGCGGCTTTTCTCTTAAAACTTTAAAATCAGTAGTTAGCACAAGACATGAAGAGTCACACATTTTTTTTTCTTTATTATGAAGCAAACACTGCAGAGAAGGGTATGTCTTGGAAAATTGATTTGAACAATCAACTTCTGCTGAATCACATACCTGATCTTATAGAAATTGCTGACAAAGTCCCCATGGATAGCTACCATTTTCTTTCTGCTAACTCCCCAAATCTGTACTTCTCCAAGGAATTCTACCTGAGATTGAAGTTAAGCTCAGTTGCACTAAATCATTGTGAAGACCTTTGTGGCTCATTGCTGTATATTGTTAACATTACTGAATCAAGATTAATTAAGGATATAACTTACACTGTCCTTGCCAAGCAGCAGGAAGAATCACAATAGAGAAAACAAAAAGGCTCAAACCACAAACAGCCTGAACTCCAGTTACAGCTGAATGCAATTCCTATTAAGCAGGATGCTTTAGATCTTTCGTGTCTCAGGGGATGATGCAGTGTAAAGACAGTTGTGTTTACATTGTATTTGGGTTTACCTTGGTGATCTTTTATTTTTATATATAGTGAAAAATTCTGACTGGCGCCAATATGCAAGGGGAACCCAAGTCATGGGAACTTATAAAAGCCAAGCAAATAATGTGTTAATTATAATAAGGAATGACATCTTTGAAACTTGAAATACAACCTGAAGTGATTAAACAACTTTAAAAATTTGGAATTTGGCAGCAGGTTTCAGAATGACTAGAAGATCCTAAAACATATCTCTGTGGACTTTTATTAAGTTTATGAAGAATTGAGTGTGTTAAAAAGTTTATACTTAGTATTACATAAAATTCAGCCTCAGATTTCATTATAGCATGCCATGTAGTTTCTAACTATACCATATACATTAATGCATTCTATTGTCTCAATATTTTAAATAGAATGCTTAATTTACATTAGAACAATTACATGAATGTTAAGTGCAACTTCTGTTTTAGCTCTTCAGATAGGATTAAAACCTAGTTCTCTGAGTCTGAGACCTATGGTACTCTCTTTTGCAGTGTTTTGGTATAACATCTTTTATCTATCTGGTTATAAATCCATCCTATATGGAAAATTCAACAACCCTGATTTTCTAAGCAGTTCATTCTCACAACAACATAATGTTTTCAAAACAATTTTGAAATATTTGTTTTAGTCTTTCAAATCGCAGTTACTCAATATAATTATTTCAAAGAACTTCAAGTGCAATTATCACACTCATAATTATCATATTTTCCAAGTTGGATAGCTTTTATAAAGGGAAATGCTTAAATACACTTATTTCTAAAAGGTTTCTGAAAAATCATTCAGGACCCCAGAATGAAACAAGCACAATAGAACAACAGGTGTCCAGGCTGATAGACCAATAGTTAAGGAAACAACTGAATCAATGAGATTGAATTGGCTTCAGCAGACTCATTTGAGAAAGAAGAGTGTCAGGTAAGTCTCAGATCTCACAGTGGTCCATTACAAAAATCATAAGAAACTGGATATGAAAGAGGGGTAGAGTATAATTTAAATATATGAAGTTATGGATGAGGATGTGCCAAAAGATAGAGGGAAGGAGTATGGGCAAAGAGCACATGGAATATTTTTAGCCTAGGCTATCCTGTGTCTTTTTTACATTTAACTAAGAGAAAATTTCCCTTACAAAAGCAGTGATGTAATAGCTAAGACACATTGTCAGAAACACAGTAAATACATCAGTTTGAAAGTCACATTGGATAGAAAATAGAAATTGAGAAAAATAAAATATATGTTGTTCTTTTTCTAACACATAGTAGTCATCACTTTACAATCAAGAGCAAAAGTCTCTTTTAGAAAACCAAGATGTGACAATATGACTTGTGCCATTATATAACCCTCCACAAATATCCATGTAGGTGTGTTCAACAATAGTTATGATTCACAAGAGTATCCCCCAAATTCCAGTCTTTCTAAGGCCTTCGTGTATTTTTATAACATCCAACAACTCAACTATATAAATGACAACATGTTGTTAAAAAGAATATGAGATACCCCCACACATGGTGGCATACACTTATAATCTTAGCTGATGGATGGCGGTGGCAGTTGGACCACCAGTTCAATTTCAGTCTCAGTGACAATGTCCTCATAGAGCCAGTTGAGCTACATGGGAGACAATGTGTCAGAAAAATGATACAAGAAGGTAATCCTACATTAAAAGTCAGTGGTAAATCACTGGGATATATGTAACATGGAAGGAAGTCACATATGAACAATCATTGGCAGAGGAAATAGAATTAGTACACCAGATTGATTGCAAATTTAATAAGAGAAAATGATTGCAAATATTGTTAATTAAAAACACTCACACTGAAAATATGAAACAAGAAATACTTTTGAAGAATCATCAGAAGATTCTATGGGTGACAAGTGTGTTATTTGAAATAAAGGCCCAGTGGATAGGATGAATAAGGAATTGGATCAAATTTTCAAATAAGTAAGACACAGAAGTATGAGAGAAGAGTGGATATCAGAAAATACACAAGTAGTGATACTGCATTCAAAGGACAGGGGGTAGAGAAGAGGTGTTTTGGCATTAATAACTTAGAAACCTCATGAGTTCAGTCACTAAGATATGAAGAAGAACTAACTTATTTTGAAACACAAATTACTGAAGCTTCTCTAGTAAGTCAATAGCCTGTTAGAAACTCGAAGCAAATGAACCCATAGCATTTTGTATAGAAAGCAAAATGAAAACACATTTCACCACAGTTGAATGAATTTTAAATTATTAGAAACAGGGAAATAATCTGTCAGAGAGTAAAAGCAGCTTGCCAAAGTATAAGGAGTAAAATTTGCACTGGCCATGTTCACAGTAATAAAAACAGGATGAAGACACTCAAATACAGAGAGAAAGGGATTTTCCAGTACCTACTATGTGCCCAAAGTCATCCTGAGGTAGAAAGATGAAATGAAGATATGTCTCAATATAAAAGACTCAGCCCTTGATTAGGCGGGGCAGCAAGTTCACAAGTTCAATGCCAGATTGGGCTACAAAGGTAGAATTTCAATCCAAAAAATGATGAAGCAAAAGAAAAAAACAATTGACACACAAATCTAATATTTATAATAAACATTGGAAATACTACTTGTAGAAGTGAAATAATTTAAGGAGATACCCCAAGTGATGAGATGTCAGTTTAATGAGAGGAATTATTTTAACTTGGGATTTTAAATGGATCCTTTGCTTTGAGCTTGATGCAGCAGCAGCAATGAGGAGGCTGCTTTTGCAATGTTATCCAGGATGTAGAAGTAGATAAGGGGCTAAAGACAAGAGGGATCTTTCCAGAGTCTTTACTCAGTGACCTATTTCCTTCAAGAAGATTCAACTCCTAAGCTTCTACCATGTCCCAAGAGCTAATTATGTTGTGATCCTGTACAGATTAATCCATCATTAGATCATAGTAATGACAATAGTTGGATATAGTAATTATTCTGTAAGCCCATTTGGTAGTTAGAAAGAAAATAATTTCCAAAGGAAGTGGTATTAAGAGGTGTGGCTTTTTTGGAGTAGGTGTGGCATTGTAGAAGGACATGTGTCACTGTGGGTGTGGGCTTTGAAGTCTCCTATGCTCAAGCTATGCACAGTGTGGAATAGAGTTCACTTCCTTTTGCTGTGGATCAAGATGTAGAACTCTCAGATCCTTCTCTAATACCATGTCTGTCTGTATGCCATGTCCTCCATGATAATAATTGACTAAACCTCTGAAACTGTAGAGACACTCCAATAAAAGCTTTTCTGTTTTAAGAGTTGCTGTGACTATGGTATCTCTTCACAGCAAGCGAAAACCCTAACTACGACAGCCCATCAGCTAACAACTAATCCCTGAGATCATGAGCCTCTGTGGCCTGCTTGAAGTTTACACAAGAGTTCTGCTCAGATAATCTTTCTGGTAATAAATTTTGCCCCATCCATCTGATCATGAAACTTATAGTATGAGTATATTCTGTTTCTTCCCCCCATCACCAAGTTCAGCTACTTAATAAATCTTAATGTTTGGTGTCTATGGTCTGAATCAGGCAGTTGGTTTATTCTGGAATTTTAAAAACTATTTGGTACATTTTCCACTGACAAACTTTTTGACAGATTCAAGGTTTCTTCCCCTTGCTCGATATTATAATTCCCAGATCAAGAAAGAGTAATAAAAAAAACCACATAAAGATGGATATCACAGACAAACTTTGGATACTACATGCTATTCCGTTGTCTTTAAATTTTTTGACTGCTGAGGAAATAACAACTGTTGAAAGAAATGCTGCTGGATTAATCCAATTTATATATGATTTGACACCAAAATTTAAAGCTAAGAACAAGTTACTGGGGAAAAGGATTTCTATTTTTTTTCACAGAAAATGAAAAGCTGTGGATTCCTTTCAGACTAATGTGGTTTGATCAAGCCAGGCCCCCTGAAACAGAGTCCCAGGTGATCCAACATTCAAAACAGTTTGGACAAAGCAGCCTTGCAGACTACAACCAAGATTTCTGTGTCTTCTTAGGATTCCCATGACAGCGCTCACTAGAACAGAAAATAGTTTGGAAAGAACAATGCCCAAATTCCCAAATATTGTTTATAAATGTTTGTTTTCATTTAAATAGGGTTGGTTATAAATTGTTAATGACCACAAGCTATCTTTTTAAAGGTAAAAAAAAGGGAATTTGGTATAGATGTGAATATTTTGTTTTGGAATAGATTTTCATTTATTGAAACAAATTTAAGATCAATTTTGTGGTATTATATTTCTCTTGTTTAGGTACTGTATTTATATAGCTCATTTAGGACTGTAATGTATAATTTAGTACAGATTATTGATAGTTACTTGTAATAGTCAAAACTTATAGTTAGGTGAGTTAGGTTTTCTAGATATACAGAGATGTAATTGAGATGGATAGGCATTCTTCAATGGAAAATAGCATTTAAAATCATTTACGGTTTTTTAAAATCATTTAGGGTTTTCTTGACAGTGAGGCACAACTGCTCCTGGCAACACCACCTGCGTCACAAAGGAAGATGGGCATTGAAAAAACTCATTACAAAGTTTGCTTTCAATATGGCAAGACTAGCCATATGAGCAAGATACTGCTCTTGTCTGGACTATTTGACTTCATGCTGTATAAACTGGTCATGCAAGATCCACAGGAAAGTGACTGCTGAAACAAGATGGACAGTGCTACAGGGTTCCTGCTTCATGGCAGAGTCTGCAGGACACAGAAAAAAGTGACTAAAAAAAAACTACCAATGCAGAAGAACAGTTTAAAGTTTCCTGCTTTGCTGGAGTCTGTCAGACACACTATGGCCTATGAGCTGAAGATGGAACTTTACAGAAGAACTTTGGGTGACTGACCAGGCAAGTTGACTCTGTCATTTCTAGAGTTTATATATTATCCTTCTGTGGTCTTTAAAGGAGTTAAAGACAAATAGTTATGGTTATAGTTTTCCTTAGCTAGGATTAAAGATAAGTTATATATAAGATTTTAGACTCACAAAGATAGGATAGGTGATAGAATATTTTTTTTAAGTCTTACTAAATGTTAATGGACTAAATATTGTTAACTGTGATTCTTAACTGTTGTGTGATATATTTTGCTATGCTAAGGTTAAAACCCTTCTTTTAATTTAGACAGAAAAGAGGAAATGATAGGAGATGTTATTCTGTAAATGTTCTCATATTGGTTAATGAATAAATCACTGTTGGCCAATAGCCTCTATTCTTCCAAATCAGTAACCACATTATTGATTATCTGGAATCCTCTGAATCATGGTCATGCATACATGACCCAGACAGCATCAGCAAGAGGAGCTTTAGAAGGAGACCTAGGAAGTAGCTAACACTGTGAGATGCTGGTAACTTGTGGGTACAATGAAAGCTGCAGCTCACCATCCTGCTAAAGGATTATGGTGTAGCATGCTCCTCAATGTTTGGGTGTGGCTCCTGGCTCCAGAGGCTTTCAGTACCACTTTCCCCACGTTCCTGAATTAAGAGCAGAAAAAGAAGATGATTGGAATAGTTATTTTCACTATTCCACTTCCAGATGGAAGATGGATATTTAGGAGTGTCACTCTATGTATGCAAAAGGATGTTCACTCATCACTGACAATGGGCACCTCACAGGGTTAGGGCTGAATTGTCACATGTAGAAATGAGTTGAGTAGGAATAAAACCTTTTCTGTTGAGTCATTTATTTTCAGTCTGCTATTTTACTATTGAAAGTGCTTCTTGCGAACAGCCTTCAGTTCAAGGCAAAAAACATCTTTAAAATGGAGGCTATTTTCTTCAGGAGGGCTATCCAGGGGCATCACTGATGAATCGCTTGCCCGTTTCTTCTGTATATGCAGTTCATTAAGTGGTTTTCTGAGGACACTATAAGAAATGATATTCTGGGGCTTTAATAGCCCCTATAATTATATCATTTTGCTCAGCCTTCATGACAAACTTTTCCAGAGAGGGCTGCATAATTTGTAGACCTAGGCACAAAGTGAAAAAAAAAGGTTTCACTCAAAAACTAAGTATTTAAGATGATAAAAGTAAAAACTTTATAATGAACCATGGGATCCCATTTAAAGGAGAAAAAGTCTTTCAGACTTTTCAAGTCACATTCCCTGGTAGGTAATGTCTCCTGTCTCAGTTTACTGAATTTCCACTATTGGTTCTTATGTACAAGTTTATGAAAATTCTCCTGAAGTTTCACCTAACATTTCATCAAAATAGTCATGAAAATAATTAGCTATCTAGAAATCCAACATCTTTCCACCCAAAAATGTGTCCATTACTGCTTCAGTTCAAATACTCTCACCCTGGTTGGTGAAGAAATAATCACTGATAAAAAGTGTATTAACTTAGGACCTGAGGTTCTCAGACTCTCACATACTATTAGTACTTGATTGTATAGATATTGTAATTGTTAAGGCAAATACCCAATGTATGAGATAGATTTTTCTTAACCTTAGAAAATACAATATTTTTTAACTTTTTGGTAATATGATAATTATATCAGATTTTATATATGCAGATTTTTTCATCAGAAAATAAAATGGACTAGGCTACATAATAAGCATATTTAAAAGGGTTGCTTTGAATACAGGACTCTGAAGAGTGTTTTTATTATTTAATGACATGGTCACTCTAATGCAACCATGATGCTAGAGAACTTACAAAATAGTATCACTGATAGTTTATTTATTATGAATGTATTAGATAGTCTACAGTATAGAATTTGAACTTTATTCTTTCTTGGCTTGAAATCCTACATTGACTTTTCAGTAGTATGAATAATCACTGCATCAAATCCATGGTTGAGGTAGTGAAGTATATACAGAATCCTCACAGTGGCATGCTGTGAGGTAATGCTGTTGACTCATGAAACAATTGCTATAACATGTGTATTTTTCAACTTTGGGGAATTGTCATTGAGAGGTAACACAAAACATCACAGCAAAGTTATCTAATAAAAAGTGCAAGATGAAACTCATGTCATGTGCTTCATAAACTCACACAGAGCCTTCACTACATCCAAGAACATCAAACTACATGTAAGGAGTTATTAATAAACAAAAATTAATTATTTATAAGAAATAATTTTATATCATTTGAGAACTTTGTACATTTACACAATGCTTTTTGAAAAATGATACAATGCAGAAGTCAAGTGATGCTATGTGTCTCAAAGTTACTAGCATCTTCCATTGAGTACTTACAATGTTCCTTCAAAGAACTAATGCTAATGATACTGTCATGTGCTTAATATATGTACAGAAAACAGAATTTTTTATGGTGTTAGTTTCATGCTATTAAAATTATATAACAAAAACTTACATTTTAATTTTAAGAACTCAGCAGAGCTATAATGATATAATGATCAGGAAATACTTCCTTATACCAGGAAAAATTTTTTCTTTCTGGAGTATTTAAGTAGCTATAGAGCAAAGAAAAATAGAGCAATGGGAAATCATATTTACTCTGGGAAATTATCTTTCAAATCCATGAACAAATGCATACACATGCATGTATTTGGCATGTATATAAAGAGAGACAGGAAACTAGAAAGACTTTTACATATTATTTGAATAAAGCAATTTTAAGAAGTGTATTCATTTTGGACATCTTGGTTTGATGGTATGTGGGATAAGAAACAGGGTAAGACAGAGAGTTCTAATGTGTATGCTCTGTAGCTGCTAGATTGCGGTGGCGGCAATGATATTCTCACTATGACAGACATAGAGCAGAAGGCATTACCTGCTCCTACCAAACAGAATTCATTGCCCTTCCTTACCCTAGAAGAACGCTATATTACAACTGTTGTAATAAAAAATTAAAAACCAGTTCAAAGTTTTCTTATTAGAGAAAATGGAGGGGGGATGAGGAGGAATGGGAGGAGGGGTGGGGGAAACTGGTTGGAATGTAAAATGAAAAAAATAAATTAAATGGAAAAAATGGGAGAAAGAGAAAAGAAGAGACAAGCATCCAGGGACAGGCAGAGTGGGGGGGGGCAGAACAGACAGACAGATGAGAGATGGAGAGAAAGAAAGGAGGATAGGAGGTGAGCACGGCCCCTTTAAACGGGAACTTAGTGAATGTGCACAGGTGGTGCTTTTTGTGGCTGCAGCTCAGGGCATACCCTGTCAGAACATGAAGGATAGTCCAATCCAGATGCCTGAATACTAACAACAACCATCAACAGTGTATGAGGCATAGAGAGGGTAAAGAGAGAATAAGTACAGCTTGCTCCACTATATAAATAGTGGGCAAATATAGCTGCAATTAACAGATTGTGAAGGCAGTAGCTGCAAAATCCATAATGAGTGCCTTTGGAATCAACATGATTTCTGGTAGCAGGCAGGATCTGCTGAGGAGGGAGACTCAGGAAGGGTGGAAAATGCTTTCTATACCTCATTCTGACTCAGGGGTCCTTCAAGGGGGAATCTCTACCTCAGGGTAATATATGAGCACAAAGTAACTCATCAATCAATTGCACTTTGCAGAATTTTCTTCACTTTTGAGAAATGATATTGAGAGCTAACATGACACACAATAGCAAGATCATCTAATAAAAAAGATGAGATATAATAACTGATCATAAAACAAGCACATTTATTTCACTGCGTAACTATGTTCTATGAATGTTTTAGCACACACACACACGCACACACATACACACCTAAATTAAAAACAATCTTGCTTATTATTATTATGCATCATGGAGCTTCCAAAATTCTTTTGTGTTGCTTTTGTTCTTTTGTTCTATTGACTGGCAATCTCTCCTTGGCTCCTATTATCAATTTTCAAGATGGATAGACAGAGAAAAGACATTTGATATCCAAGTGTTAGATTAATTGTGATAGTTGACTCTTAAAATTTTGCTAAATATAAATATATCAAGCTTCACTTTTCTATTTATGACATCAGCAAGTCCCTGGAGTGAATTATCACAGGAGATTTGACTCTCTATCATTTTTCACTCTACGTATTGTGTTTATTTTGCAATTCATCATACCAATCTGGTATCTTATGACAGCAATTTTGGAAAGCTGGGGAACCTAGAGTGTTTCTTGTCAGTCCAGTAAAAATTTGCAACACACATTAAAGCTATTCAGAACAAAGCTATATAGAAAAGATTGAAATAAATTACCCCATCATTTTTGTTTCATTTAGAGCTCTTCACTTCCAGTACTATATTCTTACAGAATGAGCATTTGGTTAGCAAGTACTACCCCAGAAGGCAGGTAAGGCAGGTTATACAGATTGAGACACTGCCTGACACACACTAACTACAAATTAGATAAGAGCTTAGCCTAGCTCATCCTGCTGCTGTGTATATTGAAGTAAAATGGATTCCCAAGGTATTCTAGAGAATATTGAAGGACACCTGATGCCATTACTCATCTTCTTTACTCATTTCTGTCTAGATGCTGTGAATCTTTGAGAAACTTTTTTTTTTAAGGTCGGCAGGGTCATTGGATTTTCCATCCTTACTTGTTTATTATTATTATTATTATTATTATTATTATTATTATTATTATTATTATTTTCTTAGCAGAAACCTATTTCAAGTTCAAGTCTGCCTATTTTGTCTCTATTTTAATTGTTGTGATTGCTGTTCTGTTTCTTTTTAGAGTTAACCATATTTAGAATCTCCAGAAAAGACTTTACATCTCAGGCAAAAATAGCACAGGGGCAAATACAGAGCAGGAGTCTAAGCAATTTAAGCATCACTATCAGTACCCTTGGCTAACAGTAGATGATAGCCAGGTCTACTGTACAACCATCATCCAAGCATTCAGAAGGTGGAAGTAGAATGATTGTTAATTTGAGGCCAGCATGAGCAACATAAAGTCTCTCTCAGAAAACAAACAAAAGACAAAAACAATAAAATAAAAACCTGAACACATTTTTGTCACCTCTCCAACCCCATTTCCCAAGCAGCCAGAAAAGTACTACTATTAACAACAGTAATGTATATTTTGTCCTCATTCACACCTGTTCATCTGCAGCTATTTTCTGCTTTGACAGTAAATGTATTATAAAAAAAATATAGTCAGTAATGCACACCATGCTCCATTATTCTGTAAGTGAAGATGTCCTCAGAATTTCTGCTGTACCTTTCAAACTTTATTGCCTACATCATTGAATAATGGTGTCTCACTGTGGAAGGAGGAAGTATCTCAGATAGTATTGAGGGTACGTGGACTGTGTCTGTGTCCTTAGTTGCCCTTAAAGATTATCATGCATACATACATATGGAGAAGGCCACTGATGCTCCTTAAGTTTCATTGTATCTGTGTTATTCTCAACACTAAATTTGTCTTTCTCTAAATGAATTATTTTCTAGTACATATGAAAAGATAAGGGTGAAGGACAGTGAAAATTAGATGGGGTCTTGTTCTGTTGGCTTTATTTTCTCTTTTTGTTCTCCATTTTTTCCCTTCCTTACTTCACTTACTTCATTTTTTCCCTTCCTCCTATTTTTCTATCTTTCTTTTTATTCTTCCTTCCCCCTTCCATTCTATTCAAGCTTCACCTCTCCCTGTTTCATTTTCATAGCTACCTTCAGGAATCTTTCCTTTCTTCTTTCTTCCTTCTTTTTTTCCTTCCTTCCTTCCTTCCTCCCTTCCTTCCTTCCTTTCTTTTTCTTTGCCTTATAGGTTCTTTGAATCTGTAGTATGATTTCTGGTTTTATGGGATTATGTATGTGAGAATGTGCATGTCTCTGCATCTATATGTGTTTGTTGACATTTTCCTTTGACTCTTTTATTCTGTTCATTTGCTTATTTTGTCCCACTCTGGTTTGTTTCTTGTTATTTTCTATAATTTTATTTTGCTATAATTATTATTTTAGATGCTTGTTTATATTATGAGAGAAAAGAAAGGGTATATATTTGGATGTGGCAGAAATGTGGAGGATGTAGGAGGAGTTGAGGGAGGGGAAAATATGACTAGAATATATTGTCTAAAAACAAAATCTGTTTTCAATTTTCAATAAAAAATTTTACCAAAATAAAAACAAACACACTGCATTAATACACATATTAACATCCTAATGGTAGTACATAAGTCACAAGGTTAGCAATGACTTCACTAAGAATGGATCTGTTGTGACTACAATATCATATTTGTATGCTAATTTTCCCTGACTATCTACTCAGGTCACTCTTAATATTTTAAGACAGATATTACATCAATTTCACTTGTTTTATTTATTTATATTCTATATTGAGACAGGGTGTACATACAAAGATGGAATAGATAGAACACATGCTATAGTCTAAGCTGCATTTGAACTTACAATTTCCATCCATCTGCCTTCTCAAGTTCTAAGAGAAGAGGTTGGTGTCACAGGTATTGACTTCACCTGTTTCTTTTCACATTGTACAGACTAAGCATGTTATATTTAGGAGTAATACACATTCATACATACATACATACGTACATATATACATAAATATTTGATGAAGAAAATGAAACCCTGAATATAAGAGACTACAAGAAAGAGTATATAGGAAGGCTTTGGAAGGAGGAAATGGAATGGAGATTTGATATAAGTATACATTATCTTAAAATTAAGGACATATTTCCAATTACTGAACCATAACTGCAAGGTCTGGGGACAAACACAGGATATCTGGGAGGGGTTTCAGTGAGACTCTAGTACTGATGGTGTACTAGGAGTGAGGAGCCTTGAGATAGAACAGCAACTCAGTACAATGAGCATTTGCAATTAAAATGGAGTGGTAAACTGAGGGTAAACAGTGATGCACCTCTGCTTCCAGTGCCACTAAGACAACTGAAGAGGTCATACAGAGGTGGGAAGAATGGAGGATTGAAGTTAATTAGTGTTGTTGTCTTATTTTGTTTTGAATTAATAGTTTTTTAAACATTTTCTTTTGAAGGGGAGAGGTGAGGGACTGGAAAATAAGAGATATTTGGGTGCATGATGTGACATTCCCGAAGACACAAGAAAATGTGTTTAAAAAGTTAAATTTTTCTTAATAAGATTTTTTAATTAGGAAAACATGTGAAAATAATAGCATATAAATATCATTTTGTGAAATAATGTTTTAGATTTGATATTAGATTTTCTTTAGTTCTTATAAATTCTCAATATTAACAATAATTAGTGTATGGTAAACACATGTTTTCAAATTCTTACTTTACTTTTAGCTATTTTATATAAAAACAAAATTCTGTAATTGGATTTTTACTTCTAAACTGTAAATTCAAGCATGAAAAAAATTGTCTTCTCAATTTGATACTGAACTGAATCTCACATTTTCTGAGTTCTAGTTTAACATTTTTTTTTTCTGAAAGTGAATGGCGATAGTTAGGACTGTTTCTATCATTAGCTAACAATTGGTCAATAGTTTAAAGAACATTAATAGGGGAAAGTATATTACAAAATTACATATTAGCTCTGAGGCCCCTGAGAAAGGAATTGTTGGTGTAAGTTTTAGAGGTAGCATAAGGCTTTGAATCCATTTGTAAAACTGAGTCACGAACTAAGTCTTCTAACATATTAGGTCATGAAAGTTCCTGTTGGTTAGAACAGACATATTTCACAGTGTAAACAGAGAATGTGAGACAGCTGTTTATAATTGCTTTAATCTCCATCAGGAATATGGCAGTAGAAGTCAATGATGCATCAAGGAGTGGCCATGGCTCAGTAATTAAATGTAGTTCCCTAATCTCAGAAAAGACATGTATGGAAACCTGGATGTGATCCAGCATGGTGGAGGTGGTGTGGTGTGGAAACAAGACAGTGATGGTAAGTCTATTTTTTAAAGAATAGATAAGGGCAGCCATGCTCAGGGTACTGGTTAAGGCTAGAGAGTTAAAACATTCATGCCCTAGTGTTCCAGCTTACTTTCCATATAACTTCCTCTAGAAGGTCTCTCTCTCCCTCCCTCTCTCCCTCCCTCTCTCATGCGCTCTCTCTCTCTCTCTCTCTCTCTCTCTCTCTCTCTCTCTCTCTCTCTCTCTCTCTCTCTCTCTTTCTGTGTGTGTGTGTGTGTGTGTTTACATTTGAATACTTTTTACTTTTAGGTAACAGTTGTTGATATAAAACGTAGCAATTGATTAATTTTGAAATCTTTAGAATAAAGAATCTATCTCTTGGAGATCTAATTTTAGCTTATTGAGACTTGTTGTCCTCAAAGAAATGGGAATGACAGAAAGGTAATGCTGACTTGTCGTTTTGTACGCAAAGATATTTCAACAGTATCACTGAGTGAATGCTACAGTTATGTGTCCTGTACCTTTAAAAAGCTGTAATTTGCTGTTGGACTTTGACTGTGTGTGTATACATGCATTTTTGGATACCAATAGCAATACTACTTAATCATTATGTTGCCTTTACTCCATAATAGCATAGGTTCAGGGCATATTATGGAAATCTAAAGTTTCTACACTGATGAAATATGACATCAGGCTGCTCAGCCACAGAAGTACCTCTTTTCTTCACTACAACACTTTTACTCTAAATTCATGTCTGTTACACAACTTTAAACTGAAAACATATTTATTTGACTACTTATTAAATGAGAGAAGCAAATAAACAGTTCATCATGCTCAAAGGAAGAGACTGTACAACAGGTGATTCAGAGATAATTAGAAATGATAAAGTAAATTTTGGAGTTACTATCCAAAGACAATGAACAATCAAATTTCTAACAAATAGAATTGTATTCATGGGCAATATTTATTGCCTTGTTATTGGCATTCTTTAGCTACAGGTTTTAACAAATTAAAAGTCAGTGAAAATAAAGGATAAATGGAAAGCAGGTGCCAGATATAAAACCAATTATTCTGGCTTTACCCATCAAAATCCTTTGAACTTTCCATGACAACTATATGTGCAGCAGTAAACTACACTGCTTGAATGAAGTGGAGTTTTCAGAAAAATTGCCTCTATGACTTACTCAGAATAAAATAGTGAGTGTGTAGTTGTAAAGCTGGTGAACTCCATTACAGAGAAGAAGCATAAAGCCATTGGACATTGGAAATTCTCAAAGATAAGGGACTGCAGCTGTTTCCCTGGCTGTTGCTCAACACCTATCACTAAGATGCCTTTGAAGTCAAAGGTCTGGGGACTGTTAATCCCTAGACAATCAGGCTTCAATCAACTCACCCAGAGCAGCCATTTTGCCATTTGAATTTACACCAAAAGCTGCTATTTTGGAATTCCTGTTTATGAAGAAATGAGGTGAGAGATAAGAGTGAAAGTTATTAGAAAAGAAAAAGTAATAGTAGTATAATTTGTTTACCACCATATCTTGCCTGACACTAACACAGTTTTCCCCAGTCTTGTATGTTACCTTTTTCTGCAGATTCAAATGTCTGTAATCCACAGTCACAGACGTGCTTTACCTACTTTTGCCTCCTGTCTGCTTGTCATGATCTTTGTACATCTCAAGAGTCAGCTAAAATGTCATTGACCTGAAGAAGATATGTTCTGAATTCTCAGAATGTCCCTTTTTTATTATTATGAGACCATAATATGTTTTTGTGTAGTAATAGTTTTGTTCAAATTTTCCTCACTCTACATGGATCCAACAGGGCACTTGGAACTCAGAAGATATGTAACTATCAGAATGTTAGAAAAAGATTCACTGTAATTCATGTGGGGGGGTAAGCAAAGAGAGTGGTTTAAATTTAGCTAGAATGAAAAGAAAAATCAGTGTGTATCACCAATGTTACAGTGTTCTTACTTCATTAAGTATAAGAATACAAAAAAGAAACACATTCTATTTTCTATTGTGTCTTTCTCATTTTATCATCAGAGTAAATTCTGACAAGTGGATATTATACAATGTTTTCCATTTGTTAAAGAATAACTGAAGACTCATCCCTGAAGTTTTTCATTTTAAATATCTTATAGATATATAACCTCTGGGATTTGTTAATAAATTACCTTCAACATAGAGATCTAATTTATCTTGTTTCCCCATCTTTATGAGCTTAAGAATGGCATATGTCATATTTTGCTGATGGAATTCAAAAGTGTTCATCTAAAGTTAGGAAAAAGCAGATCATGACATGGTCAGGAAGTGGGGGCCCTGGATTACAACATGGGGGGAATTACAGTGAGAAGATGATATGGGAGAAATTATCTAAATATAGTAATATTGAATGAAATTATAAAAAATAAGATAGTAATAAATAAAATAACTGTAAAATCCTTGCAATATAGTATTGAGGAAACGCTACCAGAAGAGTCTATGTACCAAACAATGTAGCCAGAATGCAATTCAGGAATCCATTTCTCTAGGTTTTACCCCAAATGACATGACAAATTTTATGAATTTCCCTCATGAAAGGCCTCACCCTCCCTGGAGAGTGGATGGGGGATGAGATGGGGGGTCAGAGAGGAGCATGGGAGGATGGGAGGTAGAGGGAATTTGGATTGATACATAAAATAAGATTGTTTCTAATTTAAATAAAATTTATAAAAAAAACAATTTAGCCAGAATGCAAATTGTTAATAATAATAATAACCATAGTAATTCTAAGAGTGTCTACATCAGTGTTACTTCATTGAATATAAAAGACACAATTTTTTGTATCTTTTATCACTTTATCATCAAAGTATATTCTGACAGATGAATAGTTTCCCATTTACTAATAGTATGACTGAAGACTTTCCCCTGAAGTCTTAAAAATCATATTAATTCTAGCAATTAAGGGTGAGAAGTCTCTGGTTTCACAATATAGGTCCAAAGCCAACAAGGGTGTTGAGCTGATCTAAAGTGGCTTGGTGGCATTGTTTTAAAGATGACAATGGGAATTGCGTAGGCAGGTGCCTCCTGGGGCTGTTCGGAAATGAGGCACCCCACACAGCAAGATAAGTTCATTTCCAACTACTCAATAGCTTAGCCAAAACTTTCCAAACTGCCTCCTCAACCTGCTGATGCACGCTAGAGTCTAAGCAGCATGGTTTAAACAATATGTCTATTGTTCTCCTTTTAACTAGCAGTTCTTATATGATGGTGGTGTTTTTAATATAAGTTTCAAAGAGAAATCTTTGTATTTTGTGTGACAGATTATAAATGTGTGTCCCATGGATATATCCCCAATCTGCATACACAACTTTCACGTATTTCTTAATATTCCTTCAAGTAAATTTTAGTACAATCTGCTAATGTAAATGTTGATATGATTTCTAATATGAATCCCCCACCTCTCAGGAAGCTGGAGTGATGACAATGTGGTAAGGAATATTTGCCACTTTTAAAAATGACACAGGCTTGGTTATGGAAACCCATATGACATCTCACAACCTTCTGGAACTGCAGTTCCAGGAGATCTAATTGTGTTCTGGTGTCTGCTTGAACAGACATGTAAATGGTACACATACATACACGAGGGCAAATACCTGTACAGTACAACCAGGAACCCACTGCTAACTCAGAAACTTTCTCCAATTGATAACCAAAGAAAAAGGGAAAATCATTTCTCTCCAATTGTGTGTCAGTATATCACACGTGGCAGGACAGGTGTTGTTCTTAGGAGCAGTAGACAAACACAAAATAAACTCCATGTTTCTTTCTGCATGCTTTTTGAGGGTATTTGTTTGTTTGGCATTTTGTTTTTGTCCTGTTGACCTTTTATTTGTTTCAATATTCATGTTTTCTTTTTATTTTTATAACATTGGTTGGGTGTGGAGGAAGAGAAAGATATAGGAGTTGTTAATTTATATAGATGTTATTTATATAAATATATTATATTAAAATTATAAAAACTTGAATACATAATTATTTCTTAAATAAATAAGTCAATAAAGCTGACTGAAAGATTACTTACATTCTGAAAAGAACACTTTCTGACACTGCAATTTTGAGGAATTAAAGTATGCATTTGGTAAGAGTCTTAGCTGAGGGAAACAGAGGTAAGTATATGGGGGGTAATTTCTAGAAGTGAACAGAAGCTTATGGTTGCAGCATCACTGACAGAGGCAAAAAATTGAGAAAGGAGAATGACAAGATTGAAGTTGAAATATGGACGGGTCCAGTCGTTTATAAGAAGGGATTGAATTTCGATTTATTGTTAGCTCAAACTTCACATAGTTTGCATAAAGTGGCAATCAGAAAACTCTGAGTTAGGATTACTGAACATATAGAGGACATTTAAAACTCATAAAAAATATCTAACAGTAAGCTCTTACTGGATAAGTTTGTTGGTAGCTGCATTCTTTACAAGTAAACTGAGAATGTAGCTGATACCTTGTAATTCAGATTACACCAGTTTTCTACTAATTTAAAAAGCACATTCTAAACTTTTGTTAAAATAACTATCATGACAAGTTCTTTTGGCATAGAAAGCTATTTATGTAGAAGGGGAATAAAAGAGAAGAAAAGGAAAACCTTGGAATAATATGACTTCTACTACCCACTCCCTAGCAATTAGAATTAATTTCTTTGGGAAAAAAAATATTCTAGGATTCAATGCTATCTCAAAGTGAAAGGTGAAGGTTTTAATTAACTGCCCTAGAGTTTACCCTTGCAAGATGGGGGTATTTAGCACAAGTGGTGCGAAGAGCCCTTAAATTATTCTGGCAATTGAGTTTTCATCCTTTTTGTTCCATATTGTAAAATCCACTAATAGCTAAACACACCCACGAACTTGGACTTAGTACTCTCTGAACAGCAGGGAAAGCGATCTGCAGCTGATGCAATACTCCCTGCTGTGTGGACAGGATCTTCACACTTCCTGAGACTCATGCATATGTTAACAAGGCGAGTGTGAATTAATCAGATGGCTACATTCACTAAGGCCAAGCTCTTTCACATCTCAGAAAGAGGGAGGCCCTGAGGATTAAGGAAATTGAAAGCTAAAATAAAAGAGGGTAAGACAACTCCTGGAAGTTTTCCTCTCACCAAATGGGGGCAAAAGCTAATACAATGATCCTCAAGCATCCACAGCAAGTTACTGTAGAGAAGGGGATAATCTGAGATATCCTCAGTAGGTGGAAGAGCAGCTGATCCTGTGAGCCATCCATCATTGCAATGGGGAGGTGGGTAATTGGCTTTCCTCCTTGTAATTCAGACAGCAGCTTCTAAAACTGGGAAAGACACAACAGGAGGTTGAACAGCAAGGCCTTTCCAGACAGGTTTTAAAACACTTCTACTTTCTGTACTTTATGTTTAATGTTTTAATAAGTAATGATCTATTTGGGAAAAGCACAAAGTTAGGATATTTTTCTCCATGATAGGTGATAGATGTCATAAAAATTACATGCATTCTGGACTGAGACTCTGATATCTTCAGTATATTTAAGAAGAGTAAAGCAAGGGTTCTCTAAGCCCTTGCTGCTCAGTGTTCTTTAAGGGACCCAGGAAAGGTACAGAATCCAAGGTACTAATACTGGTGTTTCAGTTCAAACTCTGTATTGTAATATAATATCTAGTAAATTAAGCATGTACTAAGTTTGAGAGGTGCCATTGTAAGGGGTCACATATGTGAGCCATGTTTGCAATGCTCAGTGTGCATGCTTAAGACTTTATCAGATATTTTAAATGAATAAAATATTCTGCTTTTGAATTTATCTCAAACCTTGTACACCTCTTTAGAAAGAATTTCTTGAAAAGATCAACTAGATGTACAGTGTATGAGGGTTTTTGCTACAGTGTATGAGGGTTTTTGCTACTATCTATCTGGAATCTGTTAGTTTTTCAGAATGTAAACAGTATAAGGATATAAGCAACTTCTCCAAGTTATTCCCTTAACCCCCAACACAACACACATACATATTCATACATTCATACATACATACATACATACATACATACATACATACATACATACATACATAAAGAGTAAGAAGGATGAAGTAAAATAAAAGGAAAGGGGGGGTTGTTCTTGAGAACTTTGTACATAGCAGGTACTAAAAAAGATATTTGTGGAATATGCTAGAAACTTCCGTCGGATTATCGAGTTCATGGCCCAGGTTGTTATAAGAGCAGACAGGATCCCCAGAGGGTACTTTGCAGTTCCTTTCTACTGCCTTCTTCTGGCTTTTGCCTATGCTGCTTCTCATACCTTCCCAGGATAGAGCACACTCTATGGAGAAACCATAACACTGTACCATAATGGAAGATTATTTTGTGAAGAGTAAAAATAAATTATGCTTAGTGATTTTCAAGTTTTAAATTTTTTTAGTCATACAAATTATTCTACTTTTATATAAATGGTATGCAATTGTTTATTTTTTCCTAGATTGGAAGTTTATTTTTATTTATTTTTTTAAATTTCATTTTACATTCCAACCACAGTTCACCCTCCCACCCTTCCTCCCACTCCCTCTCACATTCCCCCAGCCCACTTTTCATTCACTCCTCCCAAAGGGTAGGGTCTACTATTGAGAGTCAACAAAGCCTGGAACATTAAGTTGAGGCAGGACAAAGCCCTTCCCCCTGCATTAAGGCTGAGCATGGCATCCCACCAAAGGGAATGTGCTCGAAAAAGTTAGCTCATGCACCAGGGATAGATCTTGGTCCCTCCAGGGTCCCATAAGCAGACCAGGCTACACAACTGTCTCCCACATGCAGATGGCCTAGTTCAGACTCATGGACTCTCCACCGACACCTGGACCAATAAAATTGAATAGAAAACACTGACATTAATCCACATACCTCTGAGCACATGATTTTTTGACAAAGAAGCCAAAATGATACAATGGAAAAAAGAAAGCATCTTCAGTAAATGATGTTGGCATAACTGGATGTCAACATGCAAAAGACTGTGAATAGATTTTATCATGCACAAAATTCAAGTCCAAGTGGATCAAAGACCTCATCATAAACCCAGGTACATTGAACCTGATAGAAAGGAAATTGGGAGGTAGCCTTGAACACATTGACACAGGAGATCACTTCCTAAATATGACACCAGTAACACAGACACTGAGATTAACCATCAATAAATAGGACATCATGAAACTGAAATGGAAGTTTTTTTCCTTTTTTTATTTAAATTTGAAACAAGTTCATTTTACATGTTAATCCCAGTTCCCTCACCCTCCCATCATCCCCTATAACAACCACCAAACCCCATCCCACCTCTTTTCTGTTCCCCAGGGAAAGTAGGACCTTCCATGGGGGGTCTTCAAAGTCTGTCATATAGTTTGGGGCAGGATCTAACCCTCCTCCTTGTGTCTAGGCTGATAAAGTATCCCTCTGTGTGGGATGGACTCTCATATAATAGGGATAAATACTGATCCATTACTAAAGGCCCTATAGACTTCCCAGTCCTCCTATAAAGGGTGGAAAATTTTTAAGTAGACAAAAACAAATGCATTCATTAAAAGGTATCAAGTGGAATTGGACAGTAAGAAGACATTGTTCAATTTGTGTCTCTCGTATTGAATAATCTTTTATATTATGTAATAGCACTTTTCATTTCTTCCTAAATATGTTCTTCATCTTTATACCTAACTTAACACTGTAGCATAAAGGGTGATTCTATAAAAGGGGATGGCCAAATTGTCACTGGAAAACACAAATATTTCACATCTGCACCATCACAAGCTGAGTTTCAGGAAGTATATACCAACTTCAAAATAGAATTTCTGGTACACTTGACAGACACTTAATGGGCCCCTAAAGTGATTGCATTATCTACCCCTTTGATGCTTTAGGTAAAAACATTATACTCAGTAAATATTCTGAGATAAAATATGTATGAGTTTACATCTCTGGGATGCCATGAATGAGTAAAAAAAGAGTGACAATACTGTATTTATTTATGTATGTGTATTCATTTGCACATGCATGTGTCTCTCTACATTGGTACATGGCATATCCATGTGTGTGCATGTGCATACGTGTGCATATCCACGTGGAAGTCAAAGGTCAACTTTAATGATATTCCTCAAAAGTTGTTCATTTTTGAAGATGAGGTGAGATATCTTAGTAGAAGCTTGAGTTTTTGTGAGTTTGGACTGTCTGGTCAGCAAACTTCAGGGTTCTCTTATCTCTGCTTCCTCAAAGCTAGGTCAAGAGCACATGTTTGTATACAGAGGCAGTTATTTTTACATAAGTCTGGGAATCAAATAGTGGTTCACATTCTGTGTTATCCACCCTACCCTCAGATGGGATAATGTTTTAATCTACATGAACCTAGGTTCCTCCTTCACAAATAAAGGACAAATATTGTCTCTCTGATGAGGAGACTGAGTTTTGCCATTTGGAAAATATTCATAGTTGATAAAAACAGTCAAGGTATTGAAAATAAAACAATATATAATCTTTAAATAGGTAAATATAAGGATAGAAATGATGACAGTATTGAAAAGAAAATATATAATCTTCAAAAATGTAAAAACAAGAACAAATGAGTTCTTAGTGTTTAATTATGGTACTATGTGTATGCACCATTTCTTATTTCGGCATTGTGAAAAGAAGGAAATAAATCATAACAACTTTACACTGTACCACCCTCCTACTTCATGAAAGTTCAAATGGAAACATCTAACTCCTTTAGAGAAACAAAACAGAATGGTGTCTGTCCAGAAATGGCCACACACATATTCCTGTCTCTGTATGGGAATGTTCAGTCAAGAGATGATTCTCCTTTTCATTTATGCAGGCACTTAATTCATAGCCTGTTTAAAACAGCACCATCTCTGATAGCTGTAATTAGCTTCATAACAGTTCTTCCTGCTGCCATTTGGCAAAGCAGGCTCCGAATCCAACTTTTAACATAGATGTGCCACTAATTAGCACTGTCCACCAACGGGTCCAACAGGGCTGTAATGAATGCACCGCAATTGGAGGACTGGGTTCATTTCTCCATTCGAGTCTTGGAAGCAGTCCATTTTAATCTGTATGCAAAGGTCGGCTTTTGAAGGAATAATTGTACTTTGTTTTGGTCTATCTGGACCAGGCTATAAATATGCCTTCCAGGTTTTATAACATTAAGTTACAGAGACAGCACTCAATGTCAGAACCGTGTTCAAGAAGTCCTGTATGGGTGATTAATTTGAGGACATTTATCAAATTGGTCTCCTGATCTTAAGGGAAAAACACAATGTTAAGCTAGAAGTGATTTCTGGGCTCTTGATTTTAGTGAATGGGATTAATTCATTTGAAAAAAGAAATGGGGGAGGGGCCCAAGTGTTTTGTGCTCTCCCTTACTATTAAGCCTAATAAAGGAAGCATGCTTCTGCACTTTTCTTAATAAATGCATAGTTTTCATGCCGAAATTACATTAAAATTAAAATAAAAATTACAAAAAGAAAATATTGTAGTGGTTCCTGTGGCTTCAGGCCCACATACTAACTCCACATGATTATTTTGTTTGTTATACTCACATATGTTTCTGCAGGATTTTACAACATGCTTCAAAAGCCTTTGAGGTTTGGGATTTCCACTTGTTACTGTTTATGGCTCAGTGTTCACATACCATTGATTTCTTCTCCCCCTTCCCAAACCTAAATGTCAATTGTAATCTAAATTAATTTACACTTGGAGTAGGCAAGCTGGTGATGTCAGTTCATGTGGAGAAACCCCAGGCCAAGAAGAGGATATTAACTCTGTGTATGCATCCTCATATTTCTGGCTTCTGTTTTCAGTTGCACAAAAGCCAATTAGGCACTCGTAATAGCCATTTGGCAGATGGATTTGAAAGATCCAAACATTGATCTTTGTTTAAAATTTTTGATATTTATGTTTAATATAGAAAGAAAATTATGGTAAATTCCTCATTGTAAGCATGCATGAAAATCAATTTAGTTGAGCTAACATATATGGCTTTATTTTAAATGACACAGATTAAAAGTGGCAGAAACTCAATGGGTGCCCAGTCATACGCTTTTGTCATCTGGTGTCCCAAACATGTTTTGGAGGGTCTATATTTGGCAAGTAGTGTAGATAATGAAGGATAACAAAACAGTTGAAAATAAGTGTGTCTCTCTAAATCAGATGTATGTGATCTAATATACAACATAAAATGACAGTTTGTATAAAAACTAAGAGAGGAAATACAAGATGGAGGAAAAGAGATTGGGTTTAGCATCCTTTTATCAGCAACCAATAGTGAAAGCAGGGTGACATTCACCAGGCCATGAAGAAAGAGGTGGCCCTGCAAAATGTTCATGCATAGAAATGTGAGGTATATAAATAAAGGAATACTGAACCCCAGAGACTAATCTGAGTAGGGTGGCAAGGCAGTCAAGTAGGTATTTCAAAAAACTTTAAAGTGTGACCTTGGTATAGAATGTTTCTGTTTATTGCTTAGACACACGGAAACTGAACAGTTTGAAATTCTCTAGAGGATACCTAGACCTAATTACTTCTTCAGTAAGATATTATTCTACAGCAGGAGGCCAAAGAAAAACACTTACAAAGAAAGGTACAAGGCTGTGGGACAGGAATTTCACATCCTAAATATCTATCTAAATACTACAATGTAGTGCCTCAGATTTTAAATGCCTTTAAGGACTTGTTGCATTTGAAGTGGTGTCTATTGTATCTGTAGCAGAAACCTAACGGTGAGACAAAGAAAAGAAAAAAATTACACTGCTCCCTGAGAATCATTTTCTGCTCATGGTTATAAAAATTTTACCATCTTTCTTAGTAACTATCTATTCCATGTTAGAACAACTGGCAATAACTTCAAGCATGGTTGTCTCTAAGGAAACTACAGAGTGTTTTATACTGTGAATGTTATTGAAGCAGATAGTAAAGGGTTCTTATTTCTTTTTATTTTACATATAAATCCAAATTACCCCTACCTCCCTCCCTCCCTCCTTCCCTCCTTCTTTTCCTCTCTCCCACCCTCTCATACTTCCCCCCCCCCCTGACCACCCTCCCCTCCTATTCTCACCCCCACTCTACAAGAAGGGAGATGCCTTCCACTCTGGACCATCTAAATCTGTCAAGTCATTTGGAGCAGGGACTAGGACTTCTCTCCTGTCTCTAGGTTAAGGGGGTATCCCTCCATGTGGGATGTGTCCACAAGGTCCTTTTGTGCACCAGGAATACATCCTGTTTCTACTCTCTGAGGTCCCCCTAGACTGCTCAGTCCTTCTAGCTGAGACACATATGCAGAGGGTCCGAATCAGCTGATTCCCAGCTATCAGTCTGGGAACCCACTAGCTCTTCTTGTTTCAGGTCAGCTGTCTCTATGTGTTTCTGTAGCCTGGTCTTGTCCTCCCTCTCTGCACCTGGATTCAAGTTTTGCTCAATGTCTTGTTGTGGGTGTCAGCTTCTGTTTCCATCAACTACTAGATGAGGGCTCTATGATAGTGGATAAGTGAGTTGTCTATCTCATTATCAGGGAAGGGAATTTATGGTAACCTTTCCATTGTTACTCAAATTGTTAGTTGGGGTCAGTTTTGTAGGTCTCTGAGCATTTCTCTAGAGTCAGATTTCTCTTCAAACCTATAATGGCTCCCTCTTTTATGAAATCTCTCTCTCTTGCTCTCTCTCTCTCTCTCTCTCTCTCTCTCTCTCTCTCTCTCTCTCTCTCTCTCTCTCTCTCTCTCTCTCTCTCTCTCTCTCTTTTCCCCCCCATATATTTCTCCCCTGACTCAATCTTCCTAGTCCCATATGCTTTCCTCTCCTCCCCTTCTCATCTCTTAGTTCCCTCTCCACTCAAAGCTCCCACCCCACTCAACATATGCTCAGGAGATCCTGTCTCTTCCCCCTTCTGTGAGGGAACTTATATGAATCTCTTAGAATCCTCCTTGTATCCTAGTTTCTCTTGTGGTGTGAATTATAGACTAGTGGTCTTTTGTTCTATGTCTAAAATCCATATATGAGTGAGTACATACCATGTTCCCCTTTTTGTGACTGGATTACCTCATTCAGGATGGTTTCTTCAAGTTCCATCCACTTGCCTGCAAATTTCAAGATTCCATTGTTTTTTTTTTCCCCGGAGTAGTATTCCATTGTGTAAATGTTCATCATCTTCTTTGTCTTTTCTTCAGCTGAGGGGCATCTAGGTTGCTTCCAGCTTCTTGCTATTACAAATAATGCTGCTATGAACATAGTGGAGCACATCTTTGTTGCATGGATGTGGATCATTTGGGTATATGCCTAAGAGGGAGATTGTCAAGTGCTTTGGTAGATTGATTCCCATTTTCCTGAGAAACCACCATACTTATATCCAAAATGGCTGTACAAGTTTGCATCCCCACCAACAGTGGAGGAGTATTCCCCTATCTCCAAATCCTCTCCAGCATAAGTAGTCCTTGGTGTTTCTAATTTTAGCCATTTTAGCAGGAGTAAGATATTATCTCAAAGTTGCTTTGATTTGCATTTCCCTGATAGCTAAGGATATTGAGCACTTTCTTAAATGTCATCCATCCTTTTTGACCTAGTATGTGGTCGATTTTAGAGAAGCTTCCATGTGGAGCAGAGAAGAAGGTATATTCTTTTGTGTTTGGATGGAATGTTACAAATGTCTGTTAAACAAAATTGAGACATTACTTCTGTTAGTTCTTTTGTTTCTTTATTAAGTTTCTGATTCTTGGTCCTGTCTAGCAGTGAGAGTGGAGTGTTGAAGTTTCCCACTTCAGTGTGTGACATTTTATGTGAGCTTTGAGTTTTGGTATCATTTCTTTTATGAATGTGGGTGCCTTTGTATTGGGCATAGATGGTCAGAATTGAGACTTTGTGCTGATGGACTTCTGTGATGAATATGAAATGACTGTCTTCATCTCTTTTGATTAATTTTATCTTGAAGTCTAACTTGTTAGAAATTAGGATAGCCACATCTGCTTGCTTCTTGGGTCCATTTGATAGGAAGATCTTTTTCTAGCCCTTTACCCTGAGTTAATGCCTATCTTTGAAGCTTAGATGTGTTTTGTGTATGCAGTAGATGGATGAATTCTGTCTTCGTATCCATTCTGTTAGTCTGTGTCTTTTTATAGGCGAGTTTAGACCATTCATGTTAAGGGAAAGTAAGGACCATTGATTGTTAATGCTTGTTTGTTTTAGATTTGTTGTTGGCAGTGGTATTGTGAATATATTTGTCCTGCTTTACACTTGGGTTCTGGTGAAGTGGGATTATCTATTGCCTTTGTCTTTGTGAGTGTAGTTTACTTCCTTGGGTTGGAGTTTTCCTTCCAGAATTTTCTGTAGGGCTGGATTTTTTGATACGTATTGTGAAAATTGAGCTTTGTCATTAAATCTCTTGTTTTCTCCATCTATAATGATTGAGAGTTTTGCTGGGTATAGTAGCCTGCCCTGGCATCCTTGAAATCTTAGTACTTGTAGAACTTCTATCCAGGACCTTATGGCCTTGAGATTTTCCATGGAGAAGTCAGGTGTAATTTTGATGGTCTGCTTTTATATGTTTCTAGCCTTTTTACTTCACTGCTCTTAATATTCTTTCTTTATTCTGTATGTTAGGTGTTTTTATTATTATGTGTTGAGGTGTCTTTTTACTTTGGTACAGTCTATTTGGTGTTCGGTATGCTTCTTGTACTTTCATGGCAAAGTCCTTCTTCAGATTGGGAATGTTTTCTTCAATGATTTTGTTGAATATATTTTTTGCACCTTTGAACTAGGCTTCTTCACCTTCCTCTATGCCTGTTATTCTTAGGTTTGGCCTTTTCACGGTGTCCCATATTTCCTGCATGTATTGTGTTAGGATTTGTTGGATTTACAATTTTCTTTGATGGATGTATCTATTTCCTATTATTTATCTTCTGTGCCTGAAATTCTCTGTTCCATCTCTTGTATTCTGTTGGTTATGTTTGTGTCTGTAGTTCCAGATCATCTGCCCAGTTTTTCTATTTCTAGCATACCATCTGTTTGTGTTTTCTTTATTGTCTCTATTTCAGCTTTTAAGTCTTGAACAGTTTTCTTCACCTGTTTAATTTTATTTCTTAATTTATTCTTTATTTCCATACATTCTTTAAGAAATTTGTTCATTTCTTCAAATTTTTTGTTTGTAATTTTCTTCTATTTCTTTAAGGGATTTTCTTTCATTGTCTTTGAGGGCCCTTATCATTTTTATGACAATAGTTTTTAAGTCAGTCTCTTCTGCTTCATCTACTTTGGGGTGTTCAGGTCTACTGGTTGTCTTTCTATTGTTAGTTGTTTTCTTTTATTGCTGTCTTCCTATTGCTTCTTCCAGTAGGTGCAGGTGGGGTCTCTCTCTCTCTCTCTCTCTCTCTCTCTCTCTCTCTCTCTCTCTCTCTCTCTCTCTCTCTCTCTCTGGTACTCCCCTGTTGGGCTTAGGTGGGTCAGATGTTGGATGTTTTTGCCCTGGGTGGTCCAAACTCTTTAAGAGGTCTCTCCTCAGGCAGAGGCCTTGTGATGGGGGTCAAAGATTAGGCTACTGCAGAGGCCTGGCGATATGTGTCAAAGGTCCAGCAGCCTGGGATTCAGGATGTTCCTGCACAGATAGGTGGATCTAGTGGGGGCCTGGCACTCTCCAGCTGAGGCTTCTTTAGCAGAGACTTGGTGATGGGGGTCAAGGATCCAGCCTGAAAGGACTCAGGATGGTCCTTCGGGGATAGGTGGATCTCTGTCCAGGGCGCAGAACTCTGGCAGAGGACTGGTAGTGGGTGTCAGAGATCAGGCAGGCCAGAATTCAGGGTGTTCCTGTGTGGGTAGGTGGGTCTAGTGTGCTCAGAGAAGCTCTAGGAAGTTCCCCAAAGTTGGCAGGATTGTTGGATCCTCCCTCCAGCAGAGGCCTGGTGATAGAGTCAAAGATCCAGCAGGCAGGGACTCAGGATGGTCCCATGGGGATAGCAAGGGTTCTTTATTCTAAATATATATTAATGATTATGTTCCTTGTGTTTTCAGTAGGACCTGGCTTTTACTCATATCATAAATGAGTGAAGGGCTCTAAGGGTCACTCACCCAGGCAAGCACAGAGGTGAAGTCATTCTACAGGTTCATATGTTAACAGACCAGATAAGAAGCTCTCATTTTTTATTTTTACCTATAGTTTTTAACAGAATGAGTATTTGTAGATTTGTGTAGAATTCACAGAAACTGTATTAACGCTTGACTATAATTTGAAGACCAACAAGTACAGACCGATCACCATGTGCCTTCATATCCCAAGACCACCAATAGTTTTTAAGCCTTTGTACCTCAAGCAGTTAGATCAGTAGACATTGATTAAAAGAGAAGCAACTTACTAGCTTACTGATGTCATATATGAAGAATCAGAATATTTAATTCTTATTATTTTAATATATATTTATTAGTGTATATATGAATTAGTATAAGTGTGTACATGTCGGTTCACATATGCCATAGTGTTCCTGTGAAAATCAGAAGACAACTTCTGTGTGTTAGCTCCTTCCATCTACCTGTGGTAACTAGGACCCAAATTCAAGTCTTGTCTGAATTGGCTAAAAGTTATCTTAAACATTTAGCTATCTCACTGCTCCTTAGTTCTTACTATTTTTTCCTTTCCTTTTCTTTTTTGTAACTAATAAAATAATTTAAAAATTTTACATGTCAATCCCAGTTTCCCCCTCCCTCCCTTCCTCCATTTCACCCGCTTTCCCCTGTGACATGCACCCTGGCCACTCTCCCTCCCATTCCCCCATCCCATTCCATTTGTAGGGCTATGCTATCCAGGTTGGGTCATGTAAATCTGTCAAGTCATTTGAAGTACGGACTAGGACTTCTCTCCTGTGTCTAGGTTAAGGGGGTATCCCTCCATGTAGGATGTGTCTACAAGGTCCTTTTGTGCACCAGGAATGCATCCTGTTTCTACTCTCTGAGGTCCCACTAGACTGCTCAGTCCTTCTTGCTGAGACATATATTCAGGGGGTCTGAGTCAGCTGATTCCCAGCTATCAACCTGGGGGGCCCATTAGCTCCTCCTTATTCAGGTCATCTGCATGTGTTTCTGAAATCTGGTCTTATTATCTTATCTTTCTCTGCATCTGGATTCTAGTTTGACTCAGTGTTTAGTTATGGGTGTTTGCTTCTGTTTCTAACAGGTACTAGATAAAGGCTCCATGATGGTGGATAATTTAGTTGATGATATCACTATCAGGAAAGGTCAATTATGGCAACCTTTCCATGCTCTTAGGTATATACCCAAATGACCTACATCCATGCAACAAAGACATGTGCTCAACTATGTTCATAGCAGCATTATTTGTAATAGCAAGAAGCTGGAAGCAACCTAGATGCCCCTCAACTGAAGAATGGATAAAGAAGATGTAACACATCTATGCAATGGAATACTACTCTGCAGAAAAAAATAAAGGAATCTTGAAATTTTCAGGTAAGTGGATGGAACTTGAAATACCATCCTGAATGAGGTATCCAAGTCACAAAAATAGGAACAGGGTATGTACTCACTCGTATATGGATTTTAGACCTAGAGCAAAGGATCACCAGCATATAATTCACACCATCAGAGGAACTAGGATACAAGGTATATCTAAGAGATTCATATATGGTCCCTCACAAAAGGGGGAAGGGCCAAGTCCCCCAGAGCACATGGGAAGTGGGGGGGCAAGCAGTGAATGGAGAGAGAACTAGGAGAAAGAGAAGGGGAGGAGAGGAAAGCACGTGTGACTAGATAGGTTGAGTCAGGATAGGAATAGAAGACAGAAAAGTGAGGGAGAGAGAGAGAGAGAGAGAGAGAGAGAGAGAGAGAGAGAGAGAGAGAGAGAGAGAGAGAGAGAAAGAGAGAGAGAGAAAGAGAGAGAGAGAGAATAAAAGAGGGAGCCATTATTTGTTTGAAGAGAAAACTAAACCTAAAGAAAGGTCTAGAAACTTATAAGACTGACTCCAAGTAACGCCTCGAGTTCTCATTACCTATCTTAATGTATTTCCTCAGGTTAACTAATATGCTATGAAAGTTATGAAAATTAAAAAGGATTTCAACTAGTATAAAATGAAGTTGTTTTCATGTTATTAGTTAAAAGGCAATTTTCTTAAGTATTGCCAGGTCTGCTTTGTGGCTGGCTACATACTAAAGTATAAGTTACAGAACCATCAGTCCAGATGGGAATTATCTTTCATTTCACTTGATTTTATTAAAACATACTAGTCCAGTTTTAATTTGTTTGTTCAAAAGTTTATACAGTTTTCAAAGTATTTCTCCAATGCTTTATTGTAACAATTTTTGACTACTTCCAGAATTATCAGATCAAATCTAACATATTTCCTTTTCCAAAATATTTATTTTCAGGTCAACTTCCCTGGTTATAGAAAGTACTTCCTTGCGTGAACATACTTTATTTTTAAATTCTATTTTCTTTTTTTTTTCTCACTCTTTGGTTTTATTTTATAAATTTTTAACGTGGCAGATTCAAAGTTGTAAATTTGCAATGCATCTGTTTTCTTCTCACGTGCTCTTATATTTTATTATGGTGAGTAAAATATACTGTCTTTGTTGAGAGCAGGGCTGTGATCAGTGAGCCCTGGCATTCATGTAGGCAGAAGGGTCTATGGCTTTCCACAGTGATGACTGTGACATTAGCTAAGTAACATGCTTTTTCTTTCCACCTGTTCCTTCCACCCGTTCCTTCCTCCTTCCCTCCCTTGTTCTTACTCTTCCCCTTCTACCCCCTCTCTCTGCTCTCTCTCTCTCTCTCTCTCTCTCTCTCTCTCTCTCTCTCTCTCTCTAATTTGAGATTTTAACCCAAGTCCTTATATATGCTAGACAAATCAAATGTTCTACAACTGAGCTACATCCTTGGCCATTGATTTATATTTCCTTTGAGACAAGTCTTGCTAAGTGGTCTAAGCTATGCTTGAACTCACTTTACTCAATACACATCTGGAACATGCAATTCTGCTGATTCCACTTTCTGAGTGGCAGGGATTATAGGCCTGCTGCACTAGGTCATGCCCTCTCATATCATAATTTTTCATATTAAGGCTGTCCAGATGGGGAAATACAAACCCCACAATACCACAAAAACTACAGTGTAGCTTAGGAAGACTGAGATAGCCAAAGGGTTCACAGGAACCTCACTGGATATAAAGATAAACAGTTCTTAGAAATGTAAAGAGAGTCACTTTATTTGACCATTCAAAAGGCCAATGTAATCTAGGCATCTAGCTGCTGAACTTCAGAGCTGGTACATAACCCAGAGCTCTGGCAGATTAGAGTTTTGAGACAATGAATAGCAGGGATACAAGGTTGAGATGAAGCCCTGGAGATCTATTCAGTTGAAATTAGACTGTCAATACCATGATAAAGTAACCAAGTGACCAGTGGTGACTGACAGGGTTTTGATGCACCCATGAGTCCATCTAACTTGGTTACATTCAAAGATGATGATTTTTTTTTATGTCTAAGTTATCAATATGTCTCATGGTTTGTGGTAAACCAATAAATAAATGGGAACTGTTCCCTTGAACCCACAGGATTCAGAGACATTTTGCCTCAACATTCACATTCAAAATGGACACAGAGCCGTGGAGCCACTAAGGACACAGCCTGGAAGATCTGTGTTATACTTCAAAGTGTCTCAGAACAGGGCACAGCTTAAGCTTAGAAAATTTTGCATATCCCCCCCCCCAGAAAAGGGAGTGAGAAGGGGTTCAGATAGTAGTAGAAACTGGTAATGTATTCTCCCTTGCCACTTCACATAGATGAAGAAAATAGTATACTTAAAATACCCAAATTATCAGGAACTTGGAGGATAATCTCAGCCTTGCTAAAGACTGTCCTTTCAATATTCCATGTTTGTACATCATTTCCTCAGGGAATGAAGAACTCAAAATAGTTGTTAAAATAAAAGTTAATTAAAATTAGCATACAAAAATCTCTAAAGTGTTGACAGTGATATAACCAAAGTAGAAATAGCTTACTTTGGATGTGTACTTCAATACTAAATATTCAGGACATTTCCCCGTTTTAAATACATTTTGCATTTCTAAGGAGTTATATACAATCAACAAAATGTAGGCACATCAAGGCAAAGACTTTTAACAGAGAATCAGGACTATTTCTAAATCCAGGCCCAGTGACATAAGTGACATCACACAGGTTTATAAATTGAACTACAAAGGTTCCATCTACAAGAAAATTAGGAACTAAATTTCTAGAAAGCATTACTTCCAGAAGTGTTTGATTCCACAACATCATTTCATACAAGGAGAAAGAGTAAATTAGTCAGCTCTCAATTGGAATCTCTGCCTAATCAAGTTCAGGGTACATAGGAATACCATTGCAAATAGGATAGTTCACTTCTTGTTCTCTATGTATGTCTATCAGGCATGATAAGTTTGCTGCTTTTCATAGTCTTCTCATCACTGATCTTTATTTATGGTTGACTACTCACCTTGAGCAAATCTAAGGATTTGCTCAGTATAACACCTTCCTTAGCTTTGTTCTCACCCAAAGAAATTTCTGCCTTATAATTTCCACTTTGAATACAGCTTTACATGTGAAAAAGCCAAGTTCAGGAGTGCAGCTTCCTTATTGTGGACAAGGAGGCCTTTATCTTGCTACTCATGAAATCTACAGATCTAGATGAATGGTCATCTCTTTCATTTCTCAGTCTATATAAAATCCTCTTCAGAACTTTTCCTTGAATATTTCCTTGAAATGTATTTTAATAGTTTTTAGATTTTTATAATTTTTAAATAATAATTTTTTAATTTAAATTTGCAGCAAGCTTGTTTTACATGTCAATCCCAGTACCCTCACCCTCCCCTCTTTCACTTTCCATCTCCCAACCTCCATTTCAACCCCTCTCTGCTCACCAAGGAGAGTGAAACCTTGCATGGGGATCTTCGAAGTCTGTAATATCATTTGGAGCATGGCCTAGACCCTCCCCCATGTGTCTAGGCTGAGAGAGTATCCCTCTATGTGGAATGGGGCCCAAAATTCTATTTGTATACTAGGGATGAATACTGATCCACTACCAGAGGTCCCATAGACTGCCCAGTCCCCTAACTAATACCCACATTCAGGGGGTCTGAGTCAGTCCTATGCTGGTTTCCCAGCTATCAGAGTGGAGTCCATGAGCTCCTCCTTGTACAGGTTAGCTGTTTCTGTGGGTTTCTATAGCCTGGTCTTGACCCCTTTTCTCCCTTTCTGAATCTGGATTCCAGGAGTTCTGCTCAGTGTTTAGTGGTGGGTGTCTGCTTCTGCTCTGCTTCTGCTCCTATCAGCTGCTTGATGAAGACTATAGGATCGCATATAAGGTAGTCATCAAACTCATTATTGAGAAAAGACATTTAAGGTAGCCTTTCCACTATTGATTAGACTGTTAGTTGGGATCATCCTTGTAGAGCTCTGAACATTTCCCTGGTGTCAGATTTTTCTTTATATCAATAGTGGCTCCCTCTATTATGGTATCTCTTTTCTTGCACTTTTCTATTCTTTCCCTGGCTCAATTTTCCTGCTCCCTCATGCCCTCTTTTCCCTTCCTCTTCTCTCCTTCTTTTTCACCTAACTCCCTCGGCCCTCCCTCCATGCTCCCAAATTGCTCAGGAGATCTTATCCCTTTTCCCTTCTCCAGGGAACCATGTATGTCTCTTAGGGTCCCACTTGTTTCCCAGTTTTTCTGCTAGTATGTGTTGTGGGTTGGTAATTCTTTGCTCTATGTCTAAAATCCATATATGAGTTAGTAAATACCATGTTTGTCTTTTTGTGACTGGGTTCCTCACTCAGGATGGTTTCTGCTAGTTCCATCCATTTGCCTGCAAGACAAAGTGGCAGCCCACAGAATGGGAAAAAATATTCACCAACCCCAAATCTGACAGAGGGCTGATTTCCAATACAAAGAAACCCAAGAAGCTAATACTAATACATCAAATAATCCCCTTAAAAAATTAGGATACAGAACTAAATAGAGAATTCTCAGTAGAGGAATCTAAAATGACTGAATGATACTTAAGAAGGTGCTCAATATCCTTTCTTAGCCGTTAGGGAAATGCAAATCAAAACAACTCTGAGATACCATTTAGATACCTGTTAGAATGGCTAAAATCAAAACCATCAAAGTCAGTTTATGCTGGAGAGAATATGGAGAAAGAGGAACACTCTTCTACTGCTGGTGAGAGTGCAAACTCATACAGCCACTTTGGAAATCAGTATTGAAGTTCATCAGGAAAATGGGAATTAGTCCATAACAAGATCCAACAATTCCACTCTTAGGCAAATAGCCAAAAGATGCACATTCACACAACAAGGGCATCTGTTCAACTATGTTCATAGCAGCATTATTTGTAATAACCCAAACCTGAAAAACAACCTAAATACCCCTCAACTGAAGAATGGATGGAGAGAATTGGTACACTTACAAATAGAGTACTATTCAGTAGAAAAAAAACAAAAACCAATGGAATCTTGAAATTTTTATAGATTTTACTGTAGAAAAATCTGTATGTGAGTAAATAATCACAAATGGATTTAATTATTATAATTGCATAGAAACTCATTGAGATGTATAAACTTTGGGTCTAGAAATGTCTCTTTATAACATGCAGTTTTTAAGTGAATGGAATGTATGAATATCTATCTCTTTCTATCAAATTAATTCTATCTATGTATATTTATGAATTATATTTTATATGTAAATATTTAAATGACTTAATCATACTATTTTTAAAAAAATCTAATTTTGTTCATTGCTGTAAAGAAAGATGAATACATTAATTCCCAGAACCTCCTAGGAAAGATCCATAGTATTCTCTAACATTCCTGAAATGCTTAGAAAACTGGAGCAAGTTAGCTGAGATTTCAGAACTCACCTGTGGTCCTCATATGTAAAGAAGGAATGGTGATGGTGCCTATGGAAATTACCTGAGAACTCAATTAAGTTAAAAACACTGAAGCCTAACTCTGTCCTGCTCAGAAATAATACTGTTGGCATATTTGTGGATCTGAGAAGATTAGGGTAAGAGCTCCTAATAGAAAATCTTAATAGAATTGTGGCTTCAGAAAATATAAAACTCTGGTTTACTTACTCTACATGAGGAGAATTTGTTAGCAAAAGAATTGCCAAAACTATTCCACTTTAGAATTGTAAAAATCTGACTAGAAAGAGATCTCCTGGACCCTTGGGCCAAAATTTAGAAAACAAATGAGGTCTGAATTTTGAATTTAATCACTTTCATAGTGAATGCTCTTGAAACACAGTCAGGAAAATCTTAGAACATGAAGTAATGGATTTGTAAAGAAAATAAGAGACTTGGTATCTTAGAACTTCAAAGAGAAGTATGAAAGAATAGAATCTGTGAGGGTCAGATACATCTTTGCGCTGAAATCAGATAAATAGAAATTTATTTGAATATTTGAGTTTGATGTACCTATGAGTTAGATATGTGACATTTATCTTATTTGCTTGTTCTGATTCTTTAACTAAATGCTCATTCACTTCATTTTCTATAGACCCATTATTTGTAATTTACTTTCTATGCAGAGGACAATAAGAACATTCCACACCCACAACATTTTCATTTTCACTTAAATTATTTCTTAACTGGAAAAAACCCAATGGATTATGAAGCTGAATTTGATAAACACTAAAAACTCTCCAAAAGGCATTGTGATAAGTGGAAATTTGAAAGTAGGGAGTCAGTAAGGGAGTCATTTTTTTTGCCAGAAAATACTTTATAAGTTATTTCTTTACAACACAAAGTATAATCTAAGACTGTCTCCTGAAAACGAGATCATTGTAATAAAAAGCAGATTCAAATGTGACCATGTATAAAAGCATTTTTAATCTTGGAAGTTTTGCTGAAAGTAATTAATAAAGCATTAGCCAATTTTTCTTCTCAAGTGAATTGGAAAATATTTAGATTAAAAATTCAGTTCATATGACAAATCAAATGGAATATAGTTCAATTTAAATTAAACTATTTAATATATATTGACAAACAAGGCCCATTGTCTTTTCAGCAACAATGAAAAACAAGGAAAGAATAAAGAAGAAAAAGAAGAAAAGTAAGACAATCTAAGAGTCCTTTTTGAAGTATAAGCACCACAGGAAATGCAGAGAGAGAGAGAGAGAGAGAGAGAGAGAGAGAGAGAGAAAGAGAGAGAGAGAGAGTTTAGAGAAAGTATCCAGTAAGTAGCCATGGAAATAAATTGTTTAGTTTCAAATGTATTTTTATAGAAAATGGACTTTCCATAGAATGTATTCTGATCATGTTTTCCTCCTTCCATTTCCTCCCCACTCACCCAAATCTATATCCTTTTATTCTCTGTCTCATTAGGATACAAAGCAGACATCTAAATAAATTGATAAATAATAATAAAATAAACTTAGATTAAAAAACAAACTGGACTAGAAGGAAAAAAAACTTACAGGAGAAAAGAGCCAGAGAAAAAGCAATGTATGTATGTATGTATGTATGTATGTATGTATGTATGTATGATATATATATATATATATATATATATATATATATATATGCAAAGGCCCTATAAGTTAACAAAAAGAAAAAATGGGAAAAAATGTCTTGTCAAAGCCTTATGACACGATGGACCTATAAAAATACCATTGAATTTGTTTTGTGTTGGCCATCTACTGAAGGTCATGGAGCCTGTCCTTAAGGGTGACTGTATACCAGTGAAACCCTTGGAAAAACAGAAATCTTCATTCAAGATCATTTATCCATTGGAGATAGATCTTAGGTTAAACATGTCGGCTGTCTTTATTTCCCCTCACAGCAATGAAAGCCCATTGATCCGATTGTTCATGCTACCACGTTCTCTGTGAGTTCACATGTGCATTCTTGTGGCTGTGTTTAGAAGTCCTTGTTATCTTAGTGTTCTCCATTCCCTCTGACTCTTACAATCTTTAAGCCAACTCTTCCAAAGGGTTTGTTGAGCCCTCAAAAGAGAAAATGGATGGGAACATCCTATTTGGACTAAGTGTTCTAAGGTCTCTGACTCTCTGCACATTGCCTAGCTGTGGGTCTCTGCATTTTTCCTGTTTACTTTCTGTTATGGTATGAAAACATTTTCATGATGATGGCTGAGCAAGACACGACTATATGAGCATGGGCAAAATATCATTGGCAGTATTTTATTGCTGTGTTCCTTTGACAGACAGTAGCATTTGGTAATGAGAGATTTCAACTTGGAATTCTGCCTCTGTTATTGATTTCATTAGATTACTTTCATGTATGTACATATTTTAGCACTCTTCTATCACACTAGGTTTCCATATGATCCCTCAGATGGCCCTTAGTTTTAGCTGTCCCTATGGTATTTCTATTACCCATAATTTCCATTCCTGTCTCTGTATGATACCCTTGTTCAAGTTCCTCCCTTCCATCCATAGCTATCTATTACACTTTTCATTTCTAAGGTGATCCAATAGTCCCATCTAGTCCTTTACTTCATAAGTAACCTTTGTGGTTATATGGATTGTTTCCTGCTCATCAAAGACTTAATAGCTGCATATAAGTGATTACATATCATATTTGTATTTAAGTGTTTAGATTACTTCACTCTGGATGATTTTTTTTTTGTTCCTAGCTCCATTCACCTACCTGTGAGTTTCATGATTTCATTTTTTAACAGCGCACAGTATTCCATTGTGTAAATGTATCACAGTTTATTTTTTTATTAACCTATTGATAGACATATGGGCTGTTTCCATTTTTTGACTGATTACCTGGCCAGAACCAAGTTGTGATTTTAAGACAAATAATACCAGGAACTGAGGATATAGAATAAATAGAAAAGTTTCCCAGGAACTCCACTAAAATCCTGGAAATATTGTAGAGGAATAAAAAAAATGACTTAAACTATAAGGTCAAACAAGACTAGACTTATGTGTGCTAACAGAATAAAAAGGAGAGAGCAGAAGTGACACATTCCAGAGGTTAAGAGCCCTTGGTGTTGTTTCAGAAGACGGGTTCATTTTCCAGCACACCTGTTGGTGGTTCATAACTTCCTGTAGCTCTAGTTGTACAGAAACTACACCCTCTGGAGTCTGTAGCTAATGCACTCACAGGCACAAGTCCACACTCACTGGCTCACATATGTACACATAATTAAAGATAAAGATTTTAAAAAAAATAAAAAAGAAGCCATCAAATTTTGCCATCTGTAAGTTGGCAGACAACTGATAATTGAAAAATAATAGTGGACTTACAAACTTACACTTGACAGAAACATAAAGTATCTCTACAGAAAATAAAAGCAAGACTGTGCAGTTAATTCCAAGTAATGTATAAGACAATTTATATTTTACCAGCTCTTGTACCCACATAATTTGATTCACTGCATTAGCTCTCAGTGTGGGGTGTCCTCTAACAATCAGACACCCTCAGAACATGGTCTTCTGAATCAAGACTTTGCACTGTAACATTTTCAGTCTGGGATTAATACTTTGAAAGGTAGTCCACAATTTAAAGGGAGGGGTCATGTTATGCTGAACTCTCTCTGAATGACTGAGTAAAATAAGAAAATATGCTATTTTATCATTTAGATCATGGTCTAAACATACCCGATTTTAAAGCCAATATTTATTAACAATTTTGCTACATATACACCTTCTGAAAAACTTGTGTTACTCCCCAAGTTATGATGGCTTTAAAAAATAACTTCAAAGTGGGTTATTGTCACTTTCATAAACATTTCCAAATAAAAACAACTTATATTTTGAGGAGATCAAATAGGCTCTGAAAGGCAGACCTAACCTACTCTTGTTCTTTCTGTAAAGACATTATTTTACTTAAATACTCATTAGCTATTGCAAGGCAGAACTACCATTAAACATATTGCAGTTAATATCCTCTGTTTAGGTTAGTCTGCTAACATGTCAATTCTCATTGCCCAAGTTCCCCCAGATATCTCAGAAATATATTTCAGTACAAGGTAGCTTAAGTTTGATGTGCTAACAAGAAAAGAAAAATCCTGCCTTAGGAGACAAAAATCAGCCACTTGAGGCTAATACTATGGTATGCATTAGATGATTTGGGTTCTGTATACTGTTTTATTTATAATGCCAAAGAGAAAAAAGGAGGAGGAGGAGGAGGAAAAGGGGAGGAGGAAGGGGAAGAAAATAAAGAAGAAAATTCAGCCACATGAACAATGAGTAGACACCAGCAAAATGCTGTCCTTCTCAATGAGTTAGAGGAGGAAATTTTTTTGTGAATGTTACACCAATCACCACCCACAAGGGACCTCACAAATTCACACAGTAGAAAGTGTAATACAAGTGAGTAAATTCACTCTTAGTGTGCACCCACAATATAGGGAACATGCTTCTGGGGCAGAAGAGATGGCTCACAGAAAGAGCAGTTGCCACACAAGCATGAAGCCCTGACTTCAAATTTCCTGCTCCTGTGTAAAAAGCCAACCATGATCATGTTCTCAGGTGACTGCAATGCTATTAAGGTTGGAGGAAGGAGCTTGTATGGCACTAGCCATATCCAAATGAAGTGAAAAAGGGTTTCAGGGCAATAAGGTGCAGGTTGATAGTGCAAGACACCTGACCACATCCTTTGCACTATGGGTGTGCTCTTGCATAGATGTACCCATTCACAATTCACCACAACACACACACACACACACACATACACACACACACACACACACACACACACACACACACACATACACACACCAGGCAGGTACTTTCTTCAACATCTATCTTCTTTAGAGACAGTCAAGTCTCTGACAGCCAGGGGAAGCCATTCCTTCCATAAATGCTGTAGATCTTCTGACCTGACCTTTCAGAGACCCAATTATCCTCTCCACATTATCTGATCTTGCTTCAAACTCTGCCACTAACACATCTACCTTTCCTTCCAGGGCTTGACTAGTTTCACAACTGTCATAGTTTTAGTTGGGCTTTTCTTCATGGGGAGAAATGTCTACATCACATCTAAACTGGTTTCCTTAGCATCAGAAAGAAACAATAACCAAGGAGATTCACCCTACAGCTCCTCCTGGAAACCTAAATAAAGCAGTTCTTGGAAAAGCCATTACACATTGATGTGTTTGAACCCTGTTGTGGCGAAGATTGGCATCACTTTCCCACATCTCCAATAGGGAAAAGGTGCAAGCCCACAGGATGCCAGTAGCTAACACTGAGACTTCAAGCCAGCGCTGGTAGACAGGTACATAGATTGCCTCACTTTCGTAAAATCCTCCACTCCACTTCACTCTATGGCTTTGTTTACGTTTTACAAAGAAGTTCTGTTTCCAGTTTCACTCCTGCCTTTTTATTCATATAAGTCCTTTGGCTTAGAAGAGACTAATGATTTCTTTCTCTTCATTAGGGAAATGTAATTTTTCCCCAGAAGATTTTGTTATTTCAATAATATGTATCTAAAATAATACATCATTACTGCAAAAGAAAGAAAACAAAGTTCACTTGGAGTTATTTATAAATAACTTTGCAGTTACTTATAATTGTATTGACCTTGATTTTTTTTTATCACAACCATATTACTTTGGAAGTCTGTGCTTTAAGAACCATCTGACAGTTTAAAATATTTTAGGTTTTTCTTACCTAATTTGATTAGAATATGATTTTAGTCTCTTTTAGAAACCTAATTTCAAAGTTTATTCCAATTTCAAACATGGATTAGCATTGTGTCCTCAATTCAGACTCAAAGATATCAGTTTATTTAGTAGGCAACTGCTAAAACGCATTCTTGAAGGAAATTGTAGTGTATCATAAACAATCCAATTTACATCATAGGCATAAGCTTGGGGAACTCATGAATCAACCCACTTCCCCCTGAAAGCTCCTGTTCAAGACCTGGGATTTATAAGTGTGGTTATAACACTTCAGTTACTAATCAGACCCCTGAATGCTTTGTTTCCCTAACACTAACATTCCTGAATCTCCTTCTTTCCCTACCCACACAAAATGATTTATTTCCTCATTGCTTCAGCCTATGGGCACATTACATACTTTAAAACAACACATTAATCTGCTATTTTCAACCAGACAACGGACACAGCTATCCCTCTTGATAACTGCCTCTGGTGATTACAGAAAAAAAACATTCTGGACTTGGACTTTGTTGAAGAAGTGGCAGGGGATGACACATCTTTCACACAAGTCTCCAAACTTTGGTTATGGCAGACTGCCAGGGGAACACAAAAGCCACTGTCTCAAACTTTCCTTGAGAATCTTGCAAGTCTCCAGTCCACATATTGCTGGTGTTGCAGAGAGAACTGAAGTCAAATGACACACATGCTTGATGGAGCCTATTCAATGGAGACAGCAGTGTATGAATTATCTTCCCTCTCTCTCCTGCTTCCCTAGCATCAGTGTGCTGGGTCTTCCCATCTGCTACTCCCACATTTCTTTGTGTTTAATAGTAAAACTTGTATCAAGCATCAAAGGTGTATTTTTACACTTTGATCTTGGAAATAACAGAGTCTTTCATTCATCACCAAGGATGGGTGACTGTCAGATAATTTGTTAGCCTTTCAGGAATCAGCTCCCCTCATGCTCATAGTTATTCTACATTAAATTGTTTTGATGCAATTGATTCGGTATTTTGTCTCATTGTTTAAACTACAAAATATATGTTAAAGGTGGCAATATGCTTATTATGCAGAGACAGATACTTGATTACAAGGATGTGAGACATTTAAAGGAAATAATGAGGTTATCTTCAATCTTCATCATTGAAAGCATGATTCTTGACTATGGCCTAGGAGTAGCTAAGAATAGCATATGTGAGCTTTATATATGGTTAATTCCATTGTCCTATAAATGCTGAATTATTTTCAGAATGCTATACTGTGAATAACTGAATTTCCCTATATTTATGTTTTCCTATTTGAAGTGAAACATTACAAGGAACAGCTGAAATTCTACATTCCTTTCTACTGTTGCTCATGCCCTGCCTCTAGTTAGACATAAACACTATCCTGAAGTGGAATCTATTTCTGTATTATGAGGCTAAAATATACATTTCTCTTATTGGTTGATGAATAAAGCTGTTTCAGCCAATAGCCAGGAAAAATATAGCTATGCAGGAAATCAAAACCCAAAGAGATAAAAGAGAGAAGGAAGGTGGAGTCAGGGAAATGCCATGTAGCCGCCGGGAAAGCAGGATGTGTGGTTACAAGCCTTGAGCCTCATGATAAAATATAGAATATAAGATAGGTTTAATTTATAGGTAGAGCTATCCAAAGAGTAACTGGTCCAATGGAACCTGGTGAGACAAAGAAAAAATTCTAACCACACGATCCCAAATGGGTTCTGGGGATGAATCATGTGTCTTAAGATCTTTATGTTTTTCCATATATAAGCATATATAAGAGTCTTAACATTTATGCACAAGTGCTAATATACATATGTCCCTATGTGTGCATATATAATGACATTAGGTTCTAAATATCTCATGTGATACAGATTATCCTGTAGGTTCTCTTTTTAATACAATATTATATTTTTGAAGTTGAACTTTAACTTGATCATTTTAGTAACTTCAGAGTACACTGGATATTTACTGAGATAATCTTTACCAATAAAACACTTTGAATACCATCTAAAACTAAAACTCTCAGATGTCAAGACTGGTTGGTTACTGAGAGCCTAGAGCCTGACTGCCAAGGGCAGTTCTAGTCAGGGAAATCTAATATGTGATCTAATTGTCTAACTGTTCATGTTAATTAGATCAATGATGTCTCACACACACCCATGGCACTGGGTGACTGATGGAAAATACTTAATCTGGACCAGACCTATAATTCATCCAAACTATAATATTAAACCAATAGCACTTTCTTTGACCATACATAGACTAATTTTTCATGAATGATGAACTACAGCACATTTTCTAGTTGAACAACATTGACAAAAATTTTCTTGGATACTTCAGTCTTTATATTATATACAATATTCGATTTTCTATAATCTATTTTTATAACATTTATTTTTCTCTATTGACCTTCTGGGTGCTGGTTCATGGAATTCCCCTCTGCGGTGACCAGTCTAGGAAGCTTACAATGCTAGTATAGTTATAAAAAGCCCAAACTTTACAAAAAGTGTGTAAAGTTTAAAAAAAATCTTCAAAACCACATATTTATGGAAATTGATTCTCATCACTGAATATGTAAACATGAAAACATACATATTTCACACATTCAGAACAACAACATAATAGCTGGATTACTAACAAGTATGCTGGTTCTGGGGATAGCACTGATATTATTCATGGGTGGAGTTCTTGCTATTCCCAGACAAAACAAACAGAAAAGATTTGTGCATATCCTATTGTGTGTGTTGTTTTCTTATCACTGTACTTTCCATTCCTAAAGATAATAGAAAATGCCCCTTCATTATAAAATAACATATTCATTATTTTTTTTCAAAGTTGGCTTCAAATTTTGCTCAATTTACCATCTGTCATTTTAATGGTTCCAGCAAAGGATTTCACCAAGCTCCTGAATATCTCCACCTGCTCTCCATCAAAGGTCTTCATCTACCACATGCTGCTCAAACCAAAAACCACAAGCTGCTTTGCCACTGATTCTTTCTTGGTACTCCACCAGTTGAATTCTCCTCCTTTTGCATCCTGTATCCATTCATCTTCTTTCTGTTCACTTCTTGGAAAGATGAATCTCTTCCTCACTCATCTCTTTTCTTCTATCATTCCTAATCTTTCACTCCCTTTAACTTCTTCACTTAAACATGGGTTCTAAAATGTCAAACTGTGCATAAATCTTCCAAGGACACCTTCCAGTGGCTATCGTTGAAATTTGGATGAGAATGTAATCTCCTTTCATAGACCAGGTAAATTGATTCCTGTTTACACCAATATCAATTTCTCCCAATTACTCCCTCATTCTCACTAAACATTAGCTACATTGTTGTTGCTGGGTTTGTATACCTGGTAACATGACTTTCCTCCAAAGAATTAATTCCTAACCTGTGGGTCAGTACCACCTTTGGAAATCACATATCAGATATTTATATTATAGTTCATAGCAATATCAAAGTTACAGTTCTGAAGTATAAACTCATTAAATTTATGGTTGGGAAGCTCTATTAAAGAGTCTCAGCATTAGAAAGGTTGAGAACCTTTGCTCTCAACCATTTTATTTTACCTCCATTTCAGAACTACTTATTTAATATAAACTTGCACTTGTATGGCTGTTTTCATTCAAGAGTGAGAGACGAATTCCATGACCATCAGCCTGCAGGTTGTATTCTGTTTAACATAATAATTTCAATCCTGTTTTATTCTTTCTCTAACATTATGGCCACTTAAGACATTATTATTCATGAATTCATAACTATTAAATATACATTATTGAATAATTATATAACTTTTGTTTTTACACTGCTGGCATAGACTCTGACTTACTATGTTTCAACTCAGAAGTTTCATCTCTGTGACACTACAAAAGGAATATGCATCTGATAGAAACTATACATCTAATAATGAACTTGCCAAGATTAGAGCTCTGTAGCATGACACTTTCACTTTTACAGCAGCAGCAAGTCACAAATGCCTGTTTGTACTCATATCACAAGGATACATACCTGAAGCTTTATACTTGACTCTACTCCAAAGCAACAGTTTTGGTCAAGTGGAGTACACTGAACATATTCTTGAGTTACAATAACTTTCAGCTTATGATGAGTTTTTCAGGTCACAGCCCTATATAAAGTCATAGAGCATCTGTGTGTCATGCTAATAATGTCTGTACCTATTGTCTGTCTTACTTCACTCAGTTCCATTGGGCTCAATGCACATGATTGCTGTGATTGCCTATTTTACAATCATACCCGTGACCAAGATAAAAATAATCAGTGTTGTGTGAATGAAGGTTCTTTGGGGTCCTACAGCCCTTACTTGTGTGAAATGTGCTGTAATCCCCTTTTCATTTCAACCTGATTCATACACATAGCTGTATCTCATCAGAGGCAAATAGACAGTTGGGCTATTATTTATTGTTTTCTAGGTACCATTGCCATCTTTAAAGTGAGGTTCTTTTGCTAATATCTCCAGTAATGTCTTTTTTCTTGTTTTAAATGCAATGACTCTTTGGCAGATATAGTAATATTTTACTAACTTTCAATATGATGCAAAAATAAAAAAAAACAAAAAAAAACATATGTAGGAAGAGTACATCAACCTTTTTTTGCTTTCTTTAAAAATGAATAAAAAATAGGAAGTACTCATGCCTAAGCATTTTTAAGAAAAGAATGGACATGCTATTCTTAACCATTTTACCAAATGAATGTACTGTTAGTATTCAGGGTTAAACAATGAAACAGATTCCAAAGATAAAAGTAATGTCCCCTTATATCTACATTTGAACACTGTAAGGCTCATTATCATGCCATGTAGTAACTAAGAACATAATGTTTACTATAAGAGGAGCTTTCTTGGGGGTCAAAGTCATCAGGCTGGTCTGTCACCTGGGATCCATGGTTGTTAGAGGCTCCTTATACTTCTTCACCCTCATACGAAGCAAGGTTTACTATTTCCTTTTTGTATTTTTTTTCCTCAAGCCTCAGGAAGTCAGTGTTTTCTCATCTGCACTGGCCATGTGCCTCCTTATTTTCACTATTTGATCACAGGTGATGTGGTTCCCTTCCCCCAAAGACATTGCCTTCAACTTCCTTAATTTTTGCATTTATTCCCTTTCTCTGATGAAATTATTATGACAGTCTAGAATTGGTGCCATCTTTCTAAAATGAAGGTTTTCTTATTGTCCAAGTCACATGCTCACACTATGATCAGAAACATTTCCAAAGCCCAGATAAGTCACTCATCTGTGAGATGGGGACTCTCAGTCAGAAGGACATCCTTTACCTGGTTATAACAATGACAGTAAACTAATGTGTCCATCTGGCTCTTCATGTTTAAGACCTCACAGCACAACTACTCCAATTTGGCAGTTCTTCCCAGCTGCCATGATCAGATCCAGATCGTCATTGTGTTTTATTGGTCTCCCATTTTCCTTGGAAATTCTTACTCATCTTCTGATATCTCATACTCTGCTCTTGCCGCACTGTCCCCTAACCTCTGCTACTGCCAATTCCTTGAACATGGGATTCATAGCCCAGTCTTGGAATTTCTGCATTTACTTTTAGTTATATACCATGTTAGACTGCTTAAGTCATCTGCCTCTGTTATTGCCTTCACAGTGTTTGATCAAATGTCATCTTATCAGTTTTAATTTACTGGATTGCCTCTTCCTTAACTTTAATCTTTTGAATAGCTAGGTTCTTTATATTTGCTTCTTCTACTTTACTAAAGATATCATCACTAAGACATGTATGATGGTTCAGTGTATTAGGAGGGTGCTTGCTGCCAAACCAGATGAGCTGAGTTTGATTCCTGGGATTCACATATTGGAAGGAGAAAAAAAAAAATGAATGCAAGTCATGCTCTGATTTCCATATGTATGTAATGGTGCATGCCTGTCGAAGAACATACAAACACAAAATTCATACAATAAGTAAACACATGTTAAAAATAAGAGAGATATCACCATTCTCAGTATCACCAATAATTGTAAAAAGTCATATTAAAATCAAAATAGTTTCCCCATTTACAATACCAGCTCCCTGTTGATGACATTTGAACCATCAAGGCCCATGGAACTGCTCATTGTCCAGTGGGCCAGTAAGTATATTGGTCAATGCCATATAGCAGCTCACAGAAGTACACATCTTTCTATTTCTTTTAATATGTGGCCTAGAACAGAAAAGAAAAAATAGACTTCACCTTGGGTGTTTTCTCCCATAATATTCTACATTGGGATGGTAGGTAAAATGGAACAGTGGGAGTCCAAGATTCTTACTGGTAGAGATATTGGGCAAGAACTTCTATTTGAGGACCTTTTAGTGCACCTGTTTTATATTATATGTCAGTGTAGGGGTAGTAGACATTTCAATACCCTTTGCTTTTTCAGTTGTATAATTCTGCAGAGTACTCCACACATTCCTGACTCATACTGCCTCCACTACTGAGGGAGCAAGATCCATTTAGAGAAATGCAAGTCATTTTTTTAATAGTGATTGGTGTTTTCAATCACAGATCATGGCACACACTGGGGCTGGTGATTGTAATACATGGGGAGTGGGAGACCGCCACACCAATTTCTGTAAATACCAGCTTTCTGTACTTTTCCTTGTCCTTAGACTTCATCTCTCTGTTACTTAACAATGGTTGTCCCATTACCTTCACTAAGTTTTCCTATTGTGGACTTGCAGCTGTTTTATGGAAGTAATTCCATCCATGGACTTCTAAGTCCAATGTCTTATCACTGGTTGGTCATTGAACAACATTTTTTTTTTTGTCTCTTTGGATGAACCAGAGACTTGAATCCATTCTACTATTTAGACAGATGTTCATTCCTGTTTTACTTAGAGGTAGGGGAGCAAGAAGTATTTGGTATAGATGTTCCAGGGCATGGGTACAGGGCATATATTGATAATCATCATTACTCATTGCTATACTGCCCTCCCAACCTAATTTTTGTGACTGGTGCCTGCCAGACTCACCCATGCACTATGGAAATATATACAGGGAATACCAGCAGCACATCTCTGACTTTCTGGTAATTTAGTTCATGTGGAAGGAAATAAATGAAACTCTTGACACAGAATGTAACACTTAGGGACTGAACTGAAGAAAGTTTGAATACTGCAACCACTAATCTTTCAGTATCAGACTACAGACAATGAGAGGGTAGATGCAAGTTCCTCCATTCTGAAGTCCTTATGCATTACCAAGAAGAACTGTGAGAACTAAGGAGATGGAGACAAGGGGTGACCTCTGTGGCTGCTGGAAAGTCTGGATTCAAAAGAGATCAGTCCCTCATTGACAAACAGTAAAGGATCTGAGCTTCTTCTAATATTATCTCTCAAATGTGCATTCTCCTTTGCTTTAACTTCAGATGTTTCATATACAGATTCCTATTTACCTTTGTAAATGGTTGAGACTTTGGGTGGAGACTTCAAAAACCCATGCATCAATTAACCATGTGTTCATCATACAATGCTTAGAACGCTTTGAGTGGTGAGAAGACTGAGCTCTTCTCTGAGTCAAAAGAGATGAATGTGGCAAGGTAAGTATAAGGGTGTCTTGGAGAAAACCTTTTCCATATGTGTCAGTCATATCCTTTTCACAATGATCCTCTGAGATGATGTATCTGATTTGCAAGTCAATGGTCAGATCATCTGTTTTATCTACAAATCAATGAGCAACAATGGAAGATTTGGAGCAGAAAAGAAAAACAAAAACCAAAACAAATAAAAAACACAACACCTTCAGATGATGAAACCCAATGTGTTTCAACCTCTGTTCTTACACAACCCCCATTCTTTCTCTTTGGATCCCTTCTGACCTTGGTTCCAGAGATTACAGGATGAATGAACCCTTTTCTCTCAGGTCAAAGTGACCTCCAGTGCCCTCTATGATGCATTCCTGCCCACTGTCCACTTCTTCTTAACCATTTTGCTGCTTCTGAGTTTCCTCCCATGACTCTTTTCAAAGACCTCATTTTATTAGTTTTACTTTACCTCTACTCCCACTCCATTCATTTTCTGATTTACAGTTAGTTTTCTGGCCTTTAGAATTCTTGTCTATGAATGGAATTAACATTGTGATTGGAGAGATAAATTTTGTACTATATTCTACCTTATTTATATTAATTCATATATTTTATACATTGTGCTATATGCCAAACTTATTTAAAATGAATCCCAGGGGTAAATTTCACATTCAATGACACTCAACACATTTATTTGCACAATTAAGTAAAAAATAATCACTCAAGGGTAGACATGAGTTTGATTCATGAAAACATACTACATTATCAACAAAAAAAACATGAAAAATTTCACTCCTAATCTCTTTCAAATTCTAGCTTTATTACAGAATGCAAAATTCATTTTGCTTAATAAATACATCAGCTCACTGATTCTACATGAAGAGGAGCACTCATCTGAAGGGCTGTGGCACACTTCCTTGGCTTTCAGCAACTGCCATGATCTTTGGACTAAGAAATGAGAGTGAAAATTATGCCGATTTTCTGGAGACTGCAGGCATTTTAGCAAATAGAAAGAGATCTTTCTTATGGAGTCTAGTGAACTGAATGATAAAAAATTTTACAAGATATTTAATTGCAATAAACTCCATCAAAAAGCTAAGCATTACATGTACACACATAAATACTCAATTGAAATTTTACTGTAGCAGCAACTTTTCATTTGCTATTTCTTCCCGTTTCCACTACTGGTCCCCTTTATGTTTAACAGACTGTAAAGGAACTTTCTATATGTTGTTGTTGGGAGGAAAGAAAGGAAGAACTTTTGAGAATGATGACTTACATTGGTTCAGTTTTGATTTGTTTGTGCATAGGAGCAAGAATCCCAAGTAGACAGCAAAAGCAATACAAAATGTTGGAAATGACAGCTAATATTTGTGTTCCAGATTGGTCAGTTATTATTAAACTTATGGAGCTTCTCTTCTAAGCATGGAAATAGGTTATATTTTCTAATCTTTCTTGTGTCCATTATTATTCCCATCAAAGCCAGGCCAATAGTGTAGCCCTTTTGTCCTATTCTGGTCTCTCAGTCTTAAGGAGATGGCTAATATCAAACTGTGAGGCAAACATGAAAGCAAAAAATACAGGGTTTTTCTCTGCTGTGACCCTGGTTATACCCTTGATATGGGGGCCCTACTACCTACTATATAGTATCCAATATGAGAACAGCAATATATTTCTGTTTCTCTTAAGTTCAGGATGGAAGGGCAACCTGTCATTGATTTTTGCTATGGCATATATAAGGTGCTGGATTACACACACACACACACACACACACACACACACACACACACACACACCTGCATATTATTTTTGTTTATGTTTATGGGTGTTTCAAATGTATGTATGTGTGTATGTATGTATGTATGTAGTATGTATGTATGTATGTATGTATGTATGTATGTTCAACATTTGCATACCTGATGCCTCCAAAAGACAGAAGAAGACATTGGATCCCCTGGAACTAGAGTTATGGAAGGTTTGGATGTCATGTTGGTGCTAGGAATTGAATCATGATTCTTTTAAAGAGCAGCCAGTGTTCTTAATTACTGAGTCATCTCTCCAGTCCCATCCAGAATTTAGAAAGCAAATATTAAGGCTGAAGGCACCCAGGGGAAGGTAAAATTGGTGGGATGGAAGCAGTGCATGTTTTACTCAAGTTATTGCTTACCTTGTCACTTGTGAAGTCCACTTCAGGAATGAATTGAGAATGAAATTACAGAGAGTAGAGTTATCAGGACCATACCAGGACATTTATTAACTCTACATGACAGAAACTAGAGACATTGCAAGTGACTTTGAGGCTTCACATTCTCTACTGTCCCTTACTGACATGGGTAGAAAGTTGGGGAGGAATTTAGTTAGAAGTGCCCTTCTTGGGAAAGTCTCTTAAGTATGGTGTCTCCAACTTGGTATATATCCTTATATCCGTCACACATAAAGTGTAAAACAATACATTTTGTCAAGATTCAACATGTGGGACAGGTATTGAAAATGAAGAACTTCCTACATGGGGGGGGGGGAGACCTGGCATTTGTGAAATCTTTGTGTAGATGAAGAAAGAGTGTGATTTTGAATATGATGAACTAGAGAAATAGCTTCCTAAGTAAATAGTAGATTCCTGATTGGGTGAGACTATTTAAAATAAGTTTTGCAATTGGGCACATGTTGTCTCCTCTTACTACATTCCTCTTTGGTTTGATCACTTGTTTATTTATTTAATGTATTTCTTCATTCTTTCATTCCTTTTTTTCTTGTTGCACCAAACAATTACCACAATCTCATTATCACCCTTTTCTGTTTCTATATACCATTGGGGGTAATAATGGATAGTCTATTGCTTACTCAATAATAAAAAGAACCTTCCTAATGTCTGCCGCATTTCCCAGTTAATACTCCATAGTGTACCTTTTGCCTAGTCACCTGGATGTCTTTCTCTCAATGTATAAATACTAAGTTGAGATTTTTTTCTCTTGTGAAGACAGTAAACCCACAGGCTTGGGCACATTGACATGTGAACACAAGGTTATTAAATGAAGCCAATGTCTATGGAACAGAAATCTTGAACCAAATCCTAAACTTGCTAAACATGAGCTTTTGTGGATTGCTAGAGGGAAGGGTTGACATAATTCTGGGCTTCCCATCAACGGCACCTTTATCTGTAGTTAGCAAACTTTGGCAAGACTGAGTCAGAATTTGAAACAATTTCCAATGTAAGCCAGAGGTCTTTTTAAAAAACTAACTAACAACCAAATGTTCTACACAATAATAATATCTTAATTTTTATGTAAGAAACACCATAAAGCCATATAGGTCTCGTATTCATTTTCGGTACATTTGTATCACTACAGCAAAAAGATTAAATTATTATAATGTTTTCAAAACCCATAACTAAGTAGAATTCTAAATTATATTTGGGTCATTTTACTGACTGAATAGCTCTATGTGATCTCAGGAGGAGAGGATGTGAGGCTGGTGTACTCGGTAAGATAAGACTATATAGAAATATGTATATTAGTAATTATGGATTAATATTTAAGATAGAGCTAGCCAATAAGAAGCTCTAACCATTGGCCAACAGCTTTATCACTGTGTTATTTTGGGAATGACAGGGCTCTGGGCTCTGGGACCAGGCTGGCTGGAAAGTGCTCATAAAAAAACTGAGCTCTAGAATTACAGAGATGAGCATTGCCAGGAATAGGATCACAGTCAGACATGCATCCAAACTTGATCTACACAGAGAAACTGAAGAAACCCATGAAGATCTGTGTCATTATTAAAGAGTTGCAGGTTTAGAGGGAGAAAAAAGAATATGTATCCTTATAATTTGAACATAAAGAGGAAAGCAACAGAAAAAAGGCTGTTAGCTACCAAAGACAAGAGGCAATGTTTTCTTGACTGGACATTTGTTTTAAAGGGCAATACTTCTTACAGTAATGCCCAAATCATGGAAATATTGGGAAGGTTTACTCAGAAGGTTAATGGTTTCTGTTACATATTAAAGCAGGCGATTGCTGCATTTTTCCAATAGGAATATATTAGTGTTTTTCAGAAAGACTATTTACTAGTTCTGTGCTGATTAATCTTTGTGAATTTTTAAGCATATCAGCAGGTTGTCCCTGTGATGAAAAAGATGAGCAACATTACTTGAAAAAAATCTGTTATACATTCAGCTTGGCCCAGAGATAGCTACAAAAAGTGCTGGCCCTCTTTACACTATCCACCAGTCATGCTAGGCCAGTTGATAATAATTTTAAGGATATATAACTATAATGATTTTAGAATCAGCTTGACACTGAAATTCTAGCTAATTCATGGGTCAGGACATATTATAAAGATTTTCCTGAAGAAAACAAACTTCCTGCCACTTGTTTACCAAACGTATCCCAAATCAATATCATCCATATCCAAACTTGATAAAATGGAAAAGAACAGTTCATCCTTCTGCTCCATATTCAACAGTATCTGCTCAGTGGGAGTCAGTTAGGCTTTTGGGGAAATTATACCTACCGCCTACCTAAAGTTTTAATAGTAAGATGTACTAATTTCACTTTAAAATATGCATCTGACAGGTAAAATTTTGGTGGAATTTTCCATATGATCCTCAGGATCTTATTAACATGATACTTAGAATGGAGGAGCTCTGAATAATGTGAAAAGTTATATTATTGGTGATTCATTACCTTTCTTTATACAACATCAGCTAAACAAGCCAACAGAACAAACTTGATTTTTTTTACCAAACCTGATAATACTTCCACAGAACAGATCCCAGTCACCTCCTTTACCAACTAACACCTCTAGAAACATGACTGTTACATATATTAGACTGCTGAAGGCTTTGTGTTTGCTTTTCTTTCTGCTGTTTTCTTTTGTGGCAATTCCCTGACTGGTTTTCTGAATTCGGGGAATTAAATATTCCTAAGACTTGGAGATCAATGTGTTTATGCTAAAGTAGAAAAAAGTGGTTAGTTTATCTCTTAGTGTATACTTAAATATGTTGAGAGTAATTTAACTGACTTGTATTTCTGGATTTTTTTTTAGATCAGTGTATATCACATTAATATTAACTGGAAACATCACTTAAGTTTGGATTAAGACTAATGTGTTCTTTAATTTCTCTCTTCTTTTAGAAAGAAATGCTTTCTTGTTTGCACTTTCCCCATTCCTATGTATTCATTTGCAGTGCTCTTTGATCTGTTCATGGCATTTTTAGATCATATATAGAAATCTAATGTACCCAGCAGGCAGAGAGCCCACCTATGCGTGTCATACATCTTCCTCTTCTTTGAGTATGTTTTAAGTTAGAAACCTGATGGTCACAGATGTGCTCTGGCTTTGGATTCTCTGCCCGCTCATGTAGAGCATGGACAAGGAAGAACAGGGAGATCCCTTTATAACTTGCTCCATGGAAACAACTGGGAAACATCAAATGGGGTAAGAAGCAGTGTCCAGGGGGCAGAGGGAGTGAGGCCGGGCTGCTGTGTGTGGCTTCCTAAGCCTGTTTAGTTGTCACTCTGGAGAATGTCAGAAGTGCCCAAGCAACATTTGGCAGACTGGGAAACCACACAGCACAGTAGGAAGATGTGAGATAAAGCTGGATTTTATTTTTCCCTGAGAAATACCTTACTTTGTTTCCATTATCCAATAACGGAACAATCTATTTGCTTCATAGAGGTGGGGCATGGATTGTTGGTTTTTCTTTGGAAGATGCAGTGTGGTTATTTCCACCCCCCCAAAAAAACATCTCTTCACTGGTTCCCAAAGACAAACATGGAGCAAGAGAAAATGATTTGTTAATCCGCAGACATCCGATACAATTGCAGCTTTTCCTGTGACTCTGTGCAAAGCTGAAAAGTCAGCAAATTAAAAGGAAAGCTATTTGAGAAATACAAACACTCACACATAACTAAACGGAATTTCCAATCTGCTAGAAGTTTGTCCTCCACAGCTCAAACATTTGGTAGCCAGAATATATAATTTTAGGAAAGTGCAGTAGTGAAATTTCACAAGAACTCGGGTTTCCATTCCAAACTGGAATATAAAACCAAGGGAGAATTTAATAAAGGAGAAAGCTTCTTCAAAATGTAAACTTATGGGTAACCACTCCCCTTCCATTGTGGAGCTATAGCCCATGGTAACACAGTGTTTTGCCACAATATCTTAGTGATGAATTTGATGCCAGAGGACCTGTGGACTTGAGCTGTGGGTATAGAAGGAATTGAAAGAGAAACTGTGAGCACCTTTGCAGAGAAACCAGCTGCTGCCTCCACTTGTCTGGACCCATTCTCTTCCTTCTGCCTTGCTCATTAGTTTCTGTAGTAACATTAGGTTTTCTTTTTATTATGAAAACAAAGTCCTCACCAATGTGCTAAAATGACCTGCTCGCAACAGTTTGAAGTACCATGATCAGATATTTGTGATTATTTAGTGTTTAAGGAGGCTAGAGAGTACTCCCCAGAGCTCTGTATCTTTTTTTAAGTTTAGTCCTCCCACTGGAGGCTCCTCTCCTGGAGTCTAGAACTGATACCCTGTTTCTCTGGTAATTCATCTAGGGATTGAGACAACAAGTACTTGGTGTCAAATCTACTTTGGGGCTGGTGCAATCAGCCTGGGAAAATGCTGCTTGCCAGTGGCACCTCTCGTCTGGCTTTTCTTTTCTCTTCTTGCTTTATTTCTGTTTGCTTTTCTTACTCAAGGACTCTATCTTAGAGATACCTCTTGATGCTTTACCTTCATCTGCAAAGCCACTTCAGAGCAGCAACTTAGTCAGCATCATATTTTATTACCCAGCTGCTTTAGAGTTTTAAATACAACAGGTAACACTAACCTTACATTGTCTTGGAATTTCCCATGCCTACTATGTTGCTTTGGCCTCCTGTTTAAACAAAACTTGGTTTTCTGTCTCCTTTGATCTTTAACAATCTCTCTCTCTCTCTTCCTCTCTCTCTCTCTCTGTCTTGTCTTGCTAATACTTTAAGGTGAAGTAATAAATATGGACATGAATAAATAAATAAACCTCTGATAGATTATTTTTGGTGTTTTTTGTTGTAATTTAAGAAAAGTACTGTGCAAGATAGAAAGACAACCTGAGACAGGATTCAAGCAGTGGGTTTTGTATTAGGGAAACAGATCATTAAAACAACAGGAAAGGGGAAGACTGGCCTCCACACAAGAGAAGGAGTAGAGAGAAGAAAGGAAAGAAGAAACAGGGGGAGAGGATGAGGTAGAGAGATGGGGAAACAGAGAGAAGGAGAGAAAGAAAGAGAGAGAGAGAGGATAGGAGGTGGGCTGGGCCCTTTTCATAAGGAACAGTCAATGTGCACAGGTGGTGTTCTTAGTGGCTACAGCTGAGGGTGTATTCTGTCAGATCCCCAAGGACAGACCAGTATAGATTACTGAATACTAACACTTCTAGTGTACAAACAATACTGCAAGGAAATAAATTTGGATTCTTGTCTTTCTTGATACTATTCAATTCCTTTTTGCCTATTCTCCCAGTCTCCATTCTCTCCTTTCACAGAGCCTCTTGAAGTCCAAGCCAGTAGTCTACCATGACTTTAGATGACATAATTCCTCATTTCTGTCTGTAAATTCACATTTTTGTAATATTCTCCAAGCCGTTGCTACTAGCTACTGTTAAGATGAGTTAAGAGGGTACACCACAATATTCAGTCTTCTCTCCTCCCTAATTACTTTCCTAATATTTTCTTTATGTTCTCCAAGAGTCCTGGAGAGAGGTTATTCAGAGAGGCTACCATGACCACTATTGAGATGAACATTTCAGTGGGATTAAGTCTGATACTTGATCTTCTCCTCCATTCCTTTCCTTTGAAGCCCCTGGCTATTTCTATTTGCTGAAATTGAGTTAGAATATGAGGAAGCAGCTGGGTCCATAAAGGGCAGCACTCATAAGTTGTTCCATGTATTTGAGTGCATATTGTCTGACTAATTTTATTCTCTTTTGGCCCCAGACCCACCCAGTCCTTATCAGCTGTTTATTATCCATGGCTCTTCATGGAAGAGAAGAACCTTTGTATTCAGGGGCGAGGCAAATAAGATAGTTAGAGGACTCATAAACTGCTTCACCCACACTCCCACTGAAACCAACACACACACACACACACACACACACACACACACACACACACACACACACACACACACACACACACGCTATACCTGGCTCTTCATGTCCCCACTGAGGGTGACTTCAGGAAAGGAAAACCCATACACAGAAGACTTCCCATATTGACTCAGGCCCAAAGCAGATGACTGTGGGTCCAGTTATGATCGGAACTGTAAGAGTTCAGAAAATCAAATTATGTATTTGCTGTTTTGAGGTCACTTCTCGCTTTTTTTTTTTTTTTAGTTTATATTAGCAAAGAAATAAAACAACATTCAAAACTGTAAAAACTGGATTCTGGCATTTGTGGGAGAGGCATGAGCTGTCGAGAGAGCCTCGGCTATGGAAAGCCTCCAGGACTTAAGCACTCTGGTCCCTTTGTCTGCCTTCTACTCAATTTTGACAGTTCAGGAAACTTTGTAAACCAATAACTCCAGAAGACTAAAAAAATGTTATCTTTTCTTTTATTTATGATACCATTCCTACTCAAATTTTGCTAGTTTCTCATTAGTCCCTCAGCACCTTAAAAATAGCATAAAGGCTCAAAACACAACTAGCCTCTCTGGCACCCAGCGCCTGAAACACACACACACACACACACACACACACACACACACACACACGCACGCACGCACGCACGCACGCACGCACGCACGCACGCACGCACGCACGCACACGCACACGCACACGCACACGCACGCACACGCACACACACGCGCACACACACACACACAGGCTGTTATTGCTCTCTTGAGTCCCAGGATGGCTTCAAATTGATGAGCCTCTCTGAAAAACAATTGGGTGAGAGCTCCCCCTGGTGGCAGAGGGAATTTCACTTTTACACAAGCCTATCTTTCCCTAAGGGCGCTGGCACTGAATCCCAAATTAATTCATTAATTAATTTACTTATTTATTTATATATTTATTAAGTTGACAATGTTGCTTTTTCACCATGCGATAAAAAATATTAAATAAATAGATACTTGGCTAGCTAGCTAGCTAGCTAGATAGATAAATAAAAGACTATGCCATTGTTCTGATGGAGTGAGTCATAGCTTACAAACAAGCACAGGATATGTGTGGTGAATCGCCAGGAGGGTGTCAACAGTTCCAGGTCTGGATCCCCTCCAGAAGGGCTTTCTCAAGTCGTCTCAATATGTTTCTTCAAGAGACTTCAAACAGAGGCTACAGACCTACAGCTAATTCAGCTATAATGAAGTTTACTGGTCTTTTTGCTAGACTTTTATTCAACCAGTGCCAAGTGTAACTCTCTCCAGGGTGAACTTTTCCCATACTACATTGAGAAGGAACGGGGATTTCTGCACGTGCCAAAGGTTGTTTTCAAATACTGTATTTCATGTATGAATGTGTCAGGGTTGATGTTCCTTCATGCGGATGCATGTATGGAAGCCAAAGGTTAGCCTGAGGTGTTGGTCCTGAAGGGCCATTTATCTTGTTTTGCAAACCAGGGTCATTCACTGGCCTGGAGCTCACTAAATACTTGGCCGGTTAGAGATTCTTAGGGGATCTATCTGCCTCCCCACACAGGTGTCATTAATACAAACTGCCGCAAAAGTCCAAGTTTTCTTGTAAGTTTTGGGAATTGAACTCAGGTGCAGAGCACTTTTCATGGGCTGAAGCTTCTTCCTCAAACACAGGGTTAGAAATCTGGTTTTAACCACTTACAAAGGAACCAGAATGTGTCATAAACTTCAACACTTGCCACAAAAGAAGTAAATAATTAAACAATGCTTCAATAGCCATCCTGTAGCCGACCATCTCTATCACAATTGCAAAGACTGTGTCCTCTTGCTTTCTTGGCATCCAAATGAAGTAATGTGGAAATACTGCTGGTTTCACAGGGGGGAGTAAACAGCAGGACCTTCTCAATGCTTGTTGCCTCAGGTTTAAATGTTTCTCTTTACTGCTATCCAAACAGGCACTGTTGAGGAGAGGGGGAAGAAAACTATGGATTTAAAATAGTAAGAGCAGTTCAATGAAAAGAGTGGGGACATAGAGTTGAATTTTAATAAATACCAGCTGATGTTTGCACACAGAGCCCAGGACTTTGTGGATTGGACCAAGGCTCTTCAGTGACTTCCTCATCAATGCAAACATTCTGGAATTCAGAAAAAAAAAACTAAAACACTGGAAATCCCACACATCTGACTACAATTCAGCTTGGGATGTTCCCTGGAATGAGAGGTACCAAATACAAAATATATTTCTTGACAGTACTGTTCTAGAATCTAAAATTGTAAGAAACAATAGCATAACAGGTTATCTTCAGAGTGTGATCTAAGGTGCAGCTTGAAGAACAAACATCTCACCTCCATAACTCTCCACATAAATTTAGGATTCCATGCCCTGCTCCTATATTATAGCCTCTAGCTCCTTAATTTAATTAGATTCAGAAACAGAAATCAGGTGGACAGAAATGAGAATGAAGGTCATGGTCTGGAGAGATCGGTTAGGGTTTGTTTGTAAAAAATATTTTATGTTGTTTTGCTTACACACAACATCTTCTCAGGCACTGTGTGCTGAGTCCTGAAGCTGAAGGGCATTGAGGACATGGTCAGAGTGTTTACTGGCTTCTCCAGGAAGCTAGCTGGGTCTGCTATTGGCAATTCAAATTGATAGGAATATTAATTTAAAATAGAACTGCTGACCAATCAAAACATCTAGTAATAGTTATGGGTGTTTTGTTTATAGAATGAACAATTAAATGTCACTGAAATATGTTTCAATATGAATTGGGTTCTCTCTCTCTCACTCACACACACACACACACACACACACACACACAGAGAGAGAGAGAGAGAGAGAGAGAGAGAGAGAGAGAGAGAGAGAGAGAGAGAGGGAGAGAGAGAGACAAAATACATCAGGCATGAAGAGACTCATACATGCCAGGGCAGCTATTTTGCACTGAGCTCCCACACCAGTCCTGTATATTAACAGTCTTCACTCTAGCTGTTGCTGGGAAGTTGCTTTCTTTGCTCAGGGAAAGGAATTGCTAGCATCTTAGAATTTGGAAAGCATTATGAAATTAAGGACTTAAGGATCACTACATAAAATTCCTATTTTAAACAAATTATCATGTTTTCAAGAATAGAATTAGGAAAGTGGATAGTGACTGTAACCCACTGTGGAAAAAATGAAAACACCCGAGGAGACTAGCGATTACAATGAACATTTAATGACAGCCAATTTCTAACACACCTACTCATGACCCACAAGAATACTGATTGTAGACAAGTTTACAACGGAGAAAGTATTGGGTTTCAAACTAAACAAAAAGATTTATTTTTTCTGTCTCTTAGCAATGTTGGAAACAGTCTAGCTTCCAATTCTGAACTAGAAGAGATGTAAGAGATGATTAGCACAAGAGGCTTGAACCTGAAGTCACACGTTTCTATAAATCTCCAATAGAGATTTTCAAGTAATTTGGGTTAATGATTGGTTTGATTTACATTCATTTCAGACCCAAAGGAGTAAGAAGCCTTTCTAGATATCTTGATGAATCATGATTCTTTCCTATACAGTAGGAATTTCTCTCTCCCTTCCCCTGTCTGTCTCTGTTGTTCTGTCTTTCTTCTCTCTCATCTTTCCTCTCTCTCTCTCTCTCTCTCTCTCTCTCTCTCTCTCTCTCTCTCTCTCTCTCTCTCTCTCTCTCTCTCTCTCCCCCCCCACACACACACACACATACACACACACTGGGGGAGCTGGAGAGAAACTCAAATGTTAGTTTTACACAGTGACCTAGATTTCACTAACATAGCCCAAACTGGCCTCAAACTCACAGCATATACACTCTCATGGCCTCCCAAGTGTCAATTATCCTTTTGTTAATCAAACAAGGCCATGCTTATCTCCCCCAAGCAGGTGCACACACTTTTTCATTACACTGATGGAGATTGATTTTTCTTTCCCTCTCCCTTACCTCCCCAGAGGCCAGAGCGTCTTAATAGGTGCCTTTCACTCTCTTTTGGAACTACAGCCCATATGTGACAAAATCTGGAACACTGTTTTGACAGACAAGCAGAGAAAGCTGACCTTCAAAATATTCATATGCCGTAAAGTAATTTATTTTTCCAAAGAAGTCACTGAGACAGAAAACATTCCCTGCAACACTTCAGTTTTATAGAGGAGAGAAAACTGATTATTCCCTTGCAAATCCTTTTTATCCACAAGCGAAACATCAATAAAAATAGGAAGTTTCAGCTGGGGACACAGCTGAATTTTAGAGTCCTTGCCTAGTATGTGCAAGGCAATAGAACTGATCTCTGCCACTGTGGAAAAATAGAAACATATTTTAGAGGTAGCATAGCTGAGCCTTCTCATAGCAAGGATTACAAAAGCAAGAATCTCAGAAAAGTCCACACACAGGTTTGTGCAGGTGTTGGAGATGAACAGGCTGACATAGTGAGACAGAGACTGATAAAAACTGATTGTGATTTGTAATCAGGATATGTTTCATTTTTTTATGGAATGTAATGGAGTTATTCGGTGTCAACTTATTTTAAATTTCCAAATACAATTCAGTGAACTTCATAGCAATGTTTAATTTGAAAGTTTTTCAAAATAATGTAGAAATATATTCTCAGATGTACTCACCCTCCCACACAGATACCTCTGTAGGTTTTCCCTCTCTGTCCTAATACAATGATCTCACTGAAGTAATTGAAAAAACTAATTGCAAAAGCTATCATAATTCCATACACCAGGAAATTGTGATAAAACAGATTCAAGGGCCTAAAAATAGAAAAATTGGAAAAATATAAATAAAAGTTCTGTGAAAGAATATTCTACAACTGTTTAACAAAGTGTGTCATGGTTATTGTTTATTCCTTGTTTTAGAAAGTCTTCTCATTGGTACTGATTTTGCTTATGCTGCCAAACTTTTATTGAGAATTAGTGTTTAAAATCATTGACTTTCATCTGTTCCTTTTATTCCAACACCTTAAATTACCAACATTCCCCTTGCCTTCTCATTAGTCCAATCCAATAAATCCTTTTTCATTAAAACTTAGATTGTGGATTTGTACTGTGTTTTCATTTTCCATTCATCTACTGATGGAAATATATACACTGAGTCTCAAAACAAGACAGAAGCCTATAAATACAGAAAGGGCTTTGTCATGTGGAGAGGGGTTGATAGGGGCGAGAGACAAGAAAGAATAATCACAAAGTTAAAGAACCAATTGTTGTTCTTTTGTTTTAATTACAGTTATAACCTAAGAAACACAAACACAAGACTCAGTGCCTACATGGAATTTATTGGTAGAGAGGAAAGAAAGGGTAGCTGGTGGCCACCCAAAAGTAGGAGGAAGAGAACAGAAGAGGGAGAAAGAGAGAACAAGAGAAAGGAAGAGAGAGAGAAAGAGCAAGAGAGGAAGAGGGGAAGAGAACAAGAGGGAGCAAGAGAAGAGAGAGAGCAAGAGTGGGGGACGAGAGCAAGAGAGGAGCTTGCTTGGTACATTTGCTTTAAAAGGGAAACTTGTTCATGCATAACTGAGTCCCCTGTGAAGCCATGACGTATGGATGACATGGTGATGAGCATCCTGCCCATCATCAGGGGGCAAGGTCAGCAGACTGCTGGGTTCCAAGACAAATAAAAAAAAATAACAATAATATAAAACAAACACATACCCTATGTTTCAAGCTGTATTTACCCAATAGGTATTCTGTCTTTGATTTCTTCATCCTAAGCTATTTACTCTCTAGGCATAAAGATTTGTGTTGTTCAATGTTATAAAAAGGCTCATTGTCTGGATCACAGTAAGAACAGATCACAAAGATTCATTACTAAACATATCCCATGATTTATACATAATTTCCTGCTTAAGTTGCTATTTTATTCACCTTCTCACCATGATATATTAAACTGTTTTGTTTTCAGAGACTTCTGTTTAATCTTCCTTTTGTTTGTTTGTTTGTTTTTTTGGTTTTTTTTTTTTTTTGGTTTGTTTTGTTTTGTATTTTCAGACAGTGTTTTTTAGATTAACAGCTCTGACTGAACTGGAACTCTGTCTCTAGACCAGGCTGGCCTTGAACTCACAGAGATCCTGTTGCCTCAGCCTACCCAGGGCTCAGGTTAAAGGCATACCCTATCACCACCAGGCCCGTCTTTCCTTTAAAAAAGAATGTCTGTTCTCCTGTCTTGCCAGTCTGCTCTGTATTTGCCACTCTCATTCTCCCTCCTGTGGCCCTCAGAGTTGTTCTCTCATACGCTTGGCATGACACAACCTTGCTCATCAGATGTATACCTCACTCAGCTTTGCTCAGTGTAGGATTGATGCTTACACTGTTGTCAAGTCCAACCCTTTCAAAGATAGACAGTTCTCAGGTGTCTCCAACCTGACCCCATACACTCCAAGCCCTTCTTTCACCTACTGCTTCTCTTGCTCACCCCTTGACTGTCAGGGCTCTGGTTCTCTCCTAACACAATACATTCCTTCTTTCTTTCCTCCAACACAATGCAATCACTCACCAGAGTGGCTTATATTTTCACTCTCAGAATGTGTATTTGTCAAAGAAGAGTTCCAGGACTCACCCTCTAATGCCTTGCATGCCCCACAACTGACATTATTTTTGTAGATTGTGATTAAAATTTTAATACTTGGAGGCAAACTCAGAAGATATAATGAAGAAAAAGGAATTGAAATTGCCTTCTTTGCCTCCAGGGGAATTTAGTACTGAATGCCCAGAGTGCCTACCTCTCAGGTAGTATGCACTATTTTCTGAAAATTAGACACAGCTTGTATTTTTATTTTTACACTGAAATGTTTTCAAGAAAGAATTGTTGACATGTTTCCTGCCAACTGATACACCTTTTTTCTTTTTCTAAAAGAGCTATTTCATAAAGACAAGTTTCTTTTCCTCCATACAGTCAGAAAAAAAGAAGAAGAAGAAGAAGAGAAAACATGGAGAAAATTACACCCTTTTCTTTGTTCCAACATCTCCTGTGAAGATAAGTCCTGGAGTGTATATCAGCTGACAAAATTATTTTTAAAACACAATAGAATAAAAGGAGAAGAGACTTCAATTCAAGAGTTCAAGTGCTGAGTTTGGCAATCTAAGACAAGCAGGTTAAAAGTGAAGAGACTTATTGCTCCAAGTTTCTTCACAGACAGCCCACACAAACAAGTGAACAATGTCTTCCTAACACTGGGCAAGGTGATGAAAGTGTGGTTGGAAAATATGCTGTCAACTGACAGAGTTCATGAATTGCCTTTGTCCTGCAAGAAGACATTCAATCAAAACACTTATCAGCATTAAAGAACAAAAAGTAAGTGCTATGTAGACACAGTTATTTATAAAGAGGAACATAGGTTTTGTAAAAGCCTTTTTTACTTTTTAATACCAAACTTGATCAGGGATTTGATAACCATATGTTGATGAGTCTTGTGTGTGTGTGTGTGTGTGTGTGTGTGTGTGTGTGTGTGTGTGTGTGTGTAAGTGCATGCATGTCTTGGAGACTTCTAGTAATGAGAAAGTAATACCATGAATCACTTGTTGCCTTCTAAATTGTTTGACACAGGCTGTTGTGTTGATGGCTGTTGTAGCCAGGCTACATGGCCCATAATCTTTCAGAGAGTCTCTTCTCCTTTCATGTCATCACAGGATAGCTGTCATTCCAAACAGGACTGCTATGCATTCAAACATAGGTATATTCTGGGGTTCACACATAGGTCCTCATCCATGTGCGGCAAGCATTTTATCCACTGAGCAATCTTCACACTCTGAATGTGAAAATTTTTAAGTGATTGTGTCATGAAAATAAATCAGTGCTAAAATGAAGTCAAGTTCCCAGTGTTCCCTCATTCTTTCCTCCAGAAACAGCCTACTTAACAACTGGGCTCTGCACATGTCACAGGTATAAGGCATTTCAATATCTGAGAAATGAAAGTCTGTATTCACTGTATTCACCAGAGTCTCAATACTTGCTACTTTGTGGAAAGGTTTCAATTGCCTAATTTCTTCATGAAGCCACAAGAGGACAGAGATGATTGGAGAGAAAAACAAAGAGCAGATGTTGCTACTTAGCATAGTTCTCCAAATGGTCACTCAACAGAAATAACAACGTGCTTGCTTATGATTGGTAGCTGAATATGTAGACTTGGTCACTCAGAGAGAACTGGATCAGATGGATGATGTTCCATTCCTGGCAGTGGATTCAGAAACTAATGTGAGCTAAGTGATTCTCTCATATTTAGGATTTTTCAATGTTGCTGTTACCTTCCCAAAACATAGCATTCAGAAGAAACCAATTGTTATTTTCAGGGTTTCCTCCGTTGTTGTAAAGTTCCAGTAACCTTCCATGGAATCCCCAAATGACTGGTCTCATTGTGGGTAAAGATCATCATGTTTATTGCTTATAGAAAATATATTATGTAAATAATTCTCATTTAACCTAAATATAAGATGAGCTAAGACTGGCAAGAGGCTTTAGTGGGTAAAGTTCTTGCCATCAGGAATTTCAACCTGAGTTCAATCCCTAGAATTCATAAGGTAGGTGGGAATTGTCTTCCACCAAGTGTCTTCTATCTTCACACTATAGGACAGACACTAGCATGTGTACACATACACATGTATATGGGAAATGAATAAATCATAAAATTTAGCATTTAAAGCCAGCTAATTTGCTTAAGAAAACAGATCCAATTTGAATTCTCCAAGAGGTCATATTTTGGTCCGTTTTCCCATGCCTTGCATATCCCATAAAGAGAAAAACAAGGAGTCTGGGATGTATACCTTTTCATTGATTTTTGTTTATATGTTGGGTTCCTGCTGTGGCCCAGCTGAATTTTTAGCAAGGTGTGAAACTGTGAGATCTAATGGGTCTTCCCACATGGCCCTCATGTGAAGCTGAGAATCAACATACCTGGTTCCCAGTGGGTGCTTTAGTTAATAAGAGAGGAGAAAGATATCATTAGGAGGATTCTAAGTCAACACTGTGTCTTTATATAGTGGAAGAGCTGTATGATTTCATAAGCTGCAGACAGGAACATTTTACACCAACTTCTTTATAAAACTTAATAAAAAGCCTTGATATCTCTAACTCAAAGAATAAAAAGCATGTGTATAATCTGGGATAATTCATCTTAGGAACATTTTAGAAACCGAAATAACATGTATTTTCAAAAAAGAGAAATTATGTCTGAGCTGCACACAATTTCTGGCCCTGATGGAGAGTTTAAATTTGTATCCCTAGAAAAATTAAATGCGTAATAATGAATATTTAATGATTGTTTTTCAATTTGACCAGCCATTCTTCCATGATGTTCATGTTTTTAATTCAGGTTTTTTCCCCTCAAAGAAGACTCATAAAGCAACACAATTTTAATAATTAAATATGAAACTCGTTTAATGAAAGAAGAAAATTAGGCAGTGTTAAGCCAGGAAGATGATTCATGATGTTTGAATTGCATGAGACTGGAGTGACACTCTTCAGTGGGTACCCTAAGAAGGTCAAAGTCCTCAAATATCTTAAACTCCAATTGTTATTATTATCCATTATTATCATTGTGTGTGTGGGCATGCATGCTTACTTGTGTTTGTGTGTGTGTGTGTGTGTGTGTGTGTGTGTGTGTGTGTGTGATTGTGAGTGCATGTGGTGGTTATTTGTGTGTGGTTATTTATTGTTTTGTTTGTGAGTGTGTTTATTGAATGCCTCTGAGTTGTGCAGCTTAGTTGTAACTGCAAGCTTGATACAACCTAGAATCCTTGAAGAAGAGTGTGTTCATAAGTAATTACCTAGATGCAAGTTTGGCCTGGGTATGTTGGTGGGAGACTGCAATGATTGTTGATCGATATAGGAAAACCTACCTAATTGTGTTCACTGTTACAGAGATTCCTCAAGTCTCAGTTTTCAGAAGTGGGGATCCAAGGAGAACAATGTACATCTATAAAAAGTTCTTGGATAGAACCTGCTTTTGTAATCCCTTCATAGACACCAAGCCCATTATTCTGTGACTCCTTTTCTGTAAGCAAAATTATACATGGAATGTGGGGGCTGCAATTTCAAGGCAAACAGAAGTAATACATTGAAGTGCATTTGGACAGGCCTTGGTGTTGTTCTCTTTCTAAACCCAAGTTGCCATAAAATTAGTTTTGACTGCTACTTGGTTCTCTGATTCTGACAATACTCCTAATGTAATTGCTTTGTAATATGAGAGGGGGGCTTGTACCGGCTGGTTAAAGTGAAAAAGATAATGCTGATCCAGGTGCTACTCTGAAAGAAATTGAAATGTTTTACATGTCAGATAAGAACAATACATTTACATACCTTCTAACCAAGCAAAGGGTAAAAGTGTGGGTCTCACAAATTGTAACTGTTATTCCGGGCAAGTAAAATTCAAATGGAAAAAAATAATCAAGAAGTTTAAAAGGAATAACGTCTCAAAGTATAAACAACACTCCAGAAGTATCCAGTTGGCTTCACCAGCTATGCTTATCTCTTACTATATTTGTTATGTAATATCAGAGAATTTCTAACACAATAACTATGTGAAGACACACAGCAGTTTTTAAGACATATTCTTCCTAATAATGAAATTTTTGCATACTGTATATATTCGCTACATTTGTTGGCTTTCTAGAAGGTGACCACACAATCCAAGCACATAGGGCAAATATGTTTAGTACTCTTCAGTTTTCCACACACTTGCACATGAATGTGCATGGTATACAGAGTGTCTGTCCCAAGGATCTCCAGTGATTTTTAACTTACCTCTAAAATACTATTATCTTCATAGAAATCAACGAAATAACCACTCACATAAAATCTGGTACCTCCTTTTGTGCATCCACAAACCTCTGTTGGAGTTTTATCTGAATGTGTCTAATAACATAGGTCCTAAACTAGAACACAAGCTGCTATCATCCCTACATTCATGACAAGGCCTATCATCAGACTGCCACAGAATTTTCTCTTGATTGACACCTGTTAAATTAGGTAATGGGAATGTGATGTTAGCTCACTGCACATCACAGCAAAACCCTCCATGGACGATATCTGTTGTTACTGAATGAACTGATGGTTGGTTGGATACCTCTGCTGTCAACAATATGCTTTTCTTGTATGTGGAATAATTGAAAATCTTTGACAGGAAATATCTCTAAGTACAAATTTGCAAGAGATGGGACTTTTGTTTTCAAGTGGGTCAGAGAAAAGTTTGCAGTATCAGGAGAGTGAGCACAGGGAGAGAAATTCATCAGGAGAGGAAAAGCCAAGACAGTGTGCCTGGGTCACAAAAGAACACAAATATTGCTAGACAAATTGCTGTTTATTGCATTGTTTTCCATGCTTAGATACAAGTAATTAACATTCATGGTGTTGTAGAATTTGTATTAATTGAGAAAACTGTAAAAGTGATTATAATCATATGCATATGATAGTCTCTTCAGCACAGAGGTAAAAGAATCTTTCTTAAACGTAGCAGTGGGGCTGCAAGAAGAGAGTGCTTGTTGAGAATGTGGGTGGGTATGCAAGGAGGGTGTGCATGGATTAGGAAATATAATCAATGAGATGGAACAAGCCCCAGCAGAAGATGGATATCATGTAGGACAGGAAGCAGTATTGTCTATGTTCATGATTTTCCAGATTGGATGTTTGGCTGCAATTATGTGTTGTATCCATGATATTGTAATGATACCCTGAACTCCTCTGAATGTTTAATGTTCATTTCATGAATAATTACATATAACTAAGGGGTAGATCCATTTCTTAGGCAGGAAGTAGTTTTACAACATGACCCTAGAGAAACTGACAGTTTTCCTCATTGTTGATGAGAGTATCTGATTTGGTTCATTTAGGAAGTAATGATACCATAATCTCAACAATATCTTCTCAAGTATAGCTAACTTCTGATCTGTGGCACCTTTGCATATTATAATATATAGCCAAAGTTACTGTGAAATTGTTGTTAAAGATCTTATAATTGCCAGATAATCCTGGTCATCTCCAGTTGGACCTGGATGCATCTCCTGAGGTCCTGATAAGGGAAATGCAAAATACCACAAAGGTAGGTCATGTGAAGACAGAAACATGAGATCAAACAGAATAGGAGGGGCAATGGGCAAAGGATGTAGGAAGCATCAAATGCTAAAAATGTGCAGGAAATGGGTTATCCTCCAAGTGAGACATGCTAACCATAGCACGTAAAAAGTTTATAGCTGTACAGTTTTAACGTTTCTGTTTGTGCTGAGTTATCACAGCTCTCAAAGAAAATTAGTGTGAGGGAACTTAAAAGGATTCACCCCAGTTATAATTCTTGAACCACAGTTGAGAAGAATTTGATGGCATCATATAACCTACTCAAAGTGTCTGGGACTGAAGGAATGCATTGTTCTTGGCAGAATGATTCACCTCTTCTGTTTCACAAGCAAAAGGTGAGACACATGAACAAGGTAGAAAAGGCTGTCTTCCCTTGTGCCTTTTTATCTGGTTAGAGTACATAGAGTCAATCCTTTGTAGTGTGTAGACCTGTTACAGATGTCTTATCAAACAGGCATGAGCATGTGTTGAAGCCATCACATGTTTGTACTGTATCAGGTCCTGACGATGCCACTGCAGATTTAGGCCAGGGCTTTCAGCCCTCCACAGAACTATTGTGGTGTTGTAAGAACTTCATTTTTGAAGTCTATTTTGTTGTAATGTACTGCAAAATTATAACCTTTGCACATATTTTGGAAATGTGTGTGAGTTACTGACTTCACAATCCATAAACATTGTTTACTGCTGCTGTTGACTCCCACTGTATCCACTCTGCTAATATTGGAAATAAATCAATCCCCATCATTAATGATTTTAGTGTCTCCTGATGTTGTGTGAGGTTTTCCTGGGAGTACATGAACAAATACCTATTTACCCCAGATAGGAAACCAACTGTAGATCATTAAAATGATTCAGACTGAATTAGATTGATTACCCATTGAGTTTATGGGGATTATTTAAAACTGATCCCACAATAGTCATATCACTAAAAACTGTTACCTTAGGAAAGATGAAATCTCATATGTAGATGAATAGGTGACAAGATGACAGCCCTTCCTTCACTTAGCCTAACTTTCTAAAGACATTCTAGCACCTCCTGAGACCTCCTGGAGCTAGGGCAGAATGGCATACACAGGGAAGAAGAAAGGCTCTGGAGTCTCAGAAAGAGTTTCATTGACTTTCTTTTTCCTTTCTTTTAAAAAAATGTGCTTTGTGTGTTTGTGTGTGTGTGTGTGTGTGTGTGTGTGTGTGTGTGTGTGTGTGTGTATGTGTGTGTGTGTGTTTGCACACACGAAGGTGCACATGAACATGTACACACATATTTTGAATTCAGAGGATTCAGATAATTACATGTTGGATTTTACTTTCTTCTTTTATCACCTGGGTCCTTGGGATTGGACTCAATTCTCTCTTAGTGGCAAGTGCCCTTGCCCACTGAGCAATTATTCCTGTTCCTAGTCTACTCTTTTTAACTGTATGGCAGCCAACAGACCTAGATTTGATAGTGTCTTGTGGATAGTACAAATACTCAGATTTGGAATGGTAATAGTTGTACTTGGGGAAGAATACCTCACAAGAAATGGGAAGTAAACAGATAGATAATACTGTTGGAAGAAAAGATGAAATCAGACTAAATACATACATGATGGGATCAAGGTAGATACACCAGTGTACCTAATAATGAGAAAGGGCATAAATCAACAAGCTATGCATTCGTGCAGTTGAAGTCATCATTGGTGTGTGTATGCCTTCATTAAACACCATCAGGAGGTATTTATTATTAAGTGATTATTCAAATGCCACAGTCCAGACTAAAGGACGGATGTTGAGTAAAATCACTCAGCAGTCAGATCTACAGCAACCATCCATGTGACTCAGAGGCCCCTTGCTAAATCTGCCTTTATGGCCTTGAAAACCTGGCAGCAAGGGAGAGGTTAATTTTAGCTTGTGAGATGGTGATTTCTGAATGCTCTAATCTGCAGTAAACAGTCTAGGTTTCCTACTGAGCTCTTTCCATTTCATTTACAGAGACTAATAACAACAGAAACCCGATGTGAGCTTGGCATCATCAAATATTTCCATATCTTCTATATATATTTCTTTAGGAAGCTCTCTTAACCTTCAAATTCTCCCACAAGAAATATATCACTGCAGAATTCTTCAAACTTTTACTCGTTTCGTGAAAAGGATTTGTATCTTCCAGAAATGTTTAGAGTTTGCTAAGAATGTAAATATTATGCCCTTGGAAACCCTCCCACCTTTATTTCAAATTAAGGTAGTCATATGCCTGTATTTCTGCATGAAAAGAGCTGTTTCAAAGAAGGAATAAACAAAGGAGTAACTTGAAAAGAGACCTGGATTTTTCTTTTTAAGTAAATACTTACGATAAGACAGAACTGATGCAGGTGCATAGAATTCCGTGTTCTTCCCCAAGCTCTGAGTCTTATTTAAAAATGTAAAAATCAACCTTACATGAGCCCATGGTGGCTTTTGATGGTGTCTGCTCATTTGGAGCCAATTTCTTGGTTCACCTTTTCCCTGACTTGACCAATCAGGTTCTGGAATGGGATACTTCTGCACAGGTTTTCTATAATTCCTGTACAGGTTCTCTAAATGAACCAAAGTAACTGTATTAACTTCATGAGAACAGTTTAGAGAAGGAAATATGAACTACGGTTTCTCAGGGCTGCCATTTATTCTGGCATCTTTTACTACAACGCATTTACCAAAGACAGCTCAGTGAGCTGTGTAATGTATTTTTTTTGTAAAGTTGTTTGGAAAATATTGTAGGGAAACCACCAAAATTGGGAGACTAGAGAGATCACCAGTAAGTCAGGACATTGTCAATTATGTATGGTACTTTACATCAATAAGCAAGTGTTCGGGAGTCCTTACCTCCCTATTCTTGCCCTGCCTCTCATGCCTGTGCTTTCTCACTCTCCAGTAAGAAGTAATTCTAAATGAGATGGCAGAAATTAGGAAAATCATTGGGTCTGAGCATTGGAATAGGTATGTAAAGTTTTAAGTGAGCACAACCCGAGGGAGGCAGTGATATAATTATGGCATATAAAAGTATTTCCCTTAAGCTAAAGATATAGTTTGTTGTTGCTCCAAGAAACTTCTTAGAGAGAAGCAGAGCAGAGAAGAAAGAGCCAAGTGATGAATACTAAAATCAAGAAGAAAAAGTAATCCAAATTGGTGATTTGATCAGTCAGTTAGCTTTCTTGAATTTATTCCAGTTTGTTCAATAAGTAAAAGAGAGCCGTGGAATCTGGAATTTGCATGCCCTTGTCCTCTTCTCCCTATCTAGCAAATATAATTTGGATACAGCTGGCCATTGTAGCATATATATATATATATATATATATGTATATATATATATATATATAGTTTGTGTGTGTATATATGTATACATATGTGTGTGTGTGTTGGAAATATATATTCAAGATATTCTAACTAATTTCCAGCCCTGCAAGTACCCTGTCCCCTATCTTTAGTCTATTTTCCTCCCTAAAAGCACAAATAACATCAGTAAGTTTGTGACCTGCTACTGACTGTAAAATTCTAATGTAGCCCTGCATTGCACTTAGCATATATTATTTTTCTTTCTTTTTTATTGAAAAAAATCCTCTCTCATGTAATACATCCTGAATTCATATTCCTCTTCCCCCATTCCTCCCTGCTTACCCCCTCCACCCCTCTCCCTCAGATCTTCTCTACCTCCTCTGCCCCTTCAGGAAAGAGTGGGCCTCCAAGGGACAGAAACCTAACAGGAAACAACAAGATACAATAAGATGAAGGCAAAAGCCTTCACTCATATCCATGCAGGAAAAGGCAGTGTAATAAGAGGAAAGGAATGCCAAGAGCAGGAAGAGTGAGAGACACACCCACTCCCACTGTTAGGAGTCCCACAAAAATACTAAGCGAGCAGCCATAACACACATGCCGAGGACCTGGTACAGTCTTTTGCAGACCCCAGTCTTGCTGCTTCATTCTCTGTGAGCCCAAATGAGTGCCACTTCCTTGATTCAGTGGGCCATGTTCTCATGCTGTCTGATGTCTAATTTGACTTCTACCTACAATCTCTTATCACACTCTTGGGGTTCCCCAAGCTTCAAAAGAGGGGCGGCAGATGGAGACCTCCAATTAAGATACTGTCTGTATATGTCTGGCAGCGGGTCTCTGTACCAGCTCCCATCTGGTGCCAGAGGAAGTGTCTTTGATGATGACCTGACAAGACACTGAACTATGAATATAGCAGAATATCATCGAGAAATATTTCATTATTTTTTTTTGCCAATTCTGCTTGGTTATGCTTTATTTCTCTGGACTATTCGACAGTATATGGCATGAGCTTGCTCTCATGGCATGGACCTCAATTTAAACTAGACATTGGTTGGCCACTTCTTGCAGGCAGTATAGATTGTAGGTTGTGGATTTTGTGGGTGGCTTGGTGTTCAGGTATCTCTTTCTATAGCATGAAGAATACCTTCCAGTGACAAAGAGTCTAGAATGCAGAGGTGAAGACTCTATGCAGGCACCAACTTAGTCTTCTTACATTCAATGAACTGTGTGATTGCTGCCTTGAGCAATTGTATACCTTTGTTAGTTTTTGGAGAGAGCCCCTCAGTCCTAGCATCAGCTTGGTTGGCTTAGAGATCTCCCTAAGCTACTAATTCAACTGAATGCAAACAAGTTCCACTACTGGAAGCCTTGGATAGTAACAAATGGTGAGTACTTCAACTTCTGTATTGTACATTACTAGGAGTGCTCACTACAGTCACCCTCCTTGGATGGTAACAAATGGTGAGTACTTCAACTTCTGTATTGTACATTACTAGGAGTGCTCACTACAGTCACCCTCATTGATTCTAGGAAATTTTCTCTGCGTTTGGTTCCACACCATCCCCCAAATGCCTCCCAATTCCAATACTTTCTTTAGTAAGAACTTAAGAATACCTCTACCCTGCCTTCTGCAATTTTCCAATCCCTTTTTCCTGATTCATTGTCCTTTTTCTCCATGACAAGGCTTTCCTTCTTGCTTTGGATGTTGTCTGTTCTTCATTTCAGTGTTTACTGCTTGCTTAAAGATGGCTACCTTGATAGCAGAGTAGCATGGGAGACTCCAAGCATTTCTCCACAACACTCTGTCATCACTTATTGTCTATACTTCCCATTGCTATATGACTTTTGATGATTCACATTGTCATTATAAAGCTTTAGAAGTGTGTGACATTCAAAAGAATATGGTCTTTGTGGTTGATCAAGTGAAAAAAAAATAAAACAACAATAACTTATAAGGCATGCAGAGTAGGGACCACCTACATTGTACTCTAATTATTTAAAGCAAATTCTGCTTCTCACATATTCCATAGATCAAGGAATATTAGTGGGGTTTTGATAGCTGTTGTAATTGATCTAATAGAAAAAATTTAACCGGATCTTATAAGCTGACAGAAACTATAGAGTGGACATTCCTTATGAAATCAGAACATGCATTGGTGGTTTATAGTATCACCTTGATAGGATTTAGTCAAAAATAATTCACCCTTTAAAAATCAGGGCTTTGGGAGATTTTCTTGATTAGGTTACTCAAGGTTTGAAGTCTTATTTGCACAAAGGTGATACTATAACAGGCTAAGGGCATAGAGGAGTTTTCCTTGGGGATAATGATCTATATATCATAAAGATGGATGCAAGTCATTATAGATTAGTCTGATCTATAAATCATACTGAAAAATTGTGAAGCCATAAACAATCTTGAGATTTAGGCAGATTATGTAACAATTTGGACTTTTATCACCTGTAACAAACTTTGATGTGTCTTAGTGGAGAAAGTTACAGATATGTGAGGGTAGGAAATATATAAGACATCTCTTTACATTCAGCTCAATGTTGGTATAAACAAATTACACTATAAGACAACATTTACTTCATTCTAAAATCAGGGCAATGATAAAATATTTGTATTTCTTTATTATATATGGCAATATTAGTAATATTTAAAAATAAATATAATAAATATTTAATGGAACTCATATATCTGAGTAATCAGGTTGTCAAAATATATATCAGTTGGCTTCCCAATCTAAATGTATAATTCGTTTTAGAGTACACATTTGGAAATAGTTATAATTTTTTAACTCTAGTAACAGGCTTCTTTTAAACTATTGCTTTTTATATTTTCTATAATGTCTAAAAATGCTTGGTATACATTATAAAATAGTTCAGAGTATGGAATGTTCAAAACTAAAACAACTCTTTTCAATTTTGTCCTAAAACTTATATATTTTGTCTAGATACCCAAATCATTTGGAATATATTCATATTTATCATTTAGCAATATTCTCTGAACTGAAATGTTTCCACTTGGAGAGGGGAGAGAGGCTTTTGAAGCACAGGAAGGAAACACATCTCACAATTCTCACGGTAAGCTAAACATTACAGGATTCCCAAGTTTTCTCCCCAAGGTTATTTTCAAGAGGTACAAAAGGTTGTTGGGAGAGGAGATGTTTGAACTTGTAGAGCTACCTGTAAGTCATGCAGTATTTCTCATGTATGCAGCTTTCTTGAGTCACCACACATGCTGGAGAAGTTATTTGTTTATGGTTTTTTGTGGGGGGAGAATACAACTACATTTGGATCATCCACCCACCCATAAATTATCCAAACAAATTCACTTGTTCCTAGACTTAAGCAGATTTGCGTGTGTGTGTGTGTGTGTGTGTGTGTGTGTGTGTGTTGGTGTGTGTGTGTGTGTGTGTGTGTTGGTGTGTGTGTGTGTGTGTGTGTTGGTGTGTGTGTGTGTGTTGACCATTGGTTCTCTACCTCTGGTTAATTAAGTTTATTCATATCTCCCCAGGTAGTCACACGACAGAATTCAATGTTCTTTTTTTAATATTAAGTCTATCTCAAGGTAGACCAGATCAGCATATAAGTTGGCTTTTCCAACACTTTGTGAGAAATGAGTCTGTCAAAATACATGCATTAGGACTCTTTCAAAAGTGACCTCTCAATGCTAAAATGAGACTTACATCGTGATGAGGGTTTAGCCCTTAAAATATAATGACCTTAGATTTTAGCAATATATTCATGTATTTTTTTAAACAAAGTAAGTGTCAAAACCTAGATATTATTCATGCAATGTGTTGGATATTTGGTTATTTTTTTATGTTGCTTAAAAGATAACCTAAGCAAAGTGGATGCAGAAACCTGACTTGTTACCATGGTGCACAAGACAAAATGTGGTCTTATCCATAGTACACATAAGAGTGTTTCTGAAAGATATGCTCTTTCCCAGTACATCTCTGACCAACAATTTAACTTCCAATAATAGCAGCTAGCTTGAGGCATGCATGTTGGAAAATATGCTTCCTGGATCAATTTAGATATGGTAAAACAAGGTTGCACACACATTACTATAAAGGAAGGAATTCAGCTTCCATCAACCATGGAGCACAGTAGAATAATTATTGTGTAGCACTGAGAAGAAGGTGAAGAAAAAATTACCACAGGCTTTTCACATTCAATGCACAATCCCAGATGCTTGCTGGAGTCTCAGCATAAATTAAAGGAACAGGAATTGCCCTTTAGCACATATTAACCTATTTTGGAGATGGCATACATAAATGAAATTAATGACCATCATGAAACAAAATAGACTTAACTAGAAATTTAGTAACTCCTTACATTGAAGCCTTGTTTCTACACTGAAGTACCAGTATGCAGTAACACAAATGGGTACTGTATTTAAGAGAGGTGTTTTTCCTTTTCTTAAGTTTATATGAACATTGAACTTTGCTTTCATAGTCACGAATAGCAATGAGAAGGTAGAGTCTGTTTATCACAGATATTTAGGTCAGATAGTAGGGGGCAAAGGGTACAAAGATTAACAAGGGCTAATGAGTAAGTACCATAGAAGAGAAAGCCAATGAATTTTCTTCCACTACAAGTATGAATTTAGAAGATTTTAGGTCATATGTATTTTAACATATTATTTCCTGGGTTGTTTTATTGAATTATTTTTCTAAATACAGCAGACAGAAATATTCTCAGCAAATATTATAATGAGTTTAAGTCCTTGACCAAAATAGGAGCTTCTTGCCTGAGTTATGAATGAATTTTACTCTCTGATCTATCATACCATTAATGTTGAGAAAGCTCTAATTCTTTAAAAGGGATAGAACTTGATGATGGAGTATTCAAAGAAAAATTAAAGTAAGTTCTTTAGGATGGACTGTAATTTAATATTTCTGTTGTGCTTGTGTGAAAAGGAAATGTAAACAGGTACACTAGAGGGAAGAAATGGGAAAGGAAAATTATGCTACCGAGTCAAGAAGTAATTAGGACAGTTCCCGCTCCTGTGGTTCTCAGAAGAACTTGTTTAGTATTCTGAACTGAGATATAAGTAAAATGTGATTACTAAAATCACAGCTTGTTTCAATGGCCCCTATTTCAGTAGCCCTAGAAACTTTATTTCAATATATTGTCAACATTTGGGAAACATTCTGAAGTACAAAAAAAGGCCAAACAGATAGACTTACACATCCTGCTTATTTTCATAAGTAACTCAGAAAAAGATAGAGAGTGGAAAAGAAACAGAGACTGAACTATCCACACCCATGTATGCACCCTGCTGTGACAAGAGGTCTGGTTTTCTTTCAATCCTTAGTTTGTCGATTCCTCCAAGAGTTAACAAAAAAGTCACAGGAATGGGCCAAACCTTTGGTTCTTTGATATGTGTTAAGTCAATGTTAAGTAATATTAATAATAAGATAAATGATAGCATAAGAGTGCATTCCAGAAGAGTCTGTATTGTGACCAATTTATATGTATACTCTGCAAGAACAAATATTTGCCCACTTAATGTAAGAGGAGAAAATTGCCTAATTTTGTATTCTTTGAAGATTTAATAATCTTCTCATAATCAGAGGAGGAAATAAGGTCTACTTCCATAAGGTAGATTCAACCCCCTGTACTAGATTTTGAAAAATTACATTTGATGGCATATTGAATTTCCAAATGACCCCGAGTTGGCATGTTTACTGTGTAAAGTTTATCCCTCTGCTTATATTTATGGCAAATGATTTCTTTAAATCAAAAGGGACATCTGCAAATTTTTAGGCACTAATTTCCTAAGACCATAAAATCCCTCTGGGTGACTTTTTTTTTATTATTTTCATTTGCTGAACAGAGAGTTTAGTTTTAAACTACATGCTTTCCTTTGGCAGAGTGAGAGATGAAAAGCCTGCTGTAAAATTGATTTGGCATGCACATAAGAGTAAGCTTTGTGAGAAGAACTGTACACTGAGAATCTCTCCAACAAGCACATGTCTAAAATCCAGTGTCACTCAGGTCCCATGAATATTTCCTGTACCAACATCCTCGTAAATGATTTATATTCCTTTCTTTATTGCTTGAGATAAGATTTTGGTTTGCTGCTTAGGATAACTTTGAACTTGTGAATATTCTTTGGCCTCAGCATACAGAATGATAACATTATAGGCAAGTTCCATCTCAATGTTCCATGCTTTCATTCTTAATTTTCAAGTGGTAGAAGTAAATACTCTTTTAATACCTATTTTTGCATACATATGTGTTGGAAACATTCACTGGGAACTAGCAGAATATAAAACTGAAAAAATCTTTCTGTAATAATTTTGCTTTTACTCAAGAAAGTTAGTTAAGGGAATGATAGATGCTCTCAATGTCCACATAACCCCTGAGAGACAGAAGTTTGCTCACATGTCCAATGGTTTACTCTTTATCTATTTGATACCAAATATTTTAATGATTATATTAATTTCTAGGAATTAGTACTTAATGATTCCACATCTAACCAGAAACAAAATGACTTCTTACAATTCACATAGTTTATATGTCTTTATACATAGCAACAATAACCGACTTAATGTTTAGAGTACAAAATATATGGGAAGGACTTCAAACTTCCAAGGGGACAGAAAATAATGTATTTATTTACTTAAAATAGATGCATAGTTCTCTAGTTGACATATGTTGACAGTAAATAAGTAGATGAAAACACATATAAATAATACTTTATTCTTTTTCTTATAGAATTAAACCTAGGTGAATTTGAAGTTAATCTGCCTTGATTTCCCATTCCAAATGACCCTTTTTTCCCAATTTTTCCATAATGATCAGATTCACAAAATGTAATTTACCATCACACACAGCATGTTGATATTGAACAATGCCCCAGTTATACTTAGGATTGTCTTTACCTGTTTATCCATCTGTCTATGAGTTACACATACTACTGGCATCAATCAAAGTAACCACTACTTATTTATGTTAAGTGTCCACATTATGATTAATTTGGTCAGGTAGAAACAGCCATTAAACCATCACCACCATAGCACCAAAAGTATCCATTGTCTCTAAAATTTCCCTGTGTTTTTTCCCCTCTATGTTTTGTTCTAGGAACACTTCAGATAAATTTTTCTTCCCTGGTATATTTTAAAGTGCACAACACCATATCCTTAGCTGCAGACACTGTGTTCTACAGGAGATCTCTGGAATATATTTGGTTTATATAATGGAAAGTTTCATCTCTTCCAGCAATGGGTTCTCATTTGTTCATCCTTCCAGCCCAGGGTAATTAGTACCCTAGTCTGTTCCTATGTTCCTCATTATTGTCTCCAGTAGGAATCATGCATTGTTTTTTGTTCTGCTTCAGTTGGCCTAACTTATTTACAGTGATGTCCTGTAGAATGCTCCAAGTAATAATATTTTCTTCTGTGTTAGGTAGGTAACGTTATATGCCCCTCTGTAGATTTATGTAGGCATCAGCGTTTAATATGTCAATTTCTCCTATATTCTGTCCATAGCCAAAATAAACATGGAAAACCAGGTATCTATTTGTGATCCTTGTTTCAAATACATCGGGTAGATGTTCAGCAATGGATGTAATGCATTACTTGGTAGATCATTCTCTATATCTTAAAAAATATGCTGTATTCTTTCCTTAATGGTTGATTAATTTACCTTGCTCAAAATTCATGCAAGTGTCCATTTCCTTCATGTCCTTGTAAATAGTACAAGTACTGTCTTATTGATAACAGACATCATAGTAAACGTAAGGTGGATCATTGTGGTTTTACTCTGCATCTCTCGGTGGTTGGAAGTGTTCACACTCTATCATAAACACAATGGGTATAATTGTACATCTTCTTTGTAGCAATCCCTAATCAAATTCCTTCCATTTTAAAATCCCAATATTGATTTTCTTGGCCATTGCATTTTGGGAAATGTTTGTGCACTCTAGTTGGTAACCCTTTAGTCACTAAAAATTGTGGTTGGTAACCCTTTAGTCATTGGGCATTGTGGTTTTGCTTTTTCCAGTCCTATTGTTTGTCTTTTATTCTGCTGATGCTTGCCTCTGTCATATAGACACTTTTTATTCACTGATTCATTTGTTTATTTTAGGTTTTATTGCTTTTAATTAAGTCTAACAATCCAGTCTCAAGACAAATGTCAAGAGTTTTATTAGAAAGTTTTACATAAATTAGAAGTCTGTATTTTGTCCAAATAATTACTGTAAGACTTTAGTGTATTTGTTGTGATTAAATTTTGTTTCTTCCTTTGAAATATATGCATATGTGTAATTTAAATATATTTATTATTTAATATATATTTTTTTTTCTGGAGAGAGGGGGGCACAAACAATACACACTCAGAGACAGACATTGGGGATCAAGCTGAAGCTCAGAAAAACAAAGCAACCAAGTCATTAGAGAGTTCTTACCTCTCCCAAGCTCAGACCAAAGTGGGGAGATCCTGTCCTCAGAGTGACTGCAGACTGAAATGCTCCTCACTAAACCTCAAACTGCCCTGAGCTCCTGCCTTACATTCTTGTCTAGTGCTGGGATTAAAGGTATGTCATCCCAATTGCTGGCTTCAAAAGTGTGAGCTCTGTGTTTCTTTTAGATTAATTCACTCGAGGCTAGCCTTGAACTCACAGAGATCCATCTGCCGGCCTCCATCTTCCAAGTGCTGGGATTAAAGTTGTGGCCTGTCCTTTATGGGTTATTAGTGGCTTAAGTGTGTGGCTAACTAGTTGCTTAGCTTTTATCTAGTTGTGTGGCTAATTAATAGCTTACTACTATACTGTGTTCTTCATGCAAGTTTTATTTGTTAGATTACAATTAAAGTATCAATACAAGATAGAATGTGGTCATGCATGAATACTGTATATCATTTCCACCCACTCTCCCTACAATTCCTTCTCTATCCCCAGTCTCTCTGGAATTCATGACCTCTTGTTTAATTCTTGTTGCATATAATATATATATATATATATATATATATATATATATGTATGTGTATATATATTATGTATGTACACATATATTATGGTGTGTATACAATGAAATGAACTTGGTGATACAGACATGCATTCTGCCTATAGATGAATTCCACTGACTTCACTTTGACAATAGAGCTAATCTGTTTTTGAAGAACTGCCCATCATAGCAAACCCTTCTCTTCACTGAGTTAAAAGTCCATCTGTAAAGCTTCAGTCATGATCATATTGTTGAACTATACAGTTTTACATAATAGGTCAAATCCTCATACCACCGCTCTTTACACCTTTTGTTGGCATCCTCATGGAGGGATTCCCCAGCACTCAGTGGATTCTTCCCTGAATATTCACTTAAGTATAGCCATACATGAAGCAAGATATGACAATATTTGTCTTCTCTCAGCTTTACAAAATTCAAATGGGGTGATGTGCTTGGGAAGGAAATAAAAAGAAGTTATTAATACTACTATACTTTACAAACATGGCTGAGTTTTCTTGAAAGAACAATGGACACTCATCAAGAAGAGAAATATCTCAAATGTAGACCTGGAAAACATTTCTGTGACTTGGAAAGTCAACAAAACTAAGTTATGGAGAGTACAGTAATGATTTATTTTCTTATTGTAAAGTGTTTCTGCAGTCATTTTTGGCATTCTCTTGTTTTCACTCCTATTTCTCTAGTTTTCTGGTACTGTAAGTTTACATCTTTTAAAATGTGCTTCCTTGTATGTTTTTGGATCTAAGAGCAATAATAAAACCATAAAGTTTTAATGAAATAACCAATTTACTGTTGTTTACAATGTTTTACATGTGAAATTTGATATTTATTTATATCTTTCAAAAAATAATGAATTGTAAAACAATAGGTGTAGGTTACAATGACCCAGAGACTATGGAAATTATGTTAATGATATAGGTATGATTAAATTATTCTGAAAATGGAATAGGGACATTTAAGCTCAATGTTTTACCAGAAAAGTTACATGAAACTTATTTGTGAAGGAATAATTTCCATGGAATAAACCACCTTCCATGTTATTGCAAATATCAGCAAATGTGGAACAAAATGCATAGATTCAGCATATTTACACAAGCTTCTCATCTCAGCATTTGAAAGGTAGAGGCAGGACGTAGAAGAGTCAAAGTCATTATCCACCCTTTTCCAAAATGAAGACCTTACCTCCTTGTCTTCTCCTGCCTAACGTTATAAAGAAATGTCATTCAAGAAGTGAAGTTAAGTCACACACTCAACCTGTGTGTGTGTGTGTAAGCATGCACGCATGCTTGAGCTTCAATTTGCGTAAAGACATACGTTTACTTACTTATTTCTCTCCTGCTCTGTTATGTCATGGTAAAATATAACTGTACAATATTACAACTGGTGAATGTGAAAAGTTAATAGTCACAACATGTATTGGATAGGTGATACTAACTTAGCTACCAATGTGTATTCATCTGATTAAACTTAATTTATTTGCCCCTTTAATGCTTTTTCTGAATGATTTTTTCTGAGATTTTATCACAACTAATTCTATAAGCACTACTTGAAACGCTTATCTCTAAAATAATATTAAGATATTTAATCCCTGTCAATTTTTTAAAAGAGGAACAAAAGGCAGTATATTATTGTTTAGTCTATCTTAGTATCTTAGCAATACTTGCTTTTTTGAAAGAGTCACATAAATACAAAATGTATTAATTAATTTATCAAGTTCTATGAAAATAGATTTTATAACTGTATACATACTCTCTAGCTCATTATAATGGACTTATTCATCCATTAGCAACCCTGAGTGGCTAATTAATAGCTCTCTACTTTTTTAGGAAGTATTATCTAGTAATCTAACATTTTACCGTCTAAGTGAAAGTAGATAGCATGTAACCATGATAATATCTTAGAAGTCATAGTAAGGTTGTATAACAAATGGAAAATTGTTTTTACTCACAGGGATGAGATTGAAGACATGATTTCATTAAAGGACCACAAATAATATTTCAGGCAGTTTGATGTCAAAATAGTGAGGCATCACATATCACTCAGAGTACCATGTATGGGTTCAAGCCCAAGAGAATTAAGGTTAAGTAATCTATTATTCAGATATGTAGAAAGTAGAATATAACAGGAAGACCTCAGATAAAAAAGGAAGTAGATAAACGTATTTCCATTTCTCTGTCATACAGCCTACAATAGATTAATGAAATATTCATAAATGAAAAACTAAAAAAATAAAAAAGTAAATATTAAATGTGTTTCAATAACTCTGTTAACTTTAAGTTCTTCTTTGGTTTCATAATGAAAATACATGATTTCTCCTTTAATTTATTGATGTAAAAGTGACAGAAAAAGTTCAGAACTATGTGAATTTGGAAAAAATAATTGAGTGATATTTTCAACAACAAAGAAAAATAAGCACAGTTTTAAGATATCATAATGAGTTCAACACATGGTTAGGATTATGAAGCATAAAAAAGATGAAGCTTGTATAATATCTGCCATGAGCAAGTTTTCATAAATATCAAACCCAATTTCTAAGAGTATATTGGTCTAGGTCTATGTATATATTCTACCTTTCTTACACTTCTCTGTGTCACAATAATTGTGTCTTCATGGAGAAACCTCTTATGACCAATCTCTATCACCACAGCTTAACAGTATCACCACATTTTTCTTTATAATGTTTATAAATGCATTTACAGTTCCCTTGGTGTTAGTTTTCTACTTCTTGCCTATAACCTCCCAAGTAAATGAAGTATGTATTGGAAGAGGGCACTGCATGACTTGTTCATTCTGCAGGACTAGTTTTCAAAAAAAATATGTAATCTATAGTATGTACTGCAGAATTTGATTCATGAAAATGCATATCATTAACAGTATGAATTCTCTACAAAAATGAGGTATGCTTGTGTAATACATTTATTACCTAAAATTTCATAGATGTATGCATATATACATAGGTATGTACGTATATAGATAATAGATAGATGTGTCTGCATATGAAATTAACTACAAAAAATCAATAGTCCTATACATGAACTAAGAAAAAAAAGTAAGGAAAGAACACCCTTTATAATAGCCATGATTAATATAAAATATATTGGGGTAACTCTAACCAAACAAGGAAAAGATCTATATGACAAGAAATTTAAGTCTTTGATGAGAGAAATTGGAGAAGATATCTAAAGATTGAAAGATCTCCTATACTCATGGTTCAATAGGATTAACATAATAAAAATGGCCATTTTACCTAAACAATCTACAGATTCAGTGCAATCTCGAACAAAATTTCAACACAAGTCCACACTGCCTCAATCTTCCATTCACTATAATCTAGGTTAGCCTCAAGCTGTTGTTAACCTCCTATATCTGCATACTTTTTGCTTAGATTTCAAGTGTGAGCTACCCTATGTTTAATGTTTAAAACTAAATTGTTATTATCATCTCTATATTCCATAATAGAAACATTTGTTTTCATTTGAATTAATGAACTGTGCTACTCAAACCCATGTAAAATAAAATTATTTTCTACACACCATTATCCAATTGTGCCAGCACTATTTGTTGAAGATGCTTTCCTCCCCCCATTGTATTTTTTTAGCTGTTTTGTCGAAAATCAGGTGTTCGTAGGTGTGTGGATAATTATTGGGATTTTGGATGCAATTCCATTGGTCTACCTGTCTATTTTTGTGCCAATACCAGGCTGTTTCCAGCACTATAGCTCTGTAGTAGAGCTTAAAGAAAGACCCATGTCTATCACCATGCACAAAACTCAAGTCCAAATGGATCAAAGACCTCAACATAAACCCAGCCACACTGAACCTTGTAGAAGAGAAAGTAGGAGGTACCCTTGAACAAATTGGTATAGGACAGCTTCCTGAATATAGCTCCAGTAGCATAGACACTGAGATCAACAATTAATAAATGGGACTTCCTCAAAGTTAGAAGCTTCTGTAAGGCAAAGGACACAGTTGACATGACCAAATGGCAGCCCACAGACTGGCAAAAATTTTTTACCAATCCTATATCTAAAAAAAGGGCTGATCTCCAAAATATACAAAGCATTCAAGAAACTAGTCAACAAAACACAAAATAGGCTTATTGAAAAATGGGGTACAGAACTGAAGAAAGAATTCTCAATAGAGGAAATCAAAAAGGCTGAAAGACACTTAAGAAAACGTTCAACATCCTTAGCTATCAGGGAAATGCAAATGAAAACAACTTTGAGATAGCATCTTACTCTGGCCAGTGTGGCTCAAATTAGAAACACCAATGACAACTTATGCTGGAGAGGATGTAGATAAAGGGGAACATTCCTTCACTGCTGGTGGAAGTGTGAACTTGTACAGACATTTCGGATATCAGTATGGCTGTTTGTCAGGAAAATGGGAATTAGTATACCACAAGACCCAGCAATTCCAGTCTTAGGTATATACCCAAATGACTCACATCCATGCAACAAAGACGTGTGCTCAACTATGTTCATAGCAGCATTATTTGTAATAGCAAGAATCTAGAAGCAACCTAGATGCCCCTCAACTGAAGAATGGATAAAGAAGATGTGGCACATCTACACAATGGAATACTACTCTGCAGAAAAAAAAAGAGGAATCTTGAAATTAGCAGGAAAGTGGATGTAACTTGAAGAAACCATCCTGAATGAGGTAACCCAGCCACAAAAAGAAGAACAGGCTACGTACACCACAAAACAAACTGGATTACAAGGTATATTCTAAGAGATTCAAATATGGTCACTCACAAAAGGGGAAAGGGACAAGTTCCCCAGAGCACATGGGAAATGGGGAGGCAGTGAATGGAGAGAGAACTAGGAAAAGGAGAAGGGGAAGAGAGGAAAACATGTGTGACTAGATAGATTGAGTCAGGGTGAGAGGGGGGCATAAAAGAGGGAGCCATTATTGGTTTTAAGAAAAAACTGAACCTAAAGAAAGGTCTAGAGAACTACAAGACTGATTCCAACTAATAATTTGAGCAACCATGAAAAGGCTACCATAAATGCCCTTCCCTGATAGTGAGATCATCAACTAAATTATTCACCATCATGGAGTCCTCATCTAGTACCTGTTGGAAACAGAAACAAACACCCATAACCAAACAATGAGTTGAACTAGAATCCAGATGCAGAGAGAGGGGACAAGACCAGGTTGCAGAAACTCACAAAGACAGCTGACCTGAACAAGGAGGAGCTTGGGCCTCCCAGACTGATGGCTAGGAACCCATCTAGGGTCTGACTCAGACCCCATGAATATGGGTCTCAGCTAGAAAGACTGAGCAGTCTGGGGGACCTCAGAAACAGGATCTACTTCTGGTGCACAAAAGGACCTTGCAGACACATCACCCATAAAGGGATCCCCCTTTAACCTAGAGACCGGAGAGAAGTCCTAGTCCCTACTTCAAATGACTTGACAGATTTACATGACCCAACCTGGATAGCATAGTCCTACAACTGGAATGGGGGTGGGGGGAATGGGAGGGGATGTTGGCCAGGGTGCATGTCACAGAGGAAAGAGGGTAAGAGGGAGGGAGGGAGAGATAGAGGAAGGGAGGGTGGGAGGGAGGAAGGGAGAGGAAACTGGGATCCACATGTAAAATTTTTAAATTATATTATTAATAAAAAAAGGAGGAAAAATGCTGCTGGATTAATTCAATATATATATGGAAGAGAAGAATTATGTATTTCTTGGAAACTTTATTATTCATCTACTACAAAAACAGCCTCATCAGAGACTTTTGTGGGGTGTAATTGAGGCATATAAAAGAACTTCCTTTACTGGCCAGAATATGGCTATATTTGTTTGGGTTTCTATTGCTGTGATACAAAACCAACACAGAGAAGAGTTTACATTCATCTCAGCATTCGCAGGTCCCACTCCAACACAGAGGATAATCAGGGTAGGAGTTCAGTTAAAGAACTTGAATGAGGAAAGCTCATTACTGGCTTACTTCCTATGGCTAACTCAGTTTGTTTTCTAAAACACCAAGCCAGGAATGGATTTAAAATATATATATATATATATATATATATATATATATATATATATATATATTTAAAATGCTTTGACTTCAAAATTTAAGCCTAAGGACAAGTTACTAGGGAAAAAGGATTTCTAATTTTATGTCCACAGAAAATGAAAAGCTGTGGATTCCTTCTAGACTTATGTGGTTTGATTAAGTGCCCTGAAGCAACGTCAATGGCACAATGCAACTTTGCAGACCACTATAGCCAGGATTTCTGCATTCTCTTCAGATTCCCCCATGACAGCACCCCTTACCAGCAGGAAGCTGTTTGGAAAGAATGATGCCCAAATTCCCAAATATTTTCATAAATTTTTTTTCATTTAAAAAAGGCATGTATAATTATGTCCAGCATAAAATTAATAAATGTTTAAAAAAATAAAATTATTTTAAAAGCAATCTTATCCAATAATAATAATAATAACGCAAGCTTAGTGAACTGATCAACAGTTTCTTCTAACTTTAATCCTGTGCTGATTACTTGGTTGTGTAATTATATTCTTACTATTTTCTTGCACTTTAGTGAAAGATTCCTCCCATCTCAAACAGGAAACTGGTGACCTGGCTCAGTGATTTCTTAAGAACAGATTCTTATAAAGTACTACCACTCACCCATTCTGTCTACAAAAGATTCCTACAGAGACTCAACATACTTGAAGGATATTTATTGTATTTTCTTTCTTTTCCAAAAGTGTCTTATTTAAGTGGGCCAGAAATTCTTTTTTCCATCTGCAAAGGCAAATTTCTTCATGTGAAAAGTTAACTTCACTCATAGCCAGAATTCAAAGCAAAAAGTGAGCATTGAGAATAACATACAAGCTTCCTAGGATTTGAACTTGTTGCTGTTACAGTGGCAAAACGTAAAAGCTCCCTCAGCAAATGGGACTCATTATGTCGGTCAAGGTGTAAGGGCTGTTAAAGGAGCAATTTGGAGAATGACACCACATAAACATTATATATTTTTTGTTAAAGTGGCACTGGAATATGACCAGGGTAGTAATTTTTGAAGCACTGAGCTATTTGTGGCTCAGTGGATCAATGAGGAATCCAGGTAGTCATAACTTACAAGAGTGAATTTTCTTCACTTTTTTTTTTAACCATAAGCATATGTGAGGTCATCTACCTCCATTAAGGTACATGTTAAAAAGCTAAAGCTGTCCATGGAGGTCAAGCAAGAACTTTGTCTTAGTATGAATTATATAATTCATATTCTTAAAAAAGATCAATAACATAATACATATAAATGATGGTACAAAGTTAATAGTCTTTAAAATCCTTAAAGAATATTTTCAAATGATTGATTTCTTTTCAATGTGGTGTGTGTGTTTGTGTGTGTGTGTGTGTGTGTGTGTGTGTGTGTGTATACAGATGCATTCACTTGTTTGTGCATGAATAGAAGCCAGATGACAACATCTGATATCTTCCCTAATCAATATTCTACCTTATTGTTTGAGACAGGTTTTCTAATTATGTAAAAGTCTCACCATTTCAGCTGGCTTACTTGGCCAGCAAACAAGCCCATGACATATTGTTCTTCTACCAGGGACATCCATTCCATAGCTGGGATTGAATTGAGTGCCACCATATCTTGCTTTTAATGGGTTCTGAAGATACAAAATTAGTTCCTTGAGCTTACTTAGAAATCTCTACCCATGAAACCATTGTAATGATTAGTTTTGGCAACTGAAACAAGCTAAAGTTATTTCAGAAGAGGGATCATCTACTGGGAACTGGTCCATACCAATATGGTCTTTGGTCAAACTTCTGGGACACTCCCTTTATTATCAGTTTGAATGGAAAGTCCCCCATCACTGTGGGTAGATCCATCCCTGGCTTGGTGTTTTAGAAAACAAACTGAGTTAGCCATAGGAAGTAAGCCAGTAATGAGCTTTCCTCATTCAAGTTCTTTAACTGAACTCCTACCCTGATTATCCTCTGTGTTGGAGTGGGACCTGCGAATGCTGAGATGAATGTAAACTCTTCTCTGTGTTGGTTTTGTATCACAGCAATAGAAACCCAAACAAATATAGCCATATTCTGGCCAGTAAAGGAAGTTCTTTTACATGCCTCAATTACACCCCACAAAAGTCTCTGATGAGGCTGTTTTTGTAGTAGATGAATAATAAAGTTTCCAAGAAATACATAATTCTTCTCTTCCAACTCCTTACAGGAGACATAATTATAAACAGTTTTGACTATTTTCAACATTAAATTTCAACTAAATTTTATTGTATTAATTCAATATGCACAAGTATTAGTAGTCCCCACTTTCCCCTCTAACAAACTCTACTAACTTCAGAGGTTCACACAATCCAAAGATGCTCCCTTATGTGCTTGGAAGTCAGAAGCTGGAAATAAATATGACAGGTCTACAGCCAGGTATACTAGGACTTGTTCATTCAAGTGTGCTCTAGTAAAGGATATGTATGGTCCCTGAGTAGTTCAGATTCTAGCAGATACTGTTCCTTGCCATATGCTTTTGCTGGTTCAATTTCTGCCACCCCTCTCACCATCTTCATCTGATAGTGTCTCTTACACCTAATCTACATCTCATCATAAACTTTGTGGCACATCAGACCCATCCAAACCATGCAGAAAAATGTCATTAGCATAAATTATTAACTGAACAAACTCTATAATGTTTTTAAAATCATCCATTGCATATTCATAGATACTAAGGATTAGGCAATGATCATTTTGGGAGCTCATTGTAACTTGTCAGTGTGGACAAAACACATGGATACAACACATAGGAATAAACTTTATAGAAATTTAGGTAACATCAGATTGTAATCATTTGTTAACATTCTGTAACTATAAAACTATAAAAACTAATATCTAACACTTTCCATAATGAGGATGTTCTTCTGGTGGTACTCTTGAAAAATAATCATCAAAATTAAATCTGTCAAGAAGAACATGAAATATGGCATCACAGAAACTTTGTATGTAAATGTAACATTGTATGTTGGAGTGTGTGTGTGTGTGTGTGTGTGTGTGTGTGTACATATATTGAATTCTGGAAAGAGTTTCTGTACATTTTGATGATTATGTAATTACTTTGTCAATATAATTATTAAAATATTGAAATTCAACTTTCAGCATTTATTTTACCTCTTCAAGTGCACCATGAAATGAGCTTGTGAAGACTGTACTAAATATATATCTATGTATATTCAGTCAACATAATTACCCTGTTTATCTTTTATAAGGGAGATATGAGCAGGGTCTTGGAATCTTGGTCATGTAAACAGTAATAAAAAGTACAGTGACTGTAGCAATTAAGGTTTATTGGCAGCAATGTTGGATGTTCATGGGGTTAGTCTGAATCATTTTCCTAAAGCAGAGTTTTTAGATGCAATCTCTAGATAACTTTTCATTAGTTTTTTGAGTGCTATGATTAGATTTCCTTGTTAACGTTTTGTCCTGTGATCTCCACCAATCTTTTTTCTATTATTTATAATAATAACAATGAATCTCAATTTGTTCCATGGAACTATGAGGATTGTATCCTATGCATATTCTAATATTCATGGAGGAAATATGGTTATACAAGTATCATTTGTTGATAGTCATACATGAATCACATCATTTGATGCCTTTGAATTTTTCCATCAGTTTCTTTCCTTTGGTTATAGCTGTCTTCCATGCACACCTCATATTCTCCTCCCCTCTTAGTCACCAAGTTATATAGAATTCATCACATTTACCTCTACTTTGTTCTTTGAAGCATCTGGACTGTTACAGCTAGAAGGTCTTTCCTCTTGTCTGTGACAATCACTCAGTTATCTGCTCATAGAAATTCCTTTGATGACATAGATCCCGATCTGAAATGAAAATAAATTTAGGTTTTCCATAAATGAGTTATTTCATCTAGCTCAATAAGTAAAATTTAGTACTAAATGGCAGATGGATTATTAGCAGGCAGTGTTCATATAACATTACCCTCTGCTGCCATGTTAATGATAAGGACATCCATTAATTTGTATTTGTATCCAATTCTTTGCTAAGTGAAGGAAAATTTAATTTTTTTGAATGGGAATAATATAATCTTTGTCAAGGCTGAATTGGGATTCACAAATGGTTCCAGAAGTCTGAGCCTACCAACAGAGGTGTGCTAGTATTCAAGTTCTCTTCCTTAAGGCTGAAGAAGAACTCAAAACAGCTCCCAAAATCTGATTCTTCCCTTAGAAATGTGCTGGTTGTTCAAGCACACATCAAATCAACAAAGTGTCTGGGAAACTATCTTCTTTACATAAGGGCTGTGAATAATGACAAGGTGACTTACCTAGCTATGTTAGTGCATGTATGCAGATATATCAGGGAATGGTTCAGGACTTTCCTATAGAAGTTACATGGATAAATTAAATCTGAGGTTTTTCAGCTAGGTAAATTTGCACTGTCCCCCTTCTAGACATATTTTCTTTGAAAACTGTGACATATTATGAGCTTGAAACAAATAAAAAATTATATTAGTACCTAGGTAATGTTGGAATTTAAACTCTTCATTTTGAAAATGCATTAAGACAAAGAGTATTGGCTAAGGATTTTGAATTTTTAACTTTTATATTATTTTCTGTACTCATAAAACAACCCAGAAAAAAACTTTAACTAAACAATGTGAGAAAGAAAAATCTAATAAATAAAGAAGCACAAAATTAATTTTAGAAGACCCACAGAACAAATTATAATCATCCTCAGAATGTCACGTACAGAGGGTAAGATATTAACTGCAGACATTTTTTTATACCAGGAATCCCACTTTTATTAAGTTTTCAATAGTAGAAGAAACTTTCACATTTTATTAAGTCTTCAGAAAATATTCCATGAAGCGGTGTGCTTCAGTGAGTACTGTACAGAGGCACCTGTAAACACTCTCGCTGTGCATATAAAGCAGATTAATTTAAGGTTATTTAAAAGTATGACTTGCTTCAGTATTGCTTGCAGAAGATATAGTTTTCATTTACCAGAAATTAAATTTGGGATATGGAATAAAGCATAATTACCTCTTAGCACCACAGTTCACATTCCTCTTTGCAGCAACACTTCCCATGACAGGAAGGATTCTGGAGTTTGTCTAATGGTCATGAGTTCCTTGAATGGATTGTAATTCATGTGTCACAATAAAGATTCTCTGGGAAGCAGACATGTACACCTGACAGTTGTGAGGAATGTTTCAGGCACCAGTTTTGTTGGGTTTTTGGCAAATAGTTTTTGTCCACATTGAAAAGAATTTAATTTTGGTACTACGTTCATTTTAATTTGAAAGGCAATTTGAGGGAAGTGTCAGTATTATCAGGGGAAGTGACATGATTTTTTTTAAAGCAGGAAGTTAAATGATAATTTTCTCTTTTCTAGAAGGATCAGGTGTGAAGAGTTTACAAGAAGGATCACTCTTATGTACCTGTATATTCCAGCAGCACTAACACACAGTGGCTTCACAAAGAATACATAAAAGAAGGAAGGAAAGTGGTGAGAGAATGTAGGAAGAACTGTAGAGGAAGCATTTATGAAAGTATGATCAAAGCACATTATATTCATGTGTGAAATTATCAAATGATGTTTAAAAATGAATACCGTCATGATCTTAATAATGAAAACATGCTCCACAAAAATTAATCATAGCTGATTGAGTTGAGAGGTGGAAATACACATGGTGGAATTTTATTCTGCTGAAAAGAAATATATAGACATGATCTTTGCCAGAAAGTGGATGGATATAGAAATTATGATATTAAGAGAGCTGATCCAAAGTAGGAAAGACCAGATTGGATGGTTTCTCTTATATGAGAATCTTAATACACATGCATGCACATGTGTACACACACACACACACACATACACACACAGAGTTCTGAGCATAGACAAAGTAAAATATAAAAACTAGAAAGGAGAACAAAAGAATGTGATAATAGGTGGTGAGGAAAACCTGGGGTTGGGAAACGGGCTCATGGATTATGAAGGAGAAGAGTGTATGAGGAGGAGAGGTTGTAGAAGAGCATCAGGGAGGAGGCTTGGGGTAGAGACGAAGGTAAGGGAAGTCTATTAAAAAATATAAATGTCACAATAATGATAGTCCATGTATATAAAACGTTTTAAAAAGTACAACTGTAAGATCCTATAATGATATTCAATAGCAAATACAATCATTAGCACAGATCTAAACCATCAAGACATGAGGTATTGTATTACTCAAGAGTTGTTTGTCATGATACAAAATTTGTCATACCAAATGAAGTGGGTAAATATGACCCAAATTAGTGAGCTTAAATAGTGTAAGGCAAACATCCTGTTTATAATTGGATCTGACCTTTAGCATTCCAACCTCTAAACACTCACTGAAGTTTTAATTACTGTGAATGTTTAACATGATAGTTTGTTATTTTTGACAGTGGTGGGTGTGTTGTTGTGTATTTGTCTGTTTTTCTATAAATTTTGATTCATGAAGTCTTCAAACCATGTTGAGAAGCATTTTGCATCTTCAAAACTCATCTACCCCTTCCTTCATTGTTGTCTTTGCATACAGAAGAGACTTTTAAACCTTTAATGTGTGCCCCGGAAATCTCTTCAATTGACCTTGTTTGGGGGACACAGTCTAAACTGTTCCTTAATAACTTTCCCTCCTACCTCTAGAAACAGGACTGAATGTACGGTCTCTCTTCTAGCCATCTGCCAAATGATGGCTTTCATCAAAGGTGTTAATATGTACATATGCCAGCCAAGGGATCTAACTATATGTGACAATATGAATATGAAGTCAGAATTAACACGATGCATACATGCAAAATAAGGCCACCACCATAAAGTAATGTAAGTATGGAGTATGAAAAAGGAAGCTACAATTAACAAAATTCATGCTGTCATAATCTGAGCCAATGAATACCCATCAAACTATATGTGTCCAAGTCAACTGCTCCTTCAGAAACCACATACCAGCCATGTTTCCAATGTCAATTGTTCATGTGGGTACATGTGTGCTTTCATTCTGACACAGTTTATTTCCACAGCTGTTTCCTTTTAGCAATACTGTAAAAGAAAATGAAAATTTAGGTCTAACTTAGCATGTATTTTGATTTACAGAGCCATGTTTACTTCTGAACTTTTGAGCTCTTGCAATAGTAAAAGTCACACTTTTAAGACATTAAAGAAAAATGTGTGAAAAAATGAGTAAGTAAGGATTTTGATGCTTAAGTCTTGTTTTTTGTTTTTTTTTGTTTAGTTTTTCTTTATTTCATGAAAATGTGTCACCAAGAAAACATTGGATACTTCAGCTTGAAAAGAAGTGAAAGCTATCTGCCTTGCATTATTCACAGCCAAACCAAACAGGCTACTGTGGTATTCATAAATCGCTCTGAATTAAGTCAAACATGCATAAAATCAGGCTTCCTTTGTGGCAAAAATTTCTTCCAGCTGAGTCCACGAAGAGAATAAAAAAGTTATCCAAATATCTATTGTTAAGCTGGGGACAACTTTAAAAACGAAATGTCATTCTCTGTGGGAGGCCTCCTGACAATTTCCTAATCTTAATAAATTGTCTGTGAGAACTATGATCAAGCTTATTTCCATTCAAGATGAGGCACTCTGATGCAGATGCCATTGTATTAACTTAACACAGTGTCAACCTGCTTGCTCATTTATTCTGCTATCTTAAGACTCAGGTAGCTCACATTGAAATAAACAAATGGCATACATTCTGAATAAAGCCCTGGCTGTTTGCTTAAAAGGAAAAGGTACTTAATGTTTCTGTGAATACAACATTAATGTGTTTCAACAAGATAAGGCAAGAAATACTTTAGAGCCATCCAAACTATGGTCATTTAAGAGTCCTGTTTCAGCTTTCACTGGATTTATTTTGCTTTGTTTCTTTGTTTTACTTATCTTGAAACAGTGTTTCTTTCAGTCAAGGATGGCCTGGAATATTGTGTGGATGGAAGAAGAATTTTAACTTTTGATCCTTATGCCTCTATCTTCCAAATGCTGTGAGTATAGGTGGTCACCATCTTTTAACTGGATTGAATATGAAAAAAAGCAAGGCCATTTTAATAAAGCATTTGTTAAAAAAATCAGTAAACCTTAAGATTACAAAGACAACAGATGTAAGCAGGTGTTGGTTTGCAGACCTTCATTACATTAAGATAAATTTGGGGGCTGGTTAAGAGCATTACCTGCTCTTCCAAAAGCCTTGCTTCCCACTTCCAAATGTGATAACCTCCACAGAAACTAAGTATCTCACAATCTCCCTTAAGTCTAACATTGGGGTATTTGACACTCTTTTGTGCCTTCTATGGTCTATGGGCATTAGCACACCAATTGCAGAAAACACACACACACACACACACACACACACACACACACACACACTTCGTTAAAACAGTAGTCACAATGCAGATAGACCCATGTCTATTGCCATGCACAAAACTCAAGACCAAACACATCAAAGAACTCAACATAAATCCAGCCTCTTAGAAGAGAAAGGGTGAGATACCATTGAACAAATTGGTACAGGAGACCACTTCCTGAACAGTAGCATGGACACTGAGATTGACAATAAATAAATGGGACCTCCTCAAACTGAGAAGCTTCTGTAAGGCAAAGGACAATGTTGACCAGGCCAATGGCATCTCTCATACAGGGAAAAGTTATTCCCCAATCCTACATCTGACATAGGGCTGATCTCCAAAATATGTAAAGAAATCAAGAAACTAGTTAACAAAAGACCACCAAATAACACTATTAAAAAATGGGATATTGAACTAAATAGAGAACTCTCAATAGAGAAATCAAAAAAGCTGAAAGACACTTAAGAAAATGCTCAACATCCTTAGCTATCAGGGAAATGCAAATGAAAACAACTCTGAGATACCATCTTACTCCTGCCAGAATGGCTAAAATTAGAAACCCCAGTGACAATTTATGCTGGAGATGATGTGAAGAAAGGGAAACACTCCTCCACTGCTGGTAGGAGTGCAAACTTGTACAGCCATTTTGGAGATCAGTGTGGTTGTTCCTCAGGAAAAAAGGAATCAGTCTAGCACAGGACCCTGCAATCCCCCTTTTAGGCATATACCCAAATGATCCACATCTATGCAACAAAGACATGCGTCAACTATGTTCTTGCAGCATTACTTGTAATAGCAAGAACCTGGAAGCAACCTAGATGCCCCTCAACTGAAGAAAGGATAAAGAAGATGTGGCATATTTACACAATGGAATACTACTTGGTGAGGGGGGCAGGGGAAACGAAATCTTGAAATCCGCAGGCAATTGGTTAGAACTCGAAGAAACCATCCTGAATAAAGTAACCCAGTCACAAAAAGAGGAACATGGTATGTACTCGCTCATATTGTTAGGATGGAAAAATATAGTCTAATTCTTAAGTGACCCGAGGAAGCTGGGAGTCTTAAGTCCCAAGCTGAGGGTCACCTACTTTAATGTTTACGGTAGTCTGTGAGTGAATGGACACAGGAAATGAGCCATGTCGCCGAACCCAGAAGCCTGTGCGAAAGCAGACTTTCTGGTCTAAGAGCAGGCTTGGATGCTTTAAATTAATTGGTCAGTACTGGATGCTATGAGGTGATTGGTTCACGATGCGCGGGCATTGTTGTAACCCTATAAAAGCTGTCTCAATTCTGTACTAGGGGGTCGTTGCTGAGCCCTCTACCCTGCATGATGTATGGCTGATGGTCCCCGCATACTGGAATATAAAGACCTTATACGTTTGCATCAAGATTGCTTCTCGTGAGTGATTTGGGGGGGGGGGGGCGCCTTTCCTAAGTGGTAGTTCGAGGGACCACACTATCGCGGGTCTTACAATATATGGATTTTAGACACAGAGCAAGGGATCACCAGTCTATAATTCACACTGCCAGAGAAACTAGGATACAAGGAGGATTCTAAGAGATTCATACAAGGTCCCTCACAGCAGTGGAAAGGGACAAGATCTCCTGAGCATATTAGGAATGGGAGAGGCATTAAGTGAAGGAGTTAAGAAGGAGCTAGGAAAAGAGAAGTGGAGAAGTAACCATGTGGGACTAGGAATATTGAGTCGGGTGAGAAATAGATGAGAGAGAGAAAGAGAGAGAGAGAGAGAGAGAGAGAGAGAGAGAGAGATTAAAAGAGGGAGCCATTATAGGTTTGAAGAGAAAACTGACTCTAGAGAAACATACAGAGACCTACCATACTGACCCCAATTAACAATTTGAGCAACAGTGGAAAGGCTACCATAAATGTCCTTCCCTGATAATGAGATTGATGACTAACTTATCCACCATCATAAAGCCCTCATCTAGTAGCTGATGGAAATAGAAGCAGACACCCACACCTAAACACTGAGCTGAACTGGAATCCAGATGCAGAGAAGGAGGACAAGACCAGGCTGCAGAAACACACAGAGACAGCTGACCTGAACAAGGAGGAGTTAATTGGCCCCAGACTGATAGCTGACTGAGCCTCTAGCATTGGACTGACTCAGATCCCCTGAACATGGGTCTCAATTAGGAGGCCTGGGCAGTCTAAGGAACCTCTGACAGTGGAACCAGGATGTGTCCCTGGTACATAAAAGGACTTTAGGAGCACATTCCCCAGGGAGGGATACTCCTTTAACCTAAAGGCAGGAGGGAGGGCCTAGTCCCTACTCCAAATGACTTGATAGATTTAGATCACCCCTCCTGGAAGGCATCACCCTCCCTGTGGAGTGAGGGGTGTGGGAGGGGAGGGAGGGCAGGAGGGTACTGGAGGTTGGGAGAGAGGGAAGGAAAAAGGGAGGGTGAGAGAACTGGGATAAATGTGTTAAAAAAAAAAGAAAAGAAAAAAATAGTCACCAAACTTCTAACCCTGATTAAAGCAAATGCAGGCCAGACCTTTTGCTAAGTCTAGACATACTACCATTCATTTGAATTCTGGTCATCAGTTTGTCTCTTGACATTGATGGAATTTTTCAATTTCTCTCAGCTACAGACAGAAAATAAACAGCTGTAGTATAGGGCCTGAAGTTCAGGTCATGGAAAATGCAGTCTTGTCTTTGCAGATGAGGAGTTCACAGCCAGCAACCGCCTTGGCCAATGCATATATCAGTAATTCCATAATATACAGAAGAATTAAAACTTCAGTATTTACTTTAATCTTCATTTTTCCAATTTACAAGAATTAGTTTTAAGTCCCAAGAGTTCAGGCCTGTGTTAAGGAGCAGAATTTTGACATAATTAAGCAAGTGCTATTTCTGCAGTCAAAATTGTTCTTTACATCTTACTGTGTTCATTTTTACCTTGTGGTTGTTACTATTTTAAATCGTTAATAATTCTTTAGAGACTGGAATGTTTGATAGCAGAACAATAAAATGTTGGTGAAAATATTTGTTAATTAAAAATTATCAAGGACCATGTGAGTGTCACAGGACGTAGGTATCAACTTGTATATGAAAAACCCATGTGAAACACATAATTGAATGGTTTATTAAGAGCAAAAAGAATCATGATTCCCTCTTAACACACATTTTTTACCATGCAACATGATTCCAATATTTTTATGGCTGAATAGAACACCAGTTTTCTATGTCATTTGCTAATAGTTTTAGTTTGCAATCTTACTTTAACATTGTTGAAACAGTTTTAATGGCCTTTACATTGAAGCACTGAGACAGGAGTGTAAGGAAAGACTAGGAGATAGGGCAGCTGTACATGTCCACATACAAGAAAAATGTAGCACATTTTAACTGATTGTCCTACCAAAATAAATCTACAGATTTCCAATACCTTGTCTTGCCAGTTTTGAGTGTTCTAGTTTCTTAAGAACATCAGTATTCTGTGTTGGGAATTTTTCACACCCTATGACTTTCATATCAAAATTTATTTTTTATAACTAACTTGGCATTATGCCCCATTCATCTTTCATTTTCTATGTACATAATTTTCATTCTCTTATTGTTCATTCTTCCCATATTTATTTTCATATTGTTATGTCTGGCACCTTATAGAATACAAATAAGAAGGACACCATCAATGGTTACACATGAAAATGAAACAGTCGGGCTGACACACGAATCAATTTATTGTACTATGAATGTGATCTTTCTGGGGTCCTGGTACATTTTGGAAACCATTGAGTAGCTATTTATTTTCTAGAGTAGCTGAAGTTCAAGTTATATAATGGGACATTATTTTAAACGATGTATGAAAGTCAGTTTTTATCACCAATGCATCTGAGATCAATAACACATGAACCCCCCCCCAAAAGGTTACTTGCATTTATATAACCTAATGGAAGAAAATTCTTGCCTATCATGTTCAAGGAATGAAGTACTACTCTTAAAATTGTGAATATAATTCCAATAATAATAATAATAATATTAATAATAATAAATGAAAACATTCAATGAGTAAGTATTTATTTTGCCTATAAATCTAAGCATTATACATACCTATGATCCACTGATTCTTTGGCTCAAGAGCCATCCAGTATCAGTAGGAAAAAAATCAAGCTCACTTCCCAAGCCCAGAAGAAAAAGTGGAAGAGGAGGCCAGTTAGGTCCCACAGGCCCTTTCAAGACTTTATCCTGTATGAAGTATGACTTCCTACTATGTCCACCAGCTCTCAGTAAGACCACACTTCATCAAGGGAACCATGGCTTTAACACTCAGGCCTTTGGTGTGAGCTAAACACCTAACAACTGGCTTCTCTACAAGCTCCCTCTGTGTAGCTTAGAATGAAGAGACTGCTTCTATGAAGCAAGGCTCTAACATAGAATCATACATTCCCTGAATGAATTAATTGTAATTAACACAATGCTTCCTCAGAGTCTCCAGAGGATACCATGGAAGGAAGCTAAACATTTGAAATCTCTGTTGATGTCAGTATGAGATAGGATCAAAATAATGAATGGCATGTTTTGTTAGGCAAAATATGCTTGGATAAAGCAGAACATATTTTAGAGTGAAGAGATGATTTTCCTGATATACAGCCCATTCAGTCATCTGTTCCTATGTTACCAGCTGACCTTATGTTAATAAAGTGACACATCCTAGCAGCTGTAGTCCAGGGACATCTACAGATTGAGACTCCACAGCATCTTGGTTTAAATGCAAGCTCCACTTTCAATTTGCTTCATGACTCTAGGCAGCTCAATTTATATGTTTTACTTTAAATTTTGCTTTCTATGGAATTAAAACAATCACACTTTAGAGTATTGCTGTTACTTAACAGGATAATTTATATATAACTATATGCACACACACTTAGAATTCTGAGTGATCTTCCAGCCATTTGCAGGGGCAAAATGGGAGACTGCTATACTCATTCTAAAAATTAAGACTATTCCCCTCTAATAAAACACAGATTAAACAAATTGTACCATATTTATTTATCCCAGTGATATGGGAAACTTCAATAATGAAGACCCAAAGAACCATGGTTATGCCAAGACTTAATGCAGAATAGACAACTACATATGGAAACAAGAGTTGACAGGAGGATTTAATTTAATAGCAATAAGAAGCTAAGGATAGACAAGATAGTCTTTTCAAACTCCTCTCGTCCTCTATTGTAGCATACCTTCTGAAATAATATGTATTAAAACCCTTCCTAGAATTAAAGCAGCCTTTACAACCTTCTAATGAATTCTGGTTTTCAGAGAGTTTCTGCTTGGTCAGTCATGGTACAGAAGTGTTGTAGAAGCCCTGTAACTGGTTTCAGTTTTTGTGGTTTTCTTTGTAGGAAACACGTTCCTATGTCTGTGACTCAGCAAGAGACAAGGGTTCTAACCCCTGTGCATTGCTTCAGGGAAGAAGAGGGTTAGAAGCAAGGCAGGCAGGAGATGTCCAGGGTGTGGCTGTACTTGAGACCTTGGGTCTCTTTTAGTTCTTGATACTCAGCACACAAAGCACAACGTGTTTTTCTCTAGAAAATAACATTTCCCTTTTCTAATTTGCCATATTTCCCAGGGAGCAATGCTGTGTTTCCACCTCTGCATCTTATATATCTTCTTTAATTTTTTCTCTAAGTCTCCTTCTTGCTCACTGATCCCCACATATGGATAAATGTTGTTCCTGTTAAAAAAGGCCATAATCAAATGTTTTATGCTGTTTGCTGAATTTTATTATTTAACTAAATCAGAGATGTAGATTTTAAGAGTCACTTTTTTCCTACATAGTAGCTGAGTATGCACTTGGAAAATTAATATTTGATTTATAAAAAATTACTTTCTTAATGATTGACAACCTTGAAACCACAGGAGAACTAAGAAAAGTATGGACTATGGAATATTTGCACACATGATTACACTAATGAATATAAACTGAACCAATAATACATCCTTTTGCAAGTGTACATGGCAGGAATGAAGAAAAGAAAGTATAGTGATTTACTGCCACAAACTCTGCCATAGTCAATAAAAGTACTTGCATTTTTTTCAATTAAAACTTAGATCTGTTTTAAAAGTGGGAAGCAAAGGAAATTTGGTTGAAAAGCCTGTTTAAACTATGCCTTCCAAGGCCACCCACCCAACATCCTAGCCTCTGCATGGTTAGGTCCCTTTTGCTTTATGATCCATGTGCTTTAAGAACTATGAGTCTTTTTAATAGCACAGCCAGGAAACAACAGAAGGAGGAAAATATTTTTTATAGTTGAAAAACTTGGCACGGGTTGTCCTGGAACCAAGAGCACATGTTGGTTCTCCTTTATGAATGTCTGGAAAAACAAAGAGAATTAAGGCACACACAAAAGGCTCTGGAAATAGAAGTTCAATTTATTTGCATACTACCCAAGAAATAAAGGCTCACTCTTGATAGCTAATTTCAATAATCAAACATATACAACATCATTTCAGAAAGGAACATTGAACCCTTAGGGATGTATAATGTGGCATAAAATTAAAACAAAGCTGACCTGACTGACATTAAATCTGATTAACGAGAAACTTCTCTCAAAGAACATCTGCCCTTTCAATCCTAAAAACAACTACAGGTCAAGTGAATTAGCCATGAAAGTGAAATACTTCCATGCCAGGGAAAGCCTATGGTTTCTGAATGAGCCCCAGACACAATTCTATGTTTTCATCGGATTAGAAGTTAAAATGCTGCAATTTTACTCATTCCTAACTATTCGTACTGAAAATGACAATTATAGATTTGAAAGACAATATTGTGATGTATATATTTTGATCACAAAAAGTTTAGAGAATTGTCCAAATCATTTGGAGTTAAAAGGATGTAATTTAGATTTAAATGTAGCCTACTTTCTCTGTTGTTGGTTTCTGATATATTAACAATTAAACCCAGAGCCTTGCAGTTGAGAGACCAATACTCTTGTCCAGTCCATAACCTCAGCCACAGCCACTGCTTCAGTTCTTAAGAGGAAAGTCTTTGAACTATAAACCTAAGCAACATAGAAAGCCAAAGTACTATTCTCTATTTGTAGTCTAAAGCAGTACACGAATGCAAACATCTGTGATATACATACACACGTTTGTTGTGTTTTACAGAGGGTGGGGACACTTTGCATAGCCAATTTGAAGACCATTGACTTAACCAGACAAAGACAATCTGATTGCTTAAGTAAGTCCAGTTGGACTCTGTGAAGGGGGGAGGAATTTTTTGCTGTGGAAATGCCAGGATGTGCATGGCAGCAATGAATATGTCTCATGGAAAAAACTCCAAGCATTATTGGGCTTTATATGACTTTGAAAGTCTGGAGCGTGCAAAGCACTGTTTTGTGCCATGACCAATTTAAAGCTTTGTGATATGTATGTATGACAGTTCTTGTTTGTAGAAGAGTTATCTTGGGAATATAGAGTCCACTGTGTTATATGGAAGGCAGTTCTTTGTGAAGGGGTTTGTGGTGTTGAGTGTGATGGTGTGGGCTTCTGTGCTTTAGAGAAGGCAATATTGTGTGGAGTTCAGTATTGTGGGGCAGGCCCTATGCTGTCAAAAAGACATCATTATGTGGATTGTCTTGTGTGGACTCTTTTATTTGGGGTCTTGTGTCATGAAGGAAGTGGTATGGGTAGAGTTTCTTGCTTTGTGTAGATGAGGGTCAGTGCTACCAGAAGACATGGGGCTCAGAATGTCAGTGGTAGCTAGCCCCATCCAGAATTCACATTGTTGTCTGACAACAGCCTTTTAAGTCTGAGGATCTATTTGCTCTTAACAACATCTTTTATTCTTTTCAAGAGCTCTATCAGTAATCAATATATGGGAAGATATGTAAATTAGATGCAAAATAAAAACAAAATGTGATTTTAGGAGCGAAGTTCTGGGGCCTTAAAATAAAAACAGGATCTGGAAACATGTCATAAAAAATGTTTGGAATTATTTTGTTATTTCCCATGAGGATTTACCTTGTTTAAAAATGACCTCCTTTACCAAAGACTTCATGTTTCTCAGAATTGTAGTTTATGAGCATATGTGGTTGTTAAGTATCTACAGATATCATGAGATTTTCATTTAGAATATATAGGTGACATCATTGTAGACATTGTGTAGGTGCTGGATTCACCAAATGAGGCCTTTGCAAGAGAAAGAAAGAAATGTGGTTAATTATAGACAAAAGGGAAGACAACTCAAAGATAGAGCAGAGGTTGAGTCAGGTATTCTCAAGCTAATAATCTGCAAAAGTCAACAGAACTGTAAGGCCTGGAAATGGGTATTTGCTTAACTTTGAGGGATCATGAACCATTTGACTCATTAACTATAGACACAGAGCACACAGATTTTTAAGTAAGGATTTTTGGATCTTTTTTCACCAAGTTTGCAGTAATATCTTATACCCCCTTTAAATGAACAAAGTATGTCATGCAATTTGGAAAACTAATGTCTTCACATAGAGCAGCTATACATAGAGCACAGTGAATATAGCAATGAGAAATAATATTAAACATGACCACTCATCCAGTACTGTACCCTTTACTGTTCAGTGTAATTTGTATTTTAATATTTTTTAAATCATTTAAAGATAAAACAGAAAACTCTTTGGGAAAATGGTATGAGTTTTTCTTTCATGTGTATGTGTGTGTGTGTGTGTGTGTGTGTGTGTGTGTGTGTGTGTGCATGTGTGCGTGTGTAGCTGCTTGCTCAATTGATTGTACTACTAGACTTTGTACTTCCTATCTGAAGGGTTCCATAATGTATACATCTTCCTGTATATTAAGAAGCTATAATGTCATCTTGCTTTGCCAGTGACTAACCAGTCAGTTGTGGTGGCACATGCCTGTAGGTTTTGCTGAAGGAGGCAGAGGCAGGAGGATCACAAGATTACTGGCAAAGCAAGATGCCACTACAGAGCTGTCTTTACTTTGTCACCTCCTATTTTAATCCTTTCTTGCCTACTACTAGGTGTGACATCATATTATTCTGGAGGGTATTATCAGAAGCCAGGAAAACATTAACCAGCTGACTCTTAGCCGGAACCCCTCATCACACATCACTTTCCTCTGCACACTTTCTCAGAGCTTGCTTCTTATTCCCCAAGTTTGTTAACAAACACTTTACTTGCATATCCCATCACATGTATAGGGGCATAATTATCATTGATAATATCATGGCAATGAAACAAATAGTCTTTAGAGTTCCATGATGTCATTTGACTCTGCCCTGCTCCCAAGCCTGGCATCAGAATCCATGTGCAGGTTACTTACCTGCAAAGTTCCCTGGAGACTAGAGATTAGTGATTGACTGAAGGAGGGAGGAAGAGAAATAAATATCATGTGTGCTGTTGAGCTGCTCATTGCTCTGAAAGACTCAATTCTATTACTCACTTATACACCTGAGTATAATCAATGCTAAAAGATAGGGACAAGGAAATGGAACAGATTGTTCAACCCATGCCTTCCTTCACTAACAAAGCCCCTGAAAGACATGCATTTCATCTCTGTACAGTCTCTGGGAGGACACTTTGGTTTAGGGACCACACAGTAGCTACAAAATGAGTAACTATGTTCATGGGATTATTTACTTATTTAGTTTATTATTATTATTTATTCCAGAATAAAATAAATCTGAAAAGCACAAGAACCTTTAAAAGGTGTTGTAATTTTGGGAAAGTGTGCTTGATGCATTGGAGAACAATTATTGGTGCTTTGGGACAAGACAATGTATCACATGTTTCCAACACTTATACAACATGAACTTGGTTTCATGTGTTAGCTTCTAGGCATAGTTTCACAGTTTCTTAGGGACATCACAGCATCAAAATTGCACAGTATTAAAACGTATCTGCTTTTGTTACTGCCCTGTAAAACCCATATGAAATCTGATTTGAATGGTACTGAGAGTTCAAGAGATCTCGCATATTACTTTAGAAAAATATTCTAATTTATGTCATCAAAATAACTGACTTGAGGCAGAGCATTTGCCCACAAGAATATGTAATTAACTTCTAAAAATTATTCATCAATTTTCACATTGACCTTCTTTTTTTCTTCAAGGTACTGAATTACAGTATCAGTAATCACAGATACCTTACTTAACATGTAACACAGTGACACAAAAAATATTGTAAAGGGTAAAACTGTCCTTTTTAACATCTGGGTTATCAATTAAGTTGTAAGTATTAACTTTGAATTTGATCAGAAAAATCTACCATAGATTACATGTCAACAAATGACAACACAAATTTTTTTAAAGCATTTTATTCCTTTTTTGGTGTAGTATCTCTCAATTAATAGATAAGGAGTAACAAACAGCAAGGACTCAAATGTAGGGCATATATAAAATCTTTTCTCAAGCTAAAAAAGAGACATACCATGGTATGTTATCTGTTCAGACTTGATTATGAGGACAAGAACTTTATCAATTATATGAGCTTTTGTATCAATCAAATGGAAAACCTGCATCATAAATTATATTGATCAGAGTATGGTAAAAACTCCATGCTAAAAATTGAGATGATAATAATTTTATATCATCATCTTTAACATAATTCAACTGTATTCTTCTGTATTGAGCTTCAGTGAAGAAAATGTAAAAATGAAAATGTTTAAAAGTATACATATACTGATTGAACCATATGGGGAACCATCTTAATTATTATTTAGTGCTTACAAACATTCTTCAGTAATAACAGGAAAAAATAGGAGAAATACCTTCTCTTTGACTGAATAATATAATAATACATTATTTCCCAGGACTAGGGAAGATATATGCTTTCTATAACTAGTTATTTTTATGTTAGTCATTCCTTCCAACAGCTAAATGGTTGACAATAGCTAAATATCAAATATTTGTGGTGCCATTTATTTTTTTAATTCACATGAAAATATTTTTAAACAGCAGATAGTAAGAGAGAAAGCATGTAAAAAATTAAATTGTTTCCTTTTAATTAATTCTATAATCACTGTTCACACTTTAAAAATGTAATAGGTTTGGTGACCATTAATTTTGTTAAAGTAAATTTACACAAAATGTGAGACTCGAAATAATGTTCCACATAATGTTTGACAGCATACGCAGGTAACAATTTTGATATTTACATTCAATTTTTTGCCTTTATACAATCCTCTTGTACTAAATTCATGAGAAAGAAAGCTTGCTGATAGTAGACATAAAATAGGATACAAAGTATATATTGAGAAAATAAGTACATTGTGTGTTAATAAAGGTGTCTTTCAGAAGCTGTGAGGTAAAGTTTCTCCATTTTTTCCCAGTACTGATTTTAAAAAATAAAGCAATGTCTTATGCATATGAGACCTTCTGGTAAATGCCTGTGTATTCAGAACATACCCTTTGGATTAAATGAATTCAATTATGTTTTAATTGAAACTTTATTGTGTAGTTACAAGATAAAATAATTCTATTTCCTAAAAATCTTGAGCTTATTTTCTAGCTAGGTCCCAGAACAAAAACGGTGCCATCTAATTATAAGGAAAAATTTCTAGCTACATGGTTTCTTCTGGTTTTATTATTTTTTTGTTTTTTTTCAGAAAAAATATGTTCATCTTTACCTTTCTTCCAACAATATAATGTATTGTGTAGCTAAAGTAGAATGCATTGCAACTGAAATGTACAAAACTGAAAATACTCAATAAATTTTCTCATCTTGGCTGTATTTATAGTTGGCGTTCTCACTTTCTTCTGTCGAAATATTTATAGAGCATTATATTACCAGATGGATCAAATTCTCAGACTGTATCCTTATATCAAATACAGCACACTGAGTTTAATTTTAACTTTTCAACAACAATAAGGTAGTTATAGAAAACAGTTTTGAAACCATTAAAAGTGCATAATGTTCATTGAAACTCATACCTGACACAGAATTTTTTTTTGTATAAGTTTCTTGCCCTATGCTTGTTGAATACTTTAAAAATTAGAAAGATTAGCTGGACATTGGTGGCACATACCTTTAAACCCAGCACTCGGGAGGCAGAGCCATGCAGATCTCTGTGAGTTCGAATGAGCTTGGTCTACAGAGCAAGTTCCGGGGAGAGGCTCCAAAGCCACAGCCACAAAGAAACACTGTCTGAAACAAACAAACAAATAAGCAAAAAACCTAGATGCCCCTCAACTGAAGAATGGATAAAGAAGATGAGGCACATCTACACAATGGAATACTACTCAGCAGAAAAAATAATGGAATCTTGAAATTCGCAGGCAAGTGAATGGAACTTGAAGAAACCATCCTTAATGAGGTAACCCAGTCACAAAAAGAGGAACAGGGTATGTACTCACTCATATATGGATTTTAAACCCAGAGCAAAGGATCACCAGCCTATAATTCACACCACTAGAGGAATTAGGGTACAAGGTGTATTCTAAGAGATTTATATATGGTCCCTCACAAAAGGGGGAAGGAACAAGTCCTCCAGAGCACATGGGAAGTGGGCGGGGGTGCAAGTAGTGAATGGAGAGAGAACTAGGAGAAAGAGAAGGGGAGGAGAGGGAAGCACGTGTGACTATTTAGATTGAGTCAGGTTAAGAATAGAAGACAGAAAAGAGATCACACACACACACACACACACACACACAGAGAGAGAGAGAGAGAGAGAGAGAAAGAGAGAGAGAGAGAGAGAGAGAGAGAGAACTTAAAAGAGAGAGCCATTATTGGTTTGAAGAGAAAATTGAACCTAAAGAAAAGTCTAGAGTCCTACAAGACTGACTCCAAGTAACTATTTGAGCAACTGTGGAAAGGCAGCCATAAATGCTCTTTCCTGATAGTGACACCATCAACTAAATTATTCACCATGATGGAGCCTTCATCTAGTTCCTGTTGGAAACAGAATCAAACACCCATAACCAAACACTGAGTCGAACTAGAATCCAGATGCTGAGAGGGATGACTAGACCAGCTTGCAGAAACACACAAAGACAGTTGACTTGAACAAGGAGGAGCTAAAGGGCCACCAGACTGATGGCCAGGGACCCAGCAAGGGACAAACTCAGACTCCCTGAATATGGGTCTCAGATAGAAGGACTCAGCAGTCTGGGGGACCTCAGACAGTAGAAACAGGATGTATTCCTGGTGCACAAGAAGACCTTGGGGACATATCCTCCATATAGGGATACCCCCTTAACCTATAGACAGGAGAGAAGTCCTAGTCTGTACTTGAAATGATTTGACAGATTTACATGACCCAATCTGGATAGCATAGCCCTACAAGTCGAATGGGGGTGGGTGGATGGGAGGGGAGGGTGGCCAGGGGGCATGTCATAGAGGAAAGAGGATAAGAGGGAGGGAGGGAAAGAAAATTGGGATCGACCAAAAAATAAATAAATAAATAAAATTTAAAAAACCAACCAAACAAAAAACAAAAAACCAACAGCAAAGAGAGAGAGAGAGACAGACAGACAGATAGACAGAGACAGGGACAGAGAGAGAGAGAGAGAAAGAGAGAGAGAGAGAGAGAGAGAGAGACAGACAGACAGACAGAGACAGAGACAGAGACAGTTTAAAAGAATCTATTTATAACAGTACTAGTGAGTCATCACAAATTCTAATCCTTTAGAGGGTGAGTCTGGAGGATTCATATGAATCCTGCCTTTACTAGAGTGAGAATATGTCTCTAAAACAACAAATAAAAACCACGAGAAAAAAAAATTGCCAGACACTGGATGTAGGTTGGTGTTTGTCCCAGTAACTGATGAAGAAGGTGCAGTGATCCACAGCTAAGCACTGGGCTGAGCTCCTGGAGTTCATTTGAAGAGAGGGAGGAGGGATCATATGAGCAGGGAGAGGGGGTAGGGACGAGGGTTCAAGATTGTGATGCTGAAAATCTCAGAGACTGCCTAACAGAGCTATTGGACTCAAAGACTCTGGACTAACACCTGGCTAACCTTCATGGGACCAAAGAAAGTCCTCTGAATGTGGTTGATGGTTATATGGTTAGATATGTCTTGGAGGAGGCTGGCAGTGGGATTAGAACTAATCGCAAGACCATGAACTGGGTTTGGAGCCCATTGCCTATGGAGGGATACCTTGCTTATTTTAAAACAGGGGGAGGGGCTTGTGTAGTGTGTATGTTTCTGCCAGCCCGCCAGTCTAGGCCCACAGCCGCGCCAGCCCCAAATAACACTCAGAGACTCTGTATTTGATACAATCCTGTTGGCCAATTACCATTACTGTTTATGGGCTAGCTCTGCCTTAATTATTAACCCATTTCTACTTATCTAAGTATTTCCACGTGGTCGTCTTATGGGGAGCCGCTCAGCAGGCGTCCTGCTTCTTCCCCGGGCTACATCTTGACTCCACCCTACTTCCTCTTTCCTCCTCCTGGTCTCCTAGCCCTGCCTATCTTGTTATCTCATTGGCCACAGTGCTTTATTAACCAGTATGAGAAACATATATACAGAATAACATCTCCCATCATCTCCTCTTTTCTGTCTAAAATAAAAGAAGGGATTTAACCTTAACATAGCGAAATATATCATACAACAGTTATCAAATAAGAATCACAGTAAACAATATTTAGTCCATTAACATTTTGTAAGACTTAAAGAAAATATCATCTATCCTATCTTTGTGAGTCTAAAGTCCTATATGTAACTTATCTTTAATCCTAACTAAGGAAAACTATAATCATAACTACCTGTCTTCAACTCCATCAAAGACCACAGAAGGATAATACATAAACTCTAGAAATGACAGAGACAACTCATTGCCTGGTCAGTCACCCGAAGTTCTTCTGTAATGTTCCATCTTCAGCCCATAGGCCATAGTGTATCTCCAGACTCCTCAACAAGGCAGGAAACTTTTCTCTGTGTCCTGTAGACTGTCTGGCTGTCTGGCAGCCTCTTCCATTAAGCAGGAATCCTGTAGCAATGTCCATCTTGCATCAGCAGTCATCTTTTTGTGGGTCCTGCATGTCCAGTTTCTATAACATAAAGTCAAACAGTCCAGAAGAGCAATACCTTGCCCAAATGGCTAGTCTTGCCATATTAGAAGCAAACTCCATAACACGTTTCTTCGATATCCATCTTCCTTTCTGAAGCAGGTGGTGTTACCAGGAGCAGTTGTGCCTCATTGTCAAGAAAATCCCTAAACCATTTTAAATGCCATATTCTGTAGGTCTTTGAAAGGTTTGAAGAATGCCTATTTATCTCAAATACATCTCTGCATATCTAGAAATCCTAACTAACTTAACTCCAAGTTTTAATTATCATAGGTAACTCTCTATAATCTGTATTAAATTATACATTACATTTTCCAATGAGCTATATAAACACAATACCTAAACAAGAGGAGAAATATACATATGACAAAATTGACCTTAAATTGTATCAATAAAAGAAAATCCATTTCAAAGCAAAGTATTCATATCTATACCATAATTCCCTTTTTATCTTTAAAATGATTGCTTGTGGTTATAGCCATTTATAACCAAGCCCATTTAAATGAAAACAAACATTTATAAACAATATTTGGGAATTTGGGCGTCGTTCTTTCCAAACTACTTCCTGCTGGTAGAGGGCGCTGTCATTGGGATCGTAAGAAGATGCAGAAATCTTGGCTGTAGTCTGCAAGGCTTTGTCTCAACTGCTTTGAATGTTGGATCACCTGGGGAGCTGTTTCAGGGGGTCTGGCTTGATCAAACCACATAAATCTAGAAGAAATCCACAGCTTTTCATTTTCTGTGGAAACAAAAATAGAAATCCTTTTCCTCAGTAGCTTGTCCTTAGGCTTAAATTTTGGAGTCAAAGCATTTTTAAAATATATAAATTGAATTAATCCAGCAGTATTTCTTTTATCAGCAGTTGTTATTTTCTCAGCAATCAAATAATTTAAAGACAACAGAATCGCATATAGTATCCAACATTTCTCTGTGCTTTCCATCTTTACGTGGCTTTTTTATTAATCTATTTATTCTACTTCTATTTTTATATATTTTGAGACAGGGTTTCTCTGTGTAACTTTTATCTGTCCTGGAATTCACTGCATACCAGGTTTACTTTGAAATCACAGAGATCTACTTGCCTCTGTCTCCCTAGTGCTGGGATTAATGGCGTGTGCCACCATAGCCATCCATTTAATTCTTAATACTTAGATAAGTAGAAATGGGTTAATAATTAAGGCAGAGCTAGCCCATAAACAGTAATGGTAATTGGCCAACAGGATTGTATCAAATACAGAGTCTCTGAGTGTTATTTGGGGCTGGCGCGGCTGTGGGCCTAGACTGGCGGGCTGGCGGAAACATACACACTACAGTTGGCGCCCAACGTGTGGCTCGAACCCACGACCCTGAGATTAAGAGTCTCATGCTCTACCGACTGAGCTAGCCGGGCGGGGGAAGCTCATCAGCGGGGCCACGTGCAGAGTGCCCGTCACTCCCCGGCCCCTGGGAAGGTCTGAGACTGGGGCCTCCCGTGGCCCTAACCAGGCCCTCCCCGAGCGGGGAGGTGAGTTCCCAGAGAGCAGGGCTCCACGCGTGGGCAGACTGGGCAGGAGAGGCCCCGAGTGGGCAGATGCCTCCCTCGCCGGAGCTTGGAACAGAATGTTAATGGACTAAATATTGTTTACTGTGATTCTTATTTGATAACTATTGTATGTTATATTTTGCTATGTTAAGGTTAAACCACTTCTTTTACTTTAGACAGAAAAGAGGAGATGATGGGAGATGTTATTCTGTATATATGTTTCTCATACTGGTTAATAAAGCACTGTGGCCAATAGAAAACTAGATAGGCGGGGCTAGGAGACGAGGAGGAAGAAAGAGGAAGTAGAAAGTGGAGTCGAGATGTAGCCCGGGAAGAAGCAGGAAGCCTGCTGCGTGGCTCCCCAATAAGACGACCACGTGGAAATACTTAGATAAGTAGAAATGGGTTAATAATTAAGACAGAACTAGCCCATAAACAGTAATGGTAATTGGCCGACAGGATTATATCAAATATAGAGTCTCCTGAGTGTTATTTGGGGCACACGTGGTTGTGGGACCATGGCGGCAGAACCAGCGGCAGCCAGCGGGGAAACCTGCTGTAACAGGCTTGGTCCTGCCTCAACTTGGTATCCCACACTTTGGTAATTCTGCCAGGGACTGCTTATGCCCTCTGAGGAATGGATGGATCAGTGGTGGGATGGGAGTGGGTGGAGAGGTGAAGAAGTGGGAGGAGTGGAGTGAGGGGAAACTGAGGTTAGAATGTAAGATGAAAATTCAAATTAAATTTTAAAAAATAGAAAAAGAAATGCCTGACACACTTTCAAATGTATACATAGAGTTCTAAATTATGACATCAATTGAAAGTGTCTATGTGATCTTAGTCAGCAGGTAATTGATTTGATTCAAACTGTAGACAGAGAAAACTTGATGGAGGCAGATGAGTGGAAGGGTGGGTAACAGCCTGTGCCTTGCATACTTCCTACCCTGGCCTTCCCAGGGCAATAGTTGGATCATGAACGTGGTTGGGGCTTTCCATTTCCTTTTCTTTTGTGGTTGTGGATTCGCCCAGGGTACAGGATGGTGATTTGATACCAAATCTGAGGTTTATTTTCTCCCAACGACATAAGCACTGGTATAGAATACACGGATAACAGGGGAGAGAGGCAGAACCAGAGCTTTTGGTCATCGGCATTCCACATACCATCATACCATCATAGAGCACTAAAGATTGGAAGCACACCAAAAGGGAAGGAGTAAGCTGATGATAGGTGTGTGCAGCATGGTCAAAAAGCTGAATGGCTGATGTATGCACAGCCTGAAGGATGAACAGCTTGCTAGAATATGGCCTGGAGTGAGTACATGATTTGGGTGTATATTTCTTTTGTACTGTGTGTGTGTGTGTGTGTGTGTGTGTGTGTGTGTGTGTGCATCTGTGTATTTCCTCACATGCACATGTACATACTCTGGTACTGAGATTCTCATGCCATCAGCTCTTTATTCTTCCTTAGCTCCCAGGCCCTAGATTCCTTTCTGCATAGGGGCTTGAAGCTGAGACTGAGTCTGTGTGTTATAGCAATTCCCATGTCTGTGCGATCTGGTTTCCACATTCACCTGTCCTTAGTGGAGAGTGTTACAAGGAATACTAGCATCTCCATGAAGTCATGAGAGGGCAGAGTTGCTATTTGTCTTAGTTCAAACAGAACTTAACCTTCATTGTGCTCAATGAAAAGGGTATTTCTAGAAGTAGATTCCTAAAAGGACAAAAAATAATTATTAAACATAAATATGTGTACTTTTGTAATAATCAAAGCTCATTGAAATAACCAGAAGATAAAATAGGATGATTAAATTGAGTCAAATTTCAAAAATGTTGTCACTTGTCAAAATGTCATAAAGACATTGACCAAATTGTGCAAATGTCTATAATAGTGTCACATTTAGAAATACAATTGGAGAGTCCAGTATAATTCTCCTTGCATGAAACATCTTCCAAAACCCATTATCTAGCAAACGTCAGACAGCAAGGACACTATTTCTAATCTTGACTCAGAGTATCAAAAATAACAACTTGAGTGGCTTCTAAATTATTAATACATGCCACAGTGTGCTCACGAAATACACTAGTGGACTGACATATCATTCAACTTTTTCTGTCTTTCATGAAAATATTCTGTTAAAGTGCAGGAGTTTATAGGATCAAAGGAGCACATTTGAAGTATTAAATACATAAGCACTTCTCATGTCATTCCTATGAATAAAGTCCTTTCAGGTGGTCCAGAGGATGACTGAGCTTAGAAGTGACTGGAAGATTTAGCTACAGCTTTCAACCCTGGCCAACTGTTCACTGTAAAGTGATTTTTATCAGGTTGCCTTGGCAATTATCTAGTATTTTGGCTCATTGACTTTGAGCTGGTCAGAAACCCAATTTAATAAATTACAAAAATGCTCTTGGCTAAATTATGGCCTTAGATAAAGGTAATGGAAGCTACTCAAGTATATCTGATGACAGTCCCTGGTCTCAGGGCTTTATGCCCAGCCTAGTCCAGATGCCCCCCCCATGAAGAAAATCAGAAACCAATGCTAGGCTTTTAGTAAAGGTCAATGTTTACAGAAGAACAAAGTCAATGCATTCCAAACCTAATTACTTTTCATAATTTTAAAATACATAAACCAAAGGACCTATTTCTTCTCGATAATTATATACTAGTTCATAATTAAATATATTTTATATAGACACAAAAACATATATCTATAAATGTATGAATAGACTGATAGAGGTGTATAGATGACAAATAGAATTGTTCATATAATGATTCATATTTATTCCAAATATGTGAAACTATAGCAAAGAAGTCTATCAATATGTAATACTTAATAGCTTTCAGACTTAATTTTATTTTATCGATGTGGTTAAAGTACACCAGCTACGATTGGATCTCTCTGTTAATCTTGGCTTCATAATCCCATTTTTGTTATCTTAAAATGACAATAATTTCCAACTTCCTAAATCTTAGTGAACAAGCTGGCTATATGCTGTGTGTCCAGGCATTGCCACTCAGTTGCAAGGTGGCTAATCTGGATACTCTGACATGTAAATGGTGGTTGGTGAAGGTAGTCAACTGGATCTTTCCTGAATGTTATCTTGGAGGCCTAGTTTTCTTCCCTGTGGTATCACTAAAGTCTTCTATGACATGAAAACCTAAGAGGTTCATGGCTATTTAAGAATATATCTAGAGTAGGGACTAGGTCCTCTCTTCTGCCTCTAGGTTAAGAGAGTATTCCTCCAAGGGAATGTGCCCCCAAAGCCCAAGTAGGGATCCATCTTGGTTCCACTGTCAGAGGTCCCTTAGATTGCCCAGGCCTTCTAACTGAGATCCACGTTTAGGGGGTCTGAGTTAGTCCAATGCTTGTTGTGCAGTTATCAGGCTGGGGGTCCATGAGCTCCCATTTTCAGGTCAGTTGTCTCTGTGGGTTTCTGTAGCCTGGCCTTGACCCCATTTTCTTATCACTCCTCCTTCTCTGCAGTTGGATTCCAGGAGTTCAGTTCAGTGTTTAGCTGTGGGTGTCTGCTTCTGTTTCCATCAACTACTAGATGAGGGCTCTATGATGATGGATAAGTTAGTCATCAATCTCATTATCAGAGAAGGGCATTTAAGGTAGACATTTCCTGTGGAGTGGGGGGGGTGAAATGGGAGGGGTATCAGTGGACGTGGGAGGAAGGGAGAGAGAACTGAGATTGTTATGTAAAAATGAGAAAAAATAATAACTATATATATAAAGGATATATCTAGAGTAACTCATATTTGGAAATCATTATTTTTTTTCAGATACAATTCAATTAAATACTATGTTACTCATAGGAAGTGGATGCTCACATTGGAAAATAGGTTGTAAGCAACTACAGTCACCTCTAAACATAGCACAATCTCTCTATATATTCTTATACACTAATATAAATGTTCCTTTCACTGTTCTGAGTACTAGACATTTCCAAACAATCGTAATGATGTTGAACGATATCCATTGACTGTCCTGTGCAAATGTTTCACACATTTAAAAGCACCTGAAGTTCAGGATGCACATGAGAATAAAAATAAAGTAATTCATGAGCTCACTATTTATATTTTATAGCTCTGATTTCAAGCTATAGCTCTAGATAAATGAAAATGTACTTTGTCTTTACTTATTCTTATTTCTCATTGGACATTTTTGTACTTTTAAAAATTACACATTAAAATTATGTTATAAAGTTTTATGACACTACAATATTAAATGAATCAGGGAGATGGCTGAGTGATTAAAAGTACTTGAGTGCTTACCTTACAAGCCTAATGACCTGAATTTGGAAACTTCAAACCTATATAAAAAATTGTTTGCATTGGTGGCACATGCCTTTAATTCCAGCACTGGAGAGGCAGAGGCAGAAGGATCTTTGTGAATTTGAAACTAGCCTGGTTTATAGAGCATGTTCCTACCTTACATCTCACAGTAAGATTCCTGGAAGCAAGGATGTATGCTACCACAACTGATTTTTTTTTTTTTGAAACATGGATTCTTTGTGTATCCTTTGTGAGATGTGAGATATCTACAAGAGAATTTAAAGGAACTTCATAAACCAACTAGTATAAAATATGCAGTCAACAGAAAAACATTAGAGAGAGAGAGAGAGAGAGAGAGAGAGAGAGAGAGAGAGAGAGAGAGAGAGAGAGAGAGAGAGAGAGAGAGAGAGAGAGAGAGAGAGAGAGAGAAGTTAAGAGATCTCTCAGGCCCAGCTTTAAGAAAAGGATCAAGGTTTTCCAAGGTAAGATCAGGAGCCTCTTAGTTTCTTGTCACTTCCTTTAATACAAAAGCCTACACAAACTCCTTGGTCCAACTTTGAGAAGTCCCTCCTCCCCTGAATTCCTCTGCAGGAGATCTAAATGTCTCTTGCAATTCCCCTTCACTAACAGATTAAGTCATCATGAAAATGTGAAAGTTAATTCCTGAGCAATCCAAAGCTTTTAAATCTTTGGATTTCCTTAGACCTTTTAGTAACCACATGGTGCTTAGAGTTTACTTTGCACCCCAAACTGCATTTGGAATAAATGTTTCATTTCATTCATTTTTGACAAAATTTATTTACTCTTGGCAAATAAAATGGGAAGCCCATTGCCATACATAATGGATCTATTCTAGGAAATCCTTTAGTGGAGAAAAATTTTAAAGTACAGGGAAATTCTAAAGAGATTTTAATAAAGCATTTTTCTGATTGCTATTTTTCTTATTTAACCCCAAGTGGAAATGCTGCCCTGCCATAAACCATACTGCCCTCCTCTTTAACACAGTTTTAACAGCTTTTTAAATAGAATTTTTTAATTTACATTTTTTATTTGTAGTTCCCTAATTTGAACCTGTAATTTTAATAGCAAAACAAAACAAAGGACAGAAGGGAAGATAGAACAAAGGAAGGAAAGAAGGGAGGATGGAGGGAGGGAGGAAGGAGGGAGGGAGGGAGGGAGGAAAGGAAGGGAGAAAGGTAAAATTTGATCATTGTGATGGTTAATGCTTTTCTAGATAATGGCAAGGATTATCTCTGAGCATTTCCAGGAGTGGTTAAATGTATGATTAAGACCTTCCAAGTAGATGGTTAGCTCCATTAATGGACAATGACCAGATAAAACAAAAGGGGCAATTACGAGAAAGTTGGTAGAGAACCAGCATCCCTACTGTCTTTGCTTTTCCTTGTTACAATGTGAGTTTCTTTCTCTGCCATATCCTCTTGACCTCATGTCTCATCCAAGATCATGAGTTCTATAAGCCATGGACCAAGTCCTCTGACACTGTGAACCAAATATTTGTTATCTTGGTAAGATATTTTGTCTCAGCAATGATAAAAGTCACTAATCAGTTACAGTTTTGGTTGGTGCAGAAGTGACAGACATGTAGAAAAAAAAACAATGCACTTAGTGAAGGCAAATCAGTAACCCAGGACTCACTACCTACAACCTAGCTAACTCACTACAGTTTCCAAAATACTGATTTGGATGTTTGATCTATCTGAGACATAAACAAGAAACACATTGCAGAAATATATGCATGTATGTGGGAAGTTAGCAATAAGAAGCCCCACGATGGAAGAGACTTCATGTGGACAGCACTGAGACAAGATATTTGACTTTACTTTTGAACCGTTTACCAAACAAGCACCGAACTGTCAATAATTTTAAGGGTACTATTTTTCTTTTTCATACCATATAGTTCTCATTGTAGTAATTCATTTGATAAGCCCATTGTCCATATATGTATGGTATTATTCTGCATAATTTATTAGTACAAAAAAGCAGTCTATCTTTAATTAATTATATCTGGTAACAACAATACATCTTATAGCCACTATACTTTTTTTAAGTTAATATTGTGTTTTATAGGCAATTAACTAATAAATTCATTTTAGTATTTTTTAAGTAGTTATTAACAGAATGGTAAGGATTAAATTGTTTTAGGAATGTGTCCAATATTCTTCCAGGTAATTGGTCAAAAGTCTATATTCATAAAACTTTTGCTCTAACTAGGGAAGATAAAGAGAATTGATCAATATGAAAATGACACTCATGTAACAATTAGACAAATTCTCTATCTATGAATTCCAATTTCTCTAAATTGATGTTAGTATCAAATTAAGGGAAAAAGAGAAATCATAAGATGAAATTTATTTATGTTTAGTTAAGAACCCTAGAATGTTCAAAGAAAAAAGGATCATGTATTTTATGTTTATTTTGCTTTGTTGCTTTGTTGTATCCTTGAAGTTTCTCTAAAATAGGTCTTTTATACTTTATGTAAATGGAATAGAAAAACTAGAAGTTCCTCATCCACAACAAAACAAAATGGTGTGTGTGTGTGTGTGTGTGTGTGTGTGTGTGTGTGCTACCATCTTTTTCATACTCATCCTCTGCTATATTATTTTCTGTTTTGTCCTCCAGGATTCAGATAAGACACAGTATTTTTTTTTTTACTTCTAAGAAATGTATTTATTTATATAACTGAGTAAACTTTCAATGAACTCAACACAAAATTACCTATTTCTCAAAGTAAAAATCAGTCTTTTACTCTAAATTTTTCTGTCATCTTTCTTATTTTTTAAGTTTTTAAGCTAAGTAATTATTAAAACTCAGTAACACTCTAAAAATGGATTCACAAATTATAATGATTCTTGCATTGGATTCTCTCAAATCCTTCAGTATACTGTGTATTACTATTCATGAAACAGGGGTGACTGAAGTGGAAATTCCTGGCCCTGAAATAAGAAATTTCAAATGTATACATACATGCTGTCAGACAATAGTTTCTACCTACTTTGTGGGTACTGATTACAAATAATGCACAACTTCAATAATGTGAACATGGATGACAGAAAAATGGAGTCACTTGTTGTAGCAATGGCAATAAAAGCAGGACATAGATTAGTGTGTTCCTTTGTATGTGCTTTTGAAGGGTGTTAAAGCAATAGTGATGCATCATCCTGACCTCACGGTTCTTATCAATTATTTCAGCCAAGACCTGTATCAGAATATTGTGTAGCCCTTACCATTTTGTCATCATAGACTTCCTCTATCAACTCCTTGTCAAGGAACTCAGCACCCCACCACAGTACTTTTGAGACAAGCTCCTCTACTTTTCCTATATTGACTATACTGATTTTATTTTAAAACGACAGTGAAACATACTTTCCCATTGCAAAATAAATGCCTGAACCAGGATACATAAGCATTCTCGTTCTCTCTCTCTCTCTCTCTCTCTCTCTCTCTCTCTGTGTGTGTGTGTGTGTGTTTGTGTGTGTGTGAGAGAGAGAGAGAGAGAGAGAGAGAGAGAGAGAGAGAGAGAGAGAGAGAGAGAAAGTGTCATTTGTGTGTATAGTAAAATCAACCATTGTTATCAAATACATAAAAACATATATTTATCTTATGTTTTAATAGGGCCTTGTACAATTTTGGGGGGAAATGTAGAAGTCCCATTGATTGAATCTTGGCTGAATCTGATGTCTGCCCCATAAACATTTTTATTAAATGCCAAAAGTGTTGTTCTTATAGGATTTCTTTAATCATTGTTTTCATGAAAAGTCATCATTTGTTTCTGTCACTACCCTCATTACAGATGCTGGGAGAGTTACATGGCTGTTATTTCTACAAGATTTTCTTGAAAGTATACAGATAGATAGTACTTTCTAAGAAATCTACTTCTCTTCTTTAGCTGCTTGGATCATTTTTATTTCTCTTCTCTGTGCTTCTGATTAAGCAAAAGGCAATAGCACATAACCATGGAAAAGTACGTATTTACCATTGAGAGTAATGGTCATGTTCTGTCATTCACTGGAGAGTTATAAATATTTTTTCAGTATTTTATCCAGTCATACTGCTGTCTCCCATAAGATACAACTAAGTCTATTTTTTTCTTTGTTATGTTTTGTTTACTTTATTTTTTGTTATTTTACATATCAATCCCAGTTCCCTCTCCCTCTCTCCTTCCCTCCCTCACTCCCTGCCTTCAACCTCTCTTCCTCCCTACCATGTCCCCTGACCACCCTCCCATCCTGCCCACCCGCCAGTCCACAGTTAGGGTGATGCCTTCCAGGAGGGGGTCAAAAAATTCGGTCAAGTCATTTGGAATAGGGACTAGGCCCTCCTTCTTGCCTCTAGGCTAAGGGAGTATCCCTTTATGAGGAATGTGCTCCCAAGTCCTTTTGTGCACCAGGGATAAATCCTGGTTTCACTGTCAGAGGTTCCTAAGATTTACCAGGTCTACTAACTGAGACCCATGTTCAGGGGGTCTGAGTCAGTCCCATTCTTGATTCCCAGCTTTCAGTCTTGGGGACTATGGCTCTTCCTTGTTCAGATCAGCTGTGTCTTTGGGTTTCTGTAGCCTTGTCTTGTCCTGCCTATCTGCATCTGGATAACAGTTAGGCTCAGTGTTTAGCTGTGGATGTCTGCTTCTGTTCCCCAAAACTACTAGATGAGGGCTCTATGATGGTGGATAAGTTAGTCATCAATCTCATTATCAGGAAAGGGCATTTATGGTAGCCTTTCCACTGTTGCTCAAATTGCTACCTGGGGTCAGTATGGTAGGTCTCTGGACATTTCTCTATAGTCAGTTTTCTCTTCAAACCTATAATGGCTCCCTCTTTCATGGTATCTCCCTCTCTTTTTATTTTTCTCTCCTCTATTCTTTCCCTGACTCAATCTTCCTAGTCCCACGTACTTTCCTATCTCCATTTCCAATTACTGCCCCCATTCTCCATATGCTCATGAGATCTTGTTCCTTTCCCCTTCTGTGAGGGAGCTTGTATGAATTTCTTAGAACCCTCCTTTTACCCTAGTTTCTTTGGCAGTATGAATTATAGGCTGGTGATCCTTTGCTCTCTATATAAAATCCATGTATGAGTGAGTACATACCATGCTGCTCTTTTTGTGACTGGGTTACCTCATTCAGTATGGTTTCATCATGTTCCATCCATTTGCCTGTGAATTTCAAGATTCCATTTTGTTAATGTGCCACATCTTTTTTATCCATTCTTCAGTGAGGGGCATCTAGTTTGCTTCAAGGTTCTTGCTATTACAAATAATGCTACTAGGAACATACTTGAACAGATGTCTTTGTTGCATGGATGTGCATCTTTTGGCTACATGCCTGAGTGGGATTGCAGGGTCCTGTGGCAGACTGATTCCCATTTTCCCAAGGAACCACCAATTGATCTCCAAAATGGCTGTAATCCTACCAACATTGGAGAAGTGTTCCCCTTTATCCACATCCTCTCCAGCATAAATTGTCATTGATGTTTCTAATTTAAGCTATTCTGGCAGGAGTAAGAGGGTACCTCAGAGTTGCACTTCCCTGATGCTAATGATGTTGAGAACAAAGCAAAGGTGTGTCTGTTGGGGGTTGCTACTTAAAATTTATTTCAGGCACTTTTAGTATGAATATTGTATCTCACCACATGTAAAGATACGGAGTCTCAGTGTCAGATAGACAAACAGACTCAGTAAAATGGTTTCACTCAGTAAACCATTTCAATATTCAGGAAACTCAGCATATGAAAAGCCTTGTCAGTTGATCAACTAGAGGTTAACATTTCTATAAGAACCAAAACAAAGAATAATAATAACTGGACTTTGGGGATCATAATCTATTATTGCCATAAAAACCATGCTTTATTTTTCTTTTATTATTATTAGAGGTGATATTTTGAACAGGTTTATTTTAACAGAACACTTTGAAATCAGATGTACATTAAATGAAATTTGTGTTTTGTTAAATGATATTGTATATACTCATTCAATATTATTGAATATACATATATGATTAACAATAGCAGTTCACATTTTTTACTACTTGACTTGTGTGTTTTGATCATTTATAATAACTTGTATCCAACACGGCTTCATCCTAGGGAACAGGATTTTTAAATGTCAGGAAAATATGAAAGTGCAGAATGCAACTGTTGTCTTTTACTTTCTATACAATGTTCACTAATTTTACTAAGTCATCAACACTAAAATTGGCTCGATTTTAGGTAATTTGTTCCCACTAAAATAACAAAATTTTGAGAGCATATTTAAGATGTGTTAGGTTAAGCCACCGTGGCATTTCTCAAGCTTATATAATTCTGAGTTTTAACATTTTTCATCTATGAAATTTATTGAACTATAATTTTATTGTAAGTCAATGACCTTAAATTTTCTCCCTGGATCACTTGTCCTTCCCATCCTCTGTTCCCACCAGGCACCTAACAACTATTTGTGCTTCTATGGTGGCTTTCCTGTTGGGCTTCTTCTGCACTGTCGTAACTACAGTCTACACAATGCAGCTGTGAGAGATTGTGCTTATAAGAGCTGTTAAATGCTCACCAGGGGCCTTTTTATACCAAGCACATTCTTTTCTGATTTTTCCTTTTACTTTGTCTTTGTGTTACATACTTCTCTACAGTGGCAATTCTCATATCCTCTCAACTTTTTTCATGCTTTTCCTCATACGGGGTCATTGCTGAAGTCTGTCAGTACTGCATGTATGTTTTCTTTTGAACCTACTGGTATATTTTCATTGTAACCTTGTTAGAAATTAGACTCACCAGAAAAGAGGTAGCATCAGTTGAAGAACTGTCTAAATCAGATTGTCCTAGAGGAATGTCTATGGGAAATGGTCTGAATTTATGTGAAAAAAGAACAGCCCACCTAGTGCATTTTACCCTACTCGTTTTGCACATGCAGGCACACACACACATACATATATACATGAAGATGTAAAGACAGGGTTTAAATGAGTCTACCAAACCCAATATGAATGAAAACTAGGTATTTATTAGGGAAACACCTACACAGATAAGAGTAAATAACTGCTGCATTCTTTCTGCTTCAGAAGATGCAGTCTCTGCCCTTCCAATGCTCTCTGTGACCTAAGTGAGAATGTGTCAGCCCCTCCTCTTTCTTATAATGGTCATGTCTGCACCTGAAAGAATGCCCAAAGGTTGTGGGCACCAGCACAAATTCACAGGGAAAGGCAAGATGACACTACAAAGATGAAAGAATACAGTTTTACACACAATCATACACATATGCACACACACAATACATAGTCACATAATATACACATAAATAAACATGTATATTAACAATGTACACACACTCATACACAACAAACATATACATGAACATTCATTTCCATACACATATTTATAGATATAGTCAAACACATGAAAACACAATACATATATGTGAATGCACACACACACATATATGAACACACACAAACACATACAGGACACATACACAAATATAGACAAGTATAACTATGTGTCTATCAATACTTTTATAAACAAAAGGAAAGAACTTATGAATTCATTTATGCTGACAAAATGCTAGATTTCTTAGCTTACCCTGGGCTTTATTATTATTATATTATTATTATTAAATAGAAAAAAGTGTAAAGGCAAAATGATTCTCAGATGTTGACAGTTACAATTTTTAAAATGAATATAAATTTCACCAAATAAATGTCATCAATCTACAAGTTGGAGTTTGAAATGTGTGTATTACAGTGAAGGAAGTGACGCGAAATAACAATTTACAATGCCAGATACGGAATGTTTGGGTAAAAACAGACGTAGCAAGTGGAAAATGATGACTGTTGCCAGGGAGGATTGAGAATCATTTCTTATCTAGCTTACATAGCTTATTTTATTTTATTTTTTCTTTAAAACATCATTCATCATTAATCTGTATCCCTGTCTCCTTGCAATTCTGATAGGAACACAAGACAGTGCCATTCATTAATAAAACACATGATACGGGATTTCCCAGCTGCAGAGCTGGGCTATTTATTTCATTTTGATCTGGAGCATGCAGTATTTGTGTATCAGGAGTGCTATATAAGTAAAAAACAAATAACTCAAGTGATTAATTTGTGGACACCCACTCATTCTTCAAGCTTTTTAATTAGATTTGTGTTCTTCAGGCAATGATATCTGTTCTGGATTTGGCTAGTTGCAGCAGCATATCAAATAAATTATACTTTATATTCTGTGTTTTTGTGCAGTATGAGAGCGTGTTGTCATAACATCTCCAACTCAGAATTCCAATTCCAAACATATTATTTGGAAGAGCATTCTGAATTTGCTAAGTGACTTTTAAGGCAATATTTGCTATATCCATTATCTCTGGACACACAGATACATATATTCATATATATTCACAATTTCACATATGCATAGAAACAAATATATACAGTGTTTAACTACTTAAAGCCTATGTTATCAATCTATGAATTAGATGGTTTCATTCTGTAAAATAAAACTTGATTCTGTCCAGACTTTCCTCCATGAATTTTGAACCACTCTCAAATATGCTTGAGTTCATACAGGAAGTTTTCTTACCTTATAGCTGCTGGAAATAATTCCTTATTGAGCCGAGACAATCCAGTCAAAGGTCTTTCCTTCAGAGGATACCAAGTAAAGTGTTATACATTCTCCAAAACTGTATGGAAATATCCCAGAGACTGACTACAGAGATTGCAACAGAAAATTAATTATTCAAGAACTATAAATTAAATAAATGGCAAAGATTCTTAAGTATAAATGTGGCTATATTTTTTTTCAAATGAGGTGATAAGAATTTTTATGGGTTTTGTTTTGTTTTTCCATATGAAGTTCAGTGTTGTTCTTTTGTGGTCTCTGAAGAACTGCCATGGGATTTTGTTGGGGATTGCATTGAATCTATAGATAAGATTACTATTTTTACTATGGTAATCCTACCAGTGGAAGAGCATGGGAGATCCTTCCATTTTTTTTAATAACTTCTTTCTTCAAAGACTTAACATTTTTGTCACACAGGTCTTTCATTTGTTTGGTTAGAGTTTCCCCAGGATATTTTATATTATTCCTGACTTTTGTTAATGGTGATGTTTCTCTGATTTTTTTTTCTTAGATCATTTATCATTTATATAGATCTGGGTTACTAAAATTTTTAGTATGGTGGTTTCTCAGGAAATTGGGAGTCAAACTACTCAAGACCCAGCAATACCACTCTTGGCATATACACAAAAGGATGGCTAATCATTCCATAAGAAGCTTACTCAACTATGTTCATAGCAGCATTATTCATAATAGCCAGAACCTGGAACAACCTATATGCCCCTCAACTGAAGAATGGAAAAAGAAAATGTGATACAGTTACACACTGGAGAATGACTCAGCTGAAAAAAATCAATGACTTTATGAAATTTTACAGGCAAATGGGTAGAACTAAAGAAAAAAATCATCTTACGTGTGGTAACCCAGATCCAGAAAGACAAGCACAGTATGTATTCACTCATAAATGGATATTGGATGCAAAGCAAAGGATAACTAAGATACAGAGAAGCTGGGTAACAAGGAGGACCCTAAGAGGTCATATGGTTGTGATGGGAAAGAGAAACAGATGAGATCTCCTGAGAAAATTGGAGTGAGAGGGGAGAACGAGATGGGGGATGGGAACATGAGGGATAGAGATGGTTGAGATGGGGGAGGGACGAAAAAGGGGAACAATGAAAGAGATATCTTAATAGAAAGTGCCATTATGGGGTTAGATAGAAATCTGGTGCCAGGGAAATTCCCAAGAATCCACAAGAATGACCCCATCTAAGATTCCTAGCTATAGTGAGAGGGTGATGCCTGAACGGGCCTTCTTCTGTAATCAGATTGGTGACTACCCTACTTGCCATCATAGAACTGTCATCCAGTAACAGATGGAAACAGATGCAGAGATCCATAGCCAAGCACTAGGCCTAACATGGGAGTCCAGTTGAAAAGACGGAGGAGGGAATATATGCCAAGCATGGTGGCATTTCCTTTCAATCCCAGTGCTAATAAAGCAGAGAAAGGAGAAAAAAGGGGGCTTCCATGCCAACTGGGCTTGGTGAATCAATTTCCAGGTAGTTAAGAAGTGTAGAGAAATTGAGGAAGAAATCTGATATCAACCTCTGCCCTCTGCATTACATAGAAAAGTACACACACACACACACACACACACACACACACACACACACACACACACACACACACAGGGAGGGAGGGAGGGAGGGAGGGAGGGAGGGAGAGAGGGGGAGGAAGAAGAAAAAACATGATTCATTTAATCAATGTTGATGAATATCCTAAAAACCACTCCTGAATATAAGTAACACATATTTTAATTATACATATTTATAAACATATTACTAATTATATGCTTATATTATATGTAAGATAATTATACAGATGTATTATATTATATTCCTAATGAAAATCCCATATTTTAGGTGTGCAAAATAGAGAATTTTATTTCAAGACATACCAGCAAAGGTTACTCTGGTGTGTGTGTTATTTTTCACAATAGATGTGAGTTTGGATTGAAACTAATAAGATAAGATCTTTCCCAAAGTAACAGACAATTAATAGGTGAAGGCAGAAGATTGATGTTAGAGGAAGCCCAAACCTATCTCCTAAGAAACTTGATATTTGATGTTATAAGTTGTTATCTAGTAAGTCTTGACACCATTGTACATTTTATTTACTTGTTAAAAGTATGGTTCCTGTGCTGTTGAAAACGTTAGAAAAATCTTCTTCCCTCAAGCACATCAGGACATCTCCCTTCTGTAAGCACATTAGAACTTAATAGCTTCCATGAGCATTTGCCTTGCTGTGTTTCCATGAATTTTGTTATTTCCGTAACATCTCTGTTACTTTCCTCTGATATATCAATTTGTAGCTTTCTACATATTTATAAATGCAAAAAATATACAAAAACTAGCAATGTGATATGCTAGTTTATGATCTACTAAAGAGAAATGTTACAGACATACAGATATAAAACAATATACATACTGTTAATCACATGCAGATTGATCAGATAAATAATAATGAAGAAAAGATCATAAAACACTTGATCACTAAATCACTGATATTGCTGGAAAGTAATGGCCAAATGCTAAATCAAACAATGTCATAGAGGAATAATGTACAATGCATATTCTTTTCAAATATATTTAAATCACACAATATTGATTATTTTACATTTGATTTATTTGCTCTTGGAAAATTACCTTCTACAAAAGGAATGTGGCTGTCTGTCTCAATTGTAGTGTATCCCTTGGACTACACTCAGCCCTTCTTTTTCAGGGTAACAATGACAAATGACACTGAGGGGAAATGAATATATTCAGAAAAAAATTGTGAAATTACTGTTGGCTACACTCTATGTGGAGGGTCCAAAACTCACCTGCTTGGCATCTGCCAGAGCCAAATAGCTTCCAGTTAGGGTCTGGTGTTTGCATTACAAGTACCCACCCAGTAATTGTAGTTTCCACTTGCCAGTGCTAACAGGATACACATCAAGGATTGCTCTATGAAGGCCAAGTATTCAACAGGCAGGCAGCTAAAAGTATATGAAACTTGGTGCCAAGTGGAAATTGTGCCCATATTTTCAATGTGATTTTAAATTATGGAGATCTTTCTATCATAATTTTAAAAGTTTGACTATTTTTTAGCCTTAAGCCTTTTCAGGACGCTTTCTTAAAGTTGTTTAACAGGAGATCTTCTTTTAATCATTGTTACAGTTTGGTTTTTCTTTCTAATTATCCTCTTGGACAGGAATCCAAACAAATTAACTAAGCCTGAAAATGTCCCTTTCCTCCTATGATGTTTTATTAACTCTGAGATGATTTACATGTGTCAATTATGGAATTCCTTCTCAAATTGTATGAACTTTGTAAAAAAAATAGAAGTTCTTATGCACTTGGTAAAAACAAATAATGACACGTGCCTCCACATCTTTTATTAATTTAGAAGGGTCTGCTTATTTACAGTAATGAAGCCAATTTGTAGGGCAATGACAGCTATATGATCAATACATTGGTCTTGGACAGTTTCAGTGACTGACTGAAATTAAAGTGGAAAAAGGAAAAAATTTTCCCGTTCTTTCCTGGCTTAGGATTTTAGAGGTAGTCTTAGGGAATAGCAGGGCATCTTATAAATGATGTATGGGAAACAATAACCATACTAAGTGTCCTAGAGTTGAATGAGAAATATATTTGGGGATCGTGTAAAGCTTTTTGGAGTGGCATCCACCAGGCAGTTATAGGTTGTTGGGGATAGAACTTGAAGGCAAGACTCACTTCTGATTAGAACACATCTGGATTCAGCCATTGTTTTTTATAATTTCTAGTTCCCCAAGATATAGTAAATTCTATTCCACATTTCTGCCAGAAAGGACAGAGACCCAGGCATGATTTCATCCCACCCATGCTCCTTTTAACATGAGCCAAAGTTAATATCTTCTCTTTGAACATGTTCCTGTCAGCTATTTTGCCATACTAGTGAGCAAGGTAAGAAAAACAAAGGGGCATTTTTTTATTTTAACTTTTTGTTAATTATTTGTGTATTTCACACCATGCACCCCTATCCCATCCATTTCCCCATCACTTAGTATTCACCATCTGCCCTTGCAAATTCACCCCCCCCAATAAAATAAAATTTGAGAAAATAACACCTCAGTGTGGAAGCTATAGTGGGGCACAATGAGTCACACTGTATACCATTTAGTCCATATTACTTTACTTTCAAATATTCATTGCAATTAATCATTGGTCTGGTTTGAAAGCCTCTGACTTCTGCTACACTCTCAATACTGGATCTTTCCTATGACTTCTCTTGGATATTTTCTTACTTCTCTATGTCTTAAAGATCCTACAGCTTTGGATATGCAGTTCTAGCCCTTCATATGCTCCAAAAGTTCATAAATAGAGTTGGTTTAGGCCAACTTATAGTCCTGTATCTGGACCTGGGTGGTAACTGTCTCACTACCAGTGTGAGTTCTTCATTTAGCTTACCCAGTGCCTTGGGCAGCAAGGGGTAGAATCAGTTCTCCTGCTCTTATTCCCTCTAGCCTGGCTCACTGTCTCCCACACCACAAGGGACAGTTCCACTCTGTTGCCCAGGTAAGGCACAGGACCTGCTCTCCCAAGTTCTGCATCTGGTAAGGGGCAGTACCAGCTCTCCAAATCTCCATCTCTCATATTCCCAAGGCCAGAGCAACATATCTGATCCAAAATGTTACATTCCTTGAAATTCAGGTCTAGGGGTTTTTGTTGTTGCTGCTGTTACTGTTATAGGGCTTCTTTCAAGTATTAAACACTTGGTTATTCTTGTGAAACTTGCATGCTATTTTTTTTTAGAAATGCAATAGCCTCCCAAATATTTTAGCAACAGAACACCATTCAAGATGGTGTCACGTGCATCTTTTTTTTCTCATAACTTAGAAAAATTTTATTCAGAACAACGATTAACTTTGTGTATGAAAGAATTCCACAGAGACATACAGCTTTACAAATTCTACCTCTTGGTCAGAAAGAAAACAAAGTAGAACATTGCACATAGTCTTTTTTTTTGTGACAATGAAATAATTTGAACCAAACAATTACAAGATTGACTGTCAGAGGAAGTCAAAATAACAGTCTATTTAACAACCTAGAATTTGATTTACTACATCAAATAGTCATTTATGACTATCGTATTTTAGCTGATGAATAAACAATGAAACTTGTGTGTAATGCTGAATTATCATTTACTGCTTCAATACTTGTATATTCATGGTATAAAGTATAAACTATGGCAAATATTTCTCCAAAACTTATCATTTCTCTGTTCTATATTTTGACTTTTTTTTCCATTTTAATCAAGCTTTAAAACAATGCGTGGAAAGACAGAGTAACCAAATTGTATAATGAGAAAGCATGCTTCTTTATAAAAAAATATGGTTCATTGTGGATAAAACAAAAGTCTTTATTTGTATAAACCCAACTGTAGAAATTATTAAATTTATTATATATTTTTATTAAGAGAATTTGTGTAGCTTATTTTATGATACTTTTATTTCCCTAATTTTTTTCAGCTTGAATTACTTAAACAGTTATTGATATTTTCTTCCCAAGTGTTTTCATAGATTCTGTAATATGTCTTAGGGTACTATGGGGGAAAGATATCATGAAAGAAGCAAACTTATATAACATATAAGGTTATGAAAATGTAGGAAAACACAGGGTCTCTTTTTGATAAGTTGACATCTGTGCTTTCTGGGCACTTTCCCAAGACTTCTTCCCAAACTTTCTCTCTTTGTTGGGTGTGTTTGTCTCAGCTGGACTTTGCTTTCCTCCTTATTAGGCTGTAGTTCTTCCAGGAATTAAAAATCAAGGAAACCCCTAATTTTTCTGTACATTTTTGAACACGAATATACCCAATCCTGGATAATTTATAAAAAACAGAAGTTTATTTTTCTATCTTTGTGGGCTAGAAAGTTGAAAGTGAATTTGCTGGCACTATTGGTGCCTGTCTACAGCTTAGAGTCTACTTTCAAGGCAGCATTAGAATTGCTGCTATCTCCTGAGCATAGCCATGCTTGGGTCTCTTGATAGAAGCCTAAAGCAGAACAATGCCTCTTTATGAAAAGGTCAAAGTCCCATCCTTCAGGGCTCTACTCTAATGACCTATTCACCATGTAGAGACACCAACTCCTAATCCTGTTCTCTATTGTGTGAGTGTATGAACTTTGATTGACACTCTAATCTGAGTATATAAACTCTTCTAAAGAACTAAATTAAAGGGAGACATAATATAATATCACTATTAATTCAAATGGAAGCTGGAAATAATGATAACTGCAAAATTCAGCTTATGAAATAACAAAATATGGCACACAAGGGGAATAATGCCAAATTTCACATCTCTTCTCTGTCAACAATTTCCCCTGTGAATGGAGAATCTCAGGCAATAGGAAGATGCAATGTAATTGAAGGTGGACAAGATGATCTTGTGGACTTGTGGATGAGACTGAGTCTAAATAGATCAAAACAGTAGTGTGATCTATGCCTAAGTGGGTTTTCTGTTTATGGGTAAAAGACAAACAGTAACTCTACACCTATTCACTCATTTAGCTAATGTTTTAAACAGGTTGTTTTTAGATTCGTTGAATTTAAAGAATGACCACAACACAGTAGCATGTGCCTTTTCCTCATTACATTAGTGATATTTCTTGTCACTGGAACAAAAGGCCTGACAGAAATGGATAGCTTTAAACAGCCTTGTTTTGCTACAAGTTTGAATCTATCATTTCAATTATCTTAATGTGGTGTAATTGTAAAATTGGCATAGGCTAGAGTTGTTTTAGTGGAGAACCTCATCTAAGAGATTTCCCAGATCCCATTGAACTGCAGGTGGTCTGTGAAGGATTGAAATGATTATTGATTAAAATAGGAGGACCCAGCCAATTGTGGGCAGCATCATTCTCTAAATAGATGGTTTGGGCCTATATAGGTAAGGCTAGCTAAGCACAAGCATGAGATGGAGAATTTCCTCCATAGTGTTCCTCCATAGTGATTGTTTGAATTGGTTTGGTTTGGGTGCTACTTAATTTGCTGTCCTTAGTCCCTTCAATAATGTGCTGTATCTGGAAGTATAAGACAAACAAACCTTTTCCTCTCCCAAGTTGCTTTCCACCAGACTGTTTTATCACAACAGGAAGAATTAGAGGAATACAGAAATGTAGCATGTATGCTTCCGCCAGCCCAACAGCCCACCAGTCTGGGCCCTCAGCCGCATCAGCCCCAAATAACATTCAGAGACTCTGTATTTGATACAATCCTGTTGGCCAATTACCATTATTGTTTATGGGCTAGCACTGCCTTAATTATTAACCCATTTCTACTTATCTATGTATTTCCACATGGTCGTCTTATCCGGGAGCCGCGGCAGGCATCCTGCTTCTTCCCCAGGCTACATCTCGACTCCTCCCCCCTACTTCCTCTTTCCTCCTTGTCTCCTAGCCCCGCCTATCTTGCTATCTCATTGGCCACAGAGCTTTATTAACCAGTATGAGAAACATATATACAGAATAACATCTCCCATCACAGAAAGGCCTGACTGTCAGCTGGAGTGGCTCAGTGTTCAGTAGTGGGTGCATGAAACTGACTCTTCCCTTCAAGGTGGCTAGGACAGAGAGAAGGCATCCTCAACCTGTCTGGGCTGGAATCTTCAGTTCCCATCTCCTGTCCTTCTTTCACCACCAGCTGTGTCTCCTACCTTCCAGCTTCAAAGCAAATCCATCAACTATGAACAAAGTATTCAGAATCAGGATCCTATGAGAGACCTTTTACTTTGAACTATTGCATCCAGCACTCCCCAATTGTAACTTCATTTAAAACCCAGTAGAATGCTTATTTCACATTCCATTTTCCATTTTCCCTTCCCTTTGACCAATTCACTCTAGCTCAAACCCTCTTATGTTCTTAGGTGCTTTTTGAGGACAATTAAAGATAATCACCAAAAATTAAAAAGGTTCTAGTGTCTGCCAAACTATCTTCTGCTTTGCTTAACCATATTTTCTTTCAAATTATTGCCTCAAGCCCCATGTACTTTATTTGAAGGCCAAATTTAGACTTAGTTGTAAGATCTGCCAGGGTGCAATTCCACTAAAGGTTCAATCCAAGTATAACTTCTTACAGCAAATATATTTGTATATATTTTTAGAATAAAAAACTTACTAAAGCACACATATGTGCATCATTCAAAAGCAAAGTATTGATATTAACTATGGAATTGTGGAATGCCTTTTGCAATAACTTATTTAGTATCAGATGTCATTTATACACAACTTTCAAATTACCTTCATTTAACTTCATTAATGGGCCAATTAATGAAAATTCTGGAGTGTTTTCGTAGTAATTTTGGTGTTCACTTTTAGTGTAATTTTAAAGTTTTTATGTGTTTTGCTTTAAAAATAAATCAATAATTTTTACTTGCATTTGAAGTATACATATTTATTTGTGGAACTGCTGTGTGCATATTTGTATACTCATGTGTATGTATGTATGAGAATGATCAGTTACATAAAATTTCACATAAGACTGATATAAATACCATATTATTTAGGGCTGCAGAGATTGCTTACCTGTTGTTAAATATTTGTTTAACTATATAATGATGTGTTGCTGTTATACCTTGCATTGGTCTGGTACAAAGATGAATAGGCAATAATGAGGAAAGAGGTGGGTAAGACTTCCAAGCAGGGAGAGTAAGTAGGAGGATAGAGGACAAATTTAGACTTGGGGAAAGAAAGAAAAGAGATGCCAGGGGTGAACCACACGGATACAAAGGAAACAGGGAAGTAGGACATACACAATAAAAAAAGTAAAAATGCACCTAGGCAAAATGTAAACAAATAGACACAGGTTAAATTAAATTATGAGAGCAAATGGGATAAGCTGAAGCTAAGGCAGAAGATTCATAATTAATAATGAAGTATCTTTATTTGGGAGCTTGTTGGCAGTTCAAAGAAAAGCCCAACTACCCTTAGCAGTTAAGAGCATTTGTTCCTCTTGAGGAAGACAGGTTTCATCACTAAGCATCCTTAACTCAGAAGGACTAGAAGTTAGACAGATTATCTGATAGACAAAGAGAATGGCCATGTCCAGGTGTTCTAATTAGTGTTATTATTCCTGTGATGAAACAAAATGACTAAAAGCAAATGAAAGAGAAAGAGATCATTTGGCTTATACTTCTACATCATAATCAGTCATGGAAGGACACTATGGCAGGAACATGGAGACAGAAGCTGATGCAGAGACCTTATAGGCTTGCTCCCTACAGCTTTGTAGATTGATTTGTTATAGAGTACAGGACCACAGCCTATGGGTGATGCTACCCAGCCTTTCCCCATTAATCACTAATTTAAAAAAAATGCCGTAGGAGTCTGCCTACAGATGGATTACATAGAAGAATTTTCTCAGCTGAAGTATCCTCCTCTCAGATGATTAGTTTGTGTCAAGTTGGCACAAAACTATCCATCACACTAGGTAAAGATGGTTAACTTCCAAGATGGCTGTCTCAGCAAGTTACAGGCTGAATCAAGACAGGTTTATAGAACATTTGTGAGCCAATCTGTCATCCTCTCTTTCTTCAAATGAACAACCTCTAAATTAGGAGAGGAAGACTTTTCAGAGACTGTTAAAACTGCACTCCTCAAGTAGATAATGGGCTTCATCTTCCGAGTTCCTCTTCTGCTTTGTGGGGGTCTTTTTGTTCCCACTGCATGTGTTCATTTACCCTTGATATACTCCTTTATTCCCAACTGCCGATTTGTCTGCTGTTGTTTCTGTGTTGAGATATCTCCACTGCTACCTGTGATGGTCATGATTTTTCCTGCCCTTGCATTATTTAACTAGCACAGGAAATAAATCCCATCAAAACCCTAGTCATAGCAACTCTAATAAATTAAAACATTTTAAAATTTAAAAAATTATTATTATTGTGTTTGTATGAGAGAGAAAGAGAGATATGCATAATTCTAAATATAAGCATAGGGCATGCATGGAAGTCAGCAGACAACTAGTGGGAGTCAATAGTCTCCTTTAACCATGTGGGTTCTTGGGAGAAAATTCAGATACCCTGGGTGTCAGGTTTCAGCATCAGATGTTCTTAACTGCTATATTAGTCATTCTTCTCTAGAAAAAAAGGAACTTACAGAATGATTATATATGAAGGGGATTTATAAGGATGATTTATAGGCTGTGGACCAGCTAGTCCAAAAATGGCTGTGTGCCAATGTAAGGTACAAGAAAACAGTAGTTGTATAGTCCGGAGGCTGGAATATTATTTAAGCTGCGAGGCTTAAATATTATTGTACCATGTTTTTATGACTTCCCAATGCACCCTGCATGTTTCTGAAGTACACCTTAGATTATATCTAGTTTATATCCCAGAGGATGAATTGTGTTTGAAAAGTTGGGGTGGGTTCATTTCAAGAGACACAAATTTATCCCCAAAGATGGTAGATGTTAAATAAATATCCACCTATGCACTGCATCTTATTGCAACAATTTAAGATACTGTATGTCTTTTTTCATGTGTTCAGAAGTAAAGAGTCATATCATTTATCATGATATTCTCAATAAATACAAGAAAAAATTGATACTGTCTGAGGATGAGTCTCCAAAGATGTCAGAGTAGATACACGATATTTTTGTTAATTTCAGCTTAGTCTATCTCTCACATAAAATAAGACAATTGCTAGATATCATTTAAAATAAAATACAAAATATCATTTAAAATCAAATATTTCAGTATGTTGAAGTGAATCTAAAATGGTAATAGTGTGTGTGTGTATACATGAGCACACACATTGTGCACATACATATGCACATATGTATACATGATGTATACACATAAATATACATATATAATCAAGATATGCAGAGACAGCAAGGTGGCTCAGCTGCTGGAGTGTTTGGTATAAAGTCTGACAATCTGAATTCAGTCTCTTGGATTGTCATGGTTGAAAGAGAGAACTGACTCCCACAAGTTGTCTTATAAACTCTACATGTATACACACACACACACACACACACACACACACACACACAAACGTGCACAATGCTTAATAAAAACATGCAATAAATACTGAAGTTGTTTTGTTTTATAGTGTAGTTCTTACATGACCTAATAGTATTGTGTATTAGGTCAGATGTTCAACAGTTTAAACAGGAAAGAGGAGCAAAAATTTCCTGCTAGGTTTGGCTGCCATTCAAATCTAATTCATTTTATGTCAAATGGATTCAGTGCTTTCAAGGATAGAATTCAATTTAATTTTTTGGCAAATAAATGAGCTCCTGCTATGAAGAAAATACCATTGAAATTTTTTTCATAGCACTTTTTCATATTTAGAAATAATATTTTGATGGGTGAGTACAAATCAATTAACTAATATAGTGTGTGATTAAAACATCCTGCAATCTTTTAAAAATGATTTTGACAAGTACAACACTAAATGCCTTCATGTCTTATGTCCTTCCTCCTATGAATTCTTAGAGGCATATGTGAAACAGGTTCTTACAAAAAGACTTTATTTTGAACCCCCTTCATTTATCTCATTGTATGGTGGAAGGAAAAGCTGTGGCTTGAGGTTTTAAATGGTTCAGTACTCTGAACATCAAGGATCATCTTCTGTTTCTTGTGCAAGAAGTCTGAACTCAGCACAATGGCTGACTAGGTATGCTTTGCCTCTATTATGTCCTTAGACCTAAGAACTACATTGTATTGACATTATTGTCACTCATTTGATTTATAAGAACACACACAATATGAGCATTTTAGGAAAGTATTACTAGTAGCTTTCTGTGGAGTGAGATTTTATATACCTTTTTGTTTTAACTTAGAAAATTTCAAACAAAACCCAAATTATGTGTCTTCATTAACATAATCTAAATGAGAACACAATATATTATAGAATTAGTGAGATGTACAAAATCCAATTTCTAAATCTAAGTGATGCTTCCAAGGGCACCTAAATGTAAGTGACTTAAGGCACCAACTGGGGATTTTAAATTCCCATCTCAATTATGTTGTACTTGTCCTATTCATACCTCCCAAGAGATGGAAAAATGGAAGATGATTTGAAGTATATATCAGAAAAATTTTTGAAAATTAATCATGACAATTCATAACCTTAAGATAAGATCATTCATCAACAACTGATAATTTTATACAATTAAATGTAAATATAAATTTATATTATGTTAAGATCATAAAAATGCAAAATTAATGTATCAACTCAAAGATGATAAACATAATAGTTTTAAGAATTTTGTATCCTAGAAAGTACATATAATACTTAGATATTTCCATACAGGGAGTAATTTTTAACTGATAATATTATTAAATAATTGTATACATTCAAAATTTGAGTTTTATTCATATTATGAATTTTACAATATTAATTTTTTATTTGCTTGATAAATGGCATTTAACATATAAGAAAAGGTACAGTCCTTATAACTCTACTTTTTCAAATTAAGTTTCTCTAGTGAACATAATTTACCACAAATGTAAGATATAAAAATAAATGTAAATTTATTATTGCAAGAGGATAAAGCCACCTTTCAATCATAACAATAACTTACCAAATATTACATAGGTTTATTATATATATACATATATACATATATATACATATATATGACATGTTCATGCACAAATACATGCACATATGCATACATGACTCACTATTATAAAAGTTCATTATTTATTTCATACATCCAAATGTTTTAATGGTTTTACTTTTTACTTCATACCTGTCAATTTCTATATAGCAAGTATAATTTATGACAAATGACTCTGTCTTTGTCATTAAAAATATAAATATAAGCTCCACATCAACAGAAAATACACTATTATTCTTACAGTTTTACAAAAAGAGAATAACACATCTTCATTCAAAGCTGAATGTTTATGTCATAAGATTTATACCTTATGAAAATGAAGTCCAACATTGTCATAATAATTGATTTCAAAAAATATATTTGAGTTTTGGGCAAAAAGTACAAACTATACTTAATAGAATGTTAGCATAAAAAGTTTCGCTTCTCATATACAATTTAACATTTTATGATATATACCACCATTTTGATGCATTTTTCTATGTGCTTAGAATAGGTAAATGCAATCTTCTCTCAAAAGAAGTGAGGTGAAATACAATTTTTATGTGAAAAACCATTTAAAATCTATGTCATATGACTTTGGGTAATACAACACTTCTAAAAGTGAACCAAATCACTTTATGACCAGATTTATATTGAATCCTCTCTGATGTTGCTAATGTGCCTATCATTATTAATATGAATCACACTTATTATTAAATCTATGAAAATTATCTGTGAACTAATATAAGGAATATTTTGTTAATGTTTGAAAAATAAAATTGGAAAACTATACTTTAACCACTAGCTAAATCATTTCTTTACTTAAACATAAAGGATATATTTGTTCCCACCCAAAATTAAAAATAGCACTACGATGTAATTTAAATATCTCCATTCTGGTAGGTAAATAAGAAAAGAAATCTATATCTTGCAAAGATATTTCACTCTGTAATTGTTTTCAACATTATTCATAATGCCAATATATGGAAACAATCCAAGAGTCGATCAATAGGTCAGTGGATAAAAATGTAGCAATTGAATAATATGAAGCCATTGCAAGTGTGAAATCATGTCACTTGTAACAGGGTAGATATACATGAATGATATTATCATAAATGTAGTAAGTCAGAGGCAAGAAATCACATAGTACGCAATCTCACTTATATGCAGAACCTAAAATTGGCAAAATCCTAAAAGACAGAAGGGTTGTCAATAGGTGATGTATGGAGAAACTGGAAACCAAGTGTTCAGTTGAGGTGAACAACTTCTGGGACTGTTAGTTCAGTTCTGTGCTAATAGATGCAAATCAAAGTGGTATTGGTAAAGTTTACTGAATTTACAATATTTTTTTGCATTATGTGCACCAAGTATACTCAGCCTTTATGCTAATGGCAATTAATCAATGCACTTCTCAGACACGAATACAGGTAGTAAATAGCAGGGACTATTTCACTAGTGAGCATGTTAAAGGAAAATATGAGATATTTATCTCTATTTCTTTCTTAGTTTTTTAAATTCATTTTTTCATTGTTTGAAAATTTCATTGTTTGAAAATGTATGTAATGAGTATCAATCAAATACACTTTTGCTTTCACTGTCCTCCAAAGCTCTCAATTTGACAGCTGTATTACACTTCGTACCCAAAAGGCCAGAGATCATCCCAAAAGAGAGAACAGACATAATGTAAATGCCAGAGTCAGGGGACATTTGCACAAATACAGTGTTTATCAGTTATGAGGGTAACATTGCACACATGAAGTTTATGTGGCAGAGAGTGCTCACACAACACCTGAATAAGATCAAGCCAGACAAAATATAGCCTTTATGGGAGAGGGTCTCCTGAAATCCAGTTAGATGGTCCATTAGCCATGTACATAAAACTAACTTTAACTGAACTCATCAGGTTACAGAAAATATAAAAAGTGCATCATAATTTTAAGATAACAATTTTACTGAACCTGAAACTTGCCATTTGTGCTATGCTGGCTGGCAAGCAAGTTGCTGGTATCCATCTGTCTCTACCTTCCAAAGTTGAGGCTACAGGTATAAGCAGCTATGCTCAGCTTTTGCATTGGTGCCAACTTCATGTTTTACTTTTTCTTATAATTATTCCTGTTCTTGTAGTTCTCCATGCTTCAACATGAATTTTAACATGAGGTTTAAGAAGATATTGACAGGAACTACAAGACAACAAAGGTTTTCTGGAAAAAGCCAGTCATCAGCCTCTCTGAAGTCACGCCTAGGCATCTTCAGATTCTTAACAATTCCTTATGAATTCCAGGTCATTCTTATCTTGAATTAAGTCATCTGAAATTTAATTAGCAATACATAGAAGTGCATTTTCTTTCAAAATTAAAAGATGAATCAAAACTTTCAAGGTTCATTTTTCCCTTTTGAATTATATTCCATATTTGAATATGTGCTTTCTCTAGAAGAAAAATATATGTGCTTTCTCTAGAAGAAAAATCCCACTTGGTTCTCTATATTTATTTTTCTGTGAATACTGTTGGAAAGAATTCCTCCATGTCAGTGAAACAGAAGTATTAAATTTTGTCTAACCTTTCAGAAGTAAAGAAAATATTGTCCTTGTTGAAGAATCTTCTCATTTCTCAAGTGACTTAGATCAGCTGCAAAAGACTGACAGAGAGTAGAAGCAGCTATTTCTCTCAATCTTTTTCTTTGTAGTTTCTTTTATTTTAATGTCAGTGCCATGGATAAACTTCAAAATATATCAGGGTCTGGACTGTCCTTTGCTCATTATAGTCTTCTTGGTGAACTCTGTAATGTCTCTGTGTATGAGGCACATCTCAAAACACTTGAAATGTATTATCACAGTGAACCATCACCTATCTTTAATAAGATATGATTTTTAGATCATGTTTGATGACAAAAACACATCGTCATGTTGAAGATGAAACTGTTTCAGCCAAAGAAAAGACTAGGCAATATCTAAAGCTTCAGCCCTCAGGGAAGAGAGCCATTTTGGTTGTGAAATCAGGAACTTCAGCTATAGTGCTCCTGCCCTTCTCTCAGAAAAGAATTTTGCCCCTGATTGTCAATTGATAACCACGCAAAATCCAAGTGATTAAAATTAAGAAAATATTATCTTTCAGGTATGAGGTCAGAAGTTAAAGATGGGTAGGCAGGGTTATAGTTCCTGAATGTTCCATATGATAAATAATTTCCTTGAAATTGTAAAATATATAATCAATATGAAAAACATCTAAATGAAATCACCAAACAATTGATGTGACAAACCTCCATCCAGACATCTCTTGCCACCAAATCAAAGCTCCGGAGCCAGTTATAGGTTTTTTCTCATTGAGCTGTTGGTCAATGAAGCCCCATAAAAACCCCTAAACAACCCAAGCTATTGCAAAGGCTATTGGTTTCTCTTCACAACTGATAGTCAGACTCTGTTGCTGAAGACAACTTAATAACTTGCTGGCCATGGCAAAGTCAAAGTAGTGATTTCTACAGATAGTATTCATTCCACTGGAACGTACTCTATATGTCAACAGAGAAGAAAGATTCAACACAACTAAAACTCTGAAATCTACAATGATGCCCTGTCTGCAAGATATGCTAGTGCAATAATGTTATAAAGCTGTGTGACTAACTCATATTCTTGGATTTAAAGACCACTCCATGAGATAGAAACTATGCCTTACACTGCTTGGGTGGTGAAGAAACTGATACTAGATAGGTCATAGACCTAGAGGAAAAGAAATTACTTCTATTCTTCTAAAGGAACATAGAAATAAAAGTATTCATTCTGCTATACTCATAGATCAATGTCTTACTCAACCATCATCAGAGAAACTTTCTCTACCAGTACATAGCAATAAAAACAAAGACTTGGAGCTAGAGTGTGTGAAGAGATTCAGAAACCTTAGAACAATGGATCCAAAATGGGATGTCTCTGTCAAATCCCCCTCTGTCTGTCTTCTGGGCTCAGGGAACACTGGGGAAGAAGAGGCAGAAAGATTGTAGCAGCCCACGGGGACAGAAGACAGCATGGAAACAAGGCTTTCTAGACACAAAGGGACTGATAGATTCCCATAAGTCCTAGATCTACAAGGAGAAGTAGACACATGCCCCTATCCCAATCCTTAACCTATCTCCAACTGAAAACTGCTTGCAAAATATGTATTATTTTGCTCTAGCCGAGTCCCATTGGACGTAAAAATCAAACTTAAGGTAAGCAGGTCCCATGCCATCAGTAGATGGTCAACACAAAATGAATTCAATGACATTCATTGTTGGAGGTCTTTTTTTTTTAAATCTCATAATGCTTTGCCTGGGCTTTATTGTTTTTTTAACATTACAAATATTTTGCTTATCTATTATGGCTTCTGACTTTGTGTTTTTGTGAGATTTCTATCTGTGCTACAAGTATGTTTCCCTTTCCCTTGGCTTTTTCTCCTAAAAGAAAATATTGTACGAAAAATTTATTTAAATTTCAATAAAAAGGAAGTGTATAACCTTGAAAGTGGAGGTGCCATGAGGAAGAGTAATATAGCAGTTCCAGAAAGTCTTTCAATTTATTTATTTGAAATGCAATGAAAAGCCACTTTTATAGATATAAAAGCTATAATGAGCTGAGTGCTTCCACTTCCTGTCAGAAGTAACTATCATTAAGGAATGTTCTTACATAGAAATATTATATAGACAGAAAGAAAGGAAGAAAAAAAGAAAGAAAGAAAGAAAAGAAGGAAGAAAGAAAGAAGAGAAGAAAGTGGAAAACATCAGTGGCTATTGAAATAAGAAATAATACATATAGTGACATGTTGTGTAGCAAGAAGAATGTAGGAGCCTAAATGCCCTGGTTAAAATAATTATGCCTAAAATAGGTTAATTACAACTCAGAGAAAAGTAGTAAATGTCCAATTGCAACTAGAAATGCTCAATTGTCTGCATAATTATCCAATTGTCACCACATTTATTTGTTGTTTTAATTTTCTCTGTAAAATACATCCAATACACATGTATACATTTAAAATCTCAAGTAGACCACATTACACTTTTAACATAACATAATGTACTGTTCCCTGACTTTATTATTTTCTCAAAAACATTTCTAAGAGTGACATCTAATGTGAGTTGACTACAAAATTTAAAGCTTAACAGTGATAAAAATATAAAAGTAGTATGAATCACTTTATTTAACTATTAATTTGGAAATATATTAGTACATGTGTTCACTTTAGGTAGAACACTGGAGCGCAGTGACTTCATTTGCAGGCAGTTTGAACCATCGTGTAGACTTCACTTAGTTTAAGAAACTTATCTATCACATAACTTACTTTATGTGATGGATAGTTTTAGAAAACTTTAATTGACCTGTGAACTGGAATCACAGATAAAAAAACGTTAGCTTGCCTCACAAATTATTTTTGCCATGATACAGAATTTACTCAAAAAAAAGGAAATAGAAAGAAATAAAAAGAAAAAGAAGAAAAAACCCAACCCAACCAACAAAACAAAAACCTGAACAGTATGACTTATAATAATCAAAATCTCCAAAAGATATATAATTTACATAGAGTACTCATCATTTTATGACTGCTTGTTGAAATAAAGGATGATTTTACTTTCTATATGGAGACATATTTTTTATATTTTTTGTTGTGAGCCTAGCCTTTAATGGCTGAGCCATCTCTCCAGCCCTGTAGACATATTTTTTTAATCTTGGACTTTTTGGAGATAAAAGGTATTCAGAATCCTGAGAGTGAAGACATCATGGATAAAGGTTGTTGTGACAAAAGAGATTCATAGGGTCTGTTTATCACAAGAGTGGAGAACAGGAGAGAGGGACAGAAAGAGGAAAATAGAAGAACTGAAGGAGGAAGGAGAAAGGAGGGAAGTTTTGCTAAAACGGGAAAGGGCTTCTTTAAAATGAGCATTATAGACTTTGTGCCACAATTTCTAAAGTAATTTAAAACATAACTGAGGAAACTGCAGAACAAGAAATATTCAATACTCTTTGTCAGTTTTTAAATGCAAATTTGGCAAATAAATGTTTATTTAATCACTAAGGTTGAAATTTGCCTGCCCTTAAATGGCAGGTGGCAGATGCTCACTTTTTATTGTGGAAGACATTGTTTACCCTGGAAGAAAAGGTGAGAATGACTCTAGCAAAAGCTACTCTCAACTTTAAATTTGATTGCTTTGCTGAGTGAAATCATACTTCTAGCCTTGGATCCATAGTTTATGCATGAAGAAGATTGTTTGTTATGAATTGTCTTTTGAAATGTTTGAAATGTCTGCTGTTATATGGGATGAAACATGTATTTACAAGAATGGCTCCAAGTTACTAGAATGTGACTGTTTTTGGACATAGAACTTTGGAGATGTAATATGTTCAGTGAGGTCACACAGAAATAGAAGATATATAATAATCCTGTAAGACATTCATCTATATTTAAAAAGTAAAACTTGGACTTTTGATGAAACTGAGTGTTAAAAAAAAACAAAACAAAACAAAGAAACCTCTTTGAACATACACATGCATAGAAAGAAAACTGAGTGAGACATGCTGTGACATGAGAGAATGATAAATAGGAGCCAAGAGTGTAAGTCTGGGTCTGAGTACCCAACAAAGCTCTCAAAGAAATCAGCTCTGCTGTCCTTTAAATTCTAACCTCTAGGACTCTGTATATGAGACAGCATACCTTAAAGAAGTGTCAAGCCACCTAGCTTGTAGCACTGTAACTGGTATGGCTGAAAATTTTGACAGATAATAGACACCCTATAGCTCCTTCTATGTCATTCCAAATGCCCAAGTTTGGGGCTTCCTCTTCATGTATATTTGCAGTGGTGCCATAAAAAGTGTTTTTTACTTTTAAGATACAACAGTTTTTACTTTCCCTTTCAAGAAAAAAAAATCCAAGCATCAGAAGTGTCTTCTTTTCCATGTTTCTAAGCAAAAAGGAAATAAAAGGAACCCAAGAAAGCTCATTCTCAAATAGATTTTTTAAAGATTTATTTTAATAACAAATATTCTATGACATTGGTCAAGTTGTTTATTGAATGTGGGATATTTAATTTGCATATAGTCCCTTATGAAAATGTTTCTACATTAAAATTGTTTTAAATATTGAAAGGGATGATTGAAATAAGAAACAATTCTTAGAGTAATATGCTATAGAATTGTATCATTAACACTCAGACAAATATAATTAACATGTGGGACCCTCATTTTAACACATATGGGATCAGCACATACACATACACACGCAAAAACAAAACAAAACAAAACCAAAATCATTCAATCAAACAAACAAAAAAGCTGCTCATAGAACATAAGAAAAGGGGCTTCTGCTCTCTCCAAGAAACATCACCTCAAGGCTACCTCTTGATCATATACTGCCACAAATTATTTCCTGTTTTAGTTGAGTATCAAGAACACTTTAACTTTCCTATCCATTGCTGGGTGACAAAAGTGTCAACAATATTGATGGTAAATGTTTTTATTTCAGAGAAAAAGCTAAATGCTAAGCATAACCCTCCAAAACCCAGAGTTCATGGCTCCAACCTTGTCCTTCTGTCTTCTCATGTATCTTTATAGTAATGACATGAACTTGTTAATTGGGCTTATGGAACTTTGGTAAATAGTTTTACCCCTGTCTGTCATGACAAATAACTGTCTTGAACATCAATTAACATATACAGAGGAAAGTGTAGAAAAAAATATTTCAAAGCATGTAATCAATAGCAACATGAAAACAACACATATCTAATTTCAGCTGAAATATGAACACTTTACATCAGTGACAATAAAATAATGCAACAAGTCTAAACAAGCATGAATCATTCAAATGCCTATTGACTACAACAAATTCAACATCTATGTATCTTCAAAGGATCCCTTACTAATGTTCTGTCTTCTATAATGCATACACAAACACAAAAATGTTTCCAGTATTTTAGTATTGTCTTATACCATCTTTAAAATGTCCAGAGTAGTGAAATAAAAGTCAAGTTACATCATGATCATACATATGCACATGTAGGACCCTTAAAATGGTTATTATCTAAAAATTGCTCATTTTAACACATTGAAAATATAATTCCAAAGAAAAGAAAAATAATGAAAATTTGTATCATTAAAAACCAATAAATTTAGAGGTTGGAGATTTAGCTCAGTGGTCGAGAATTTGACTAGCAATCTCAACGCCCTGGGTTCAGTCCTCAGCTTTGGAAAAAATAAATTAATGGATCTGATTCTGGATTTTAAAATGTGCCATTCTTTTAATGAGTATACTTTATTGTTTGAAGGAATTACAGACTGACTAACATAAAGTTCAGGTTAATTTATGGTTCCTTTATTCAGGTAGAAGAAACTATACTCCGTTCACTGTGTAGGAAACACAGACTAGTCAAGTTGCTTCAGAGTCCACCAAACAGTGCATTTTACTACATGGAGACACATACTTAAAACTTCTGTGCTTCTTATTTCAATATTGTGTGAGATACTACTTTGCGACTTTTAATTTGACTTGCTCCATTTTTTGAAATTCCTTCTAGTTAAATATTAAGTAAAATATATTCACTGAATATTTTAACCTACTTTCACACTTTTACTTTAAAATACCCATAAGCACTGTGTACATTGGTGTAGACTTTTCTGCTAGTGGCATGTTAAATAATAGACATGCAAAATGCCATATCACTCCAGGAAATTTGGAAGTTTCCCAGAGACCATTAATGTTATATCAATTGACATGTCATAAAATTTTGTACATTAGTGATGATGTTAAATGCTACAGTGAGATTACTACCAATTAAAAGATGTAAAAATTCAACTTGGGAAAAGTTTGAACAGTCAGTAAAGAGATGTGATTTAAACAAGTATGTTCTTGTGAGAACTAAAGAAGCAAAATAATATGAAGGTCTTTCCCTGTGGAGGTAATGGAGCTGCTGTAGAGTGTATTTGCTTTGGGTGGATGCAGGTTCAAAGGTCAAAGATACTCATTGCAGAGTGTTAAAAAGGGAGACACGTTGCTTAGACTCTATTTAGACACTAATGTTATTCAAAATTGTTCTTTTTCCTAGACATAAAATGTGGTGCGAACATGTGGGGTGAGTCTAAAATCTCCCTGGGAGCCTAGCAATAAAACCAGAGAATTCTGAAGTAGCAATGACATGATGAATTTCCATAGCCTCCTAAACTTTCTATGCCAACCAGAATCTAAGAAATAGATGAGGAATCTTAACTTACAGAGACTGAAATGAACATGAAAAGATGGTAATTTGGTTCTCTGTAATTTGATTATAATTGAATATGCACAAAAAACAACTAAATATGGTAAGAAAACTAAAAATAACAAAGTAGAAACAACTTCCTAAATTCTCTCTCTCTCTCTCTCTCTCTCTCTCTCTCTCTCTCTCTCTCTCTCTCTCTCTCTCTCACACTCTGTGTGTGTGTGTGTGTGTGTGTGTGTGTGTGTGTGTGTGTGTGTGTTATGCATAAACATGGGAGGCTAGGCTTGCTTTCATCACTTGGGCACTTTACTTACCAGTATGAAAATATATATATTTTTTGTGCAGATGCAGAGGATGGGTATATGTGATCAGTTATGATCTGGCAACAAACATATTTACCCACTAAGCCACTCCTCATTTCCTAAATTTTTGTTATTTAGTTAAACAGTGCAACTTAGTGAATAATATATTTATTTTTTATTTAAGCCCTCACAATAATTATGATTTTTATACATTTTTATTTAAATTAAAAACAATCTTATTTCACATACCAATTATAGTTTCCTCTACCTCCCATCCTTCCATGCCACCCACTAACCCACATCAAATTCCTCATCCACTCCCTAGAGAGAGTGAGGCCTTCCATGGGGGATCATCAAAGTCTGTCACATTATTAGGGGCAGGACCTAGGCTGGGTCTAGGCTGAATCCATGTGAAGTGAATTCCCAAATTCTGTTCCTGCACTAGAGGTAAATACTGGTTTCACTGCCAGAGGCCCCATAGATTGTCCAGGCCTCCCAACTGACACCCACATTCAGGGTGCCTGGTTTGGTCCTATGCCTGTTCTCCAATGGTCAGACGGGTCTGTGAGCTCCTGCTTGCTCAAGTCAGCAGTTTCTGTCTAGTTCCCCAAGCATGATCTTGACCCATTTGCCCATCACTCCTCCCTCTCTACAACAGGAACTCCCAAATAATATATTTGAATATATGAGTAAACAAGCTCTTTCTTCTTTTCCTAGTCTTTACATCTCAACAAAATTATCACCTGTGTTAGAAAGATTATGTTAAGCAAGAAAAAATTGTATCATACTATAAAATAACTAAATATCTTTTTAATGCTACAATTTTGTAAGGGCAAAGAAGTAAATTATGTTTGGACAAAAAAGTATACCAATGAAATGCCTCTCAAATACAAAAATGAAAATTGTCTTTTAAAGTATTATATGTAATATTTTTAAATGTGAAAATAGTTTTGTAGACATGATTAGTTGTAAAAATATCACAGACATATCACAGGCACATTATTTATTAAACATAATCAATGTATGTAATATGAAAATCAACATAGTAACACTGAATCTTGAACTAGTCATCACTTAAATTATTTAAAATAATAAATAGCTATGTTTATTGAATTCTCGAAGTCATTAACTCAATGAAGATTTTAGAAACATATTCTATTTAAGATAAAATTTCAGAAAACAAGTGACTATTGACAAAATTTTGCCAAAAATAAAATTTTAAACTAATTTTGAAAGTTTGAATTCACACGGCCAGAGAAACTAGGAAACAAGGAGGACCCTAAGAGAGACATACATGGTCCCTCACAGAAGGGAAAGGGGACTTACCTGAGTAAATTGGATGCAGGCAGGGATTGGGGGGATAAGGAGTTAGGAGGAAAAGAAAGGGAGAAAAGAAGGGGAGAGGACAACATGATGGAGCAGGAAGATTGAGTCAGGGGAAGAACAGAGGAGAGAAAGAAAAGAGATACCATAATAGAGGGAGCCATTATAGGTGTAAAGAGAAATCTCACTCTAGGGTAATGCCCAGAGATCTAAAAGGATGATCCCAACTAACAATCTAAGTAATAGTGGAGAGCCAACCTTAAATGCCTTCCCTGATAATGAGATTGATGACTACCTTATATGCCATCGTGGAGCCTTCATCTAATAGCTGATAGAAGCAGAAGCAGAAACCCACAGCTAAACACTGAGCCTAATATCTGGATTGCAGCTGAAGAGTGGAAGGTGTGATGAGCAAAGGGGTCAAGAGCAGGTTGGAGAAACCCACAGAAACAGCTGACCTGAAGAAGCGGGAGCTCATGGACATCAGACTGATATCTGTGAAAACAGCATAAGACCAAACTAGACCCCCTGAATATTTGTCTCAGTTAGGAGGCCTGGGAAGTCTATGGTACCTCTGACAATGGAACCAGAATTTATCCCTAGTGCAGGAATGGACTTCGGGAGCACATTTCTGGTGCAGAGATACTCCCTTAGCCTAGAGACATAGGGAACAGCCTAGGTCCTACCCCAAATGATTTGCCAGACTTTGATGATCCCTCATAGAAGGCCTTACCCTTCCTGGGAAGTAGATGGAGAATGGGATGGGAGCTCTGTGGGGAGCATAGGAGGATGGGTGGGAGAGGAAACTGGGATCAAAATGTAAAATTAAAAAAAATAAAAATAAAATAATCCCACAAATGAGTACTACAACACTGGATGTGGTAAGAGTTATTCTAGATCCTTTATCTTAAATTGTCATAGAAAGATTTATTGAGGAAAAGAAAAATCACTTGAAAAAGAATGCCTCTTATTAAGGCTGAAAAACCATCAGACTTACTAGGAGAGGAGATGCCTAGTCTCACTAAAACTTGATTTATATTTTTCCTGAGACAGGGTTGTCTATGTAGTTTTGGCTGTCCTGTGACTTGCTCTGTAGATCAGGCTGGCCCTGGACTCACAGAGATCTCCTTCCTCTGAATCCTGAGCACTGGTACTAAATGCTTGTGCCACCAGAATCCTGCATGACATTCATTGACACTTGATATGCCACTGTGTGATATACATGGGGGGCCTCCACTTTTCTGAAAAGAAATGGAGAAAGATGAGAGGAGTAATGACAGAGAATGGGGAAGGGAGAAGGTGGGAGGGAAGAACTGTGAGGGGAGGACAGAGGGGAAACTTTGGTTAGGATGTAAAAACAAACAAATAAATAAGTAAATACTGAAAAGCAAAAAGGTAGAAAAATCATTTCCATCAGATTGCTGTAGGCAAGTCTGTAGGGCATATTATTTCTATTTATGGTAGTCTGAATGTAATTGGGTCCCATAATCTTATGGATTATGATGCTATTAGGAGAAGTGCCTTTGCTGGAGTGAGGAAGTGTGGCCTTGTTGGAGGAAGTGTGGCACTGTCGGGGCAGGCTTTGAGTTGCCCTATGCTCAGGATACTGCCTAGTGCCTAGTGTTTTAGTAAACTGTCTGTTGCAGGCAAGATGTAGGATTCTCAGCACAATGTATGCCTGCACTCTGCCATCTCCCACCATGATGATAATGGACTGAAGCTCTGAAATGTAAGCCACCCCCATTAAAGGTTTTTCCTTTCTAAGAATTTCTATGCTCATGGAGTCTCTTCACAGCAATAGAAAGTCTAAGAAACTGTTTGTTTGCTTACTCTTCTCTCATGTATTACATTCAGAACACAGTTTACTCTTCTTTCACTCTTCCCTGACCTCATGCCCACCCTTCTAAAGCAACCAAGAATGGGGCTGACAACTTTAGCAATCCCTTTGATTGCTAAAGATTTTTTGCTCATGTTGAGATTGAACTTACCTCTTAATCTTGGAGCAGTGGACATCAACTCAAAACAGAACTGTCATATGGTATCTTGGGTTATGTCCGTCTGGGAGTGAATCACTCAGAACAGAAGTGACAGTTCAATGATTGGATATCATGGGTGGGGTAAAAGTGGCAAACTCATGGTATTGCAAGGTTACTATATGTAAAGCCCCAGATCAAGGAGACTTTCAGGATAATCACAAAGGTGCATGTTGGAGAAGCTACAAGAGCTGATGGAATGGTTCATTTGGTAAAGATTTTCTGTGTGTAGCTGGCAACAGATTTCCCATTCTCATGTAGCATCAAGCAAAGGCTGACCACTGGTTAACTCAAATGCTTTACGGCAGAGATATAAAGATCCCTAGATATCATTGTCCAATTAGTCTTGCTGAATGATGAGTTTTAGATTCAGTGAGATATGTGTCAGAAAGCAAGATGGAAAATAAACAGTGGAAGTCCTCCCTGTAGCCTCTATACTCACAAGTACACATGAGCATATGCATAAGCAGGCACACACACACACACACACACACACACACACACACACACACACTCACACACCTCACAAACACATACACCCTACGCACCATACACATACACATACACTTACACATACACACAATCCCCCATATACAGACATGTACCACATACACACATCACACAGGCCAAACACCATACCACACCCCCCACACACATACACACACACACACAGTTTTTTTTAAAAAGACAGAATCATCTTTACTTTTGTTAGGTATGGAAATATAAACCTCACTTAATAGAGCAATCTTCCTATTACCCTTCCTGACATTCGTTATTTTAGTTCCAATGAATTGCCCTGAATCCTGCTGAAACATTAGGAGAAAGTAGAACTGAAAGGAAAAGTTAATGAGCCACACCCCTCTCACTGTAGCAGTGAAATTATAAAGCAGTGGTGAGTCATTGTTCTTAAGCAGAATAGGCTAATTTTGAGGAAGGCAGAGCATTTGTTGACATACCCAGTGTTGCAAACATGAATATCGTATTTCAGACGTGATATTGGACCAGTAAAAGCTGATATAAGCAAGTTATTTGAATTATGCCAAGGGGATTAGAAGGAAACTAATTATCTGTGCTTTCTGGTTCAGTTTCTGTAACTTACAAATTCAATTAAATAAGTAAGAAAGAATTTTAAAACTGGAAAAAGAAATGAATCTTTCCATAAATGTGCATTAATAAGATAAAGTAAGTCATGTTTTTCCAACTCCTTAAATATTACTCATGGGGTGCATTTCAAAGTTAAAAGTATAGTACTAAAATGTATTTTTGTCTTTGTATCTAATCATGGACATGTAGGCCTTCCTTCTAATATGTTTAATTCTACTTTGTTTATGATTTTCCTCACTCTAAAAACCATATCATCTCAGCATATGAATTCATTTTTTGAAAAATCAAATACTGTTATTTGATAGGTTCAGAATTAATTTAATATGGTTTTTCAATACATTAATCAAATTTTTACCAAGAAGATGCTTAGTATATAAAAGCTATATCAGCAGGTTTAAAGTATAAATAAAGCAGCAGAAAAAATATATATTGTTGTGAAGAGACATCATGATCATGACAACTCTAATAATAGAAACCATTTAACTGGGTCTGGCTTACAGTTCAGAGATTTAGCCCATTATCATGGTGGGGAGCATGGCAGCCGGAAGCCAGATATTATTCTGGAGAGTGAGCTGAGTGTTCTACATCTGGCTCAGCAGACCCCAGGAAGAGAGTGTGACACTGCCTGATTTGAGCATCAGAAACCTCATGCACACTTCCAATGTCATACTTATTCCAATAAGGCTACACCTACTCCATAAGCCACACCATTAGTAGTCCCATTTCCTGTGATCCTAAGGGGACCATTTTCATTTAAACTAACACATTCTACTTCCTGCCCCCCCATAGGCTTGTAGCTATAAGCTACTCTAACCTCAAAAGTCCCCATAGTCTGTCACTACATCAACACTGTTTAAATGTCCAAAGTTCAAAATCTCTTCTGAGACTCATGTAATCTCTTAACCCTAACCCCTATAAAAATCCAAATAAAAAATCATATCACATACTTCTAACATATAATGACACAACATAATAATTACTATTCCAAAAGTTTGGAGAGAGAACATAGTCTGGAAATGCTGCACTAAAGCAAGATTGAAAACCAGCTAGCCAAACATAAATTCTTGATCTCTGTCTGATGCCCAAACACCCTTCAGCTCTCCAACTCCTTTTAGCTTTGTTGACTGTAACACCCATCTTTTTCTTGCGCTGATTCTGATCCCTGTCAGATAGCAGCTATCCTTGGCAAATATATCATGATTCTGGCATTTAGTTCTGTTAAACTTACTGGTCTTGAGAGAACTGAGGAAGCCAAAGAAGCCACAGACAAGTTGGATCCATGGAACTGACCATACTAGGATCAAGGCCTCCTCAAAAGAAGACAACCTGCAAAGCCTCAAGGAGGCATGGCTATACTAGCTTTGAAAAAGGTTTCTGCAATGGGTGACTGCTTTCCTATCATGTTTTCAAGGCCAGCCACAGGCTGTTGATCTGTGCAACAAAATATACAGAAATATTTAAAGATTTTGTTTCTTAATTAAGCAATCTGTTCAGCTTAATTTTTTTGTGTTTTTGTTTGTTTTGGTTTGGTTTTGTTTGCTTTTTTTCATTTTATTTGTTAGGTTTTGAGGCTCTTTGATTTTGAGGATATGCTCTTTCTTTTGTTCTTATTGGTTTGCTATTTTTCTAAGGCTATTTACAGCTTATATTGTGTTCCCTTTAAGCCACTATTGAGTAAAGTGACTATTTTTATTAATAATAATAATAGTAATAATAATAATAATAATAATCTTACTGGTACTGTTTTTTCCATCCAACTGTATGTTTTGTATTTTTCTTTGCTCAGATTGCTCCTTTTTTATTATAGGTCTGCATATGACTGGCCACTAATAACCACATGACACAGTCAATGCTAGGCAGTTTTAAAATGTTCTCTGCCAAAGCTGTTAACCTATAACTCTTCAATTTTTAATTTTTCCTTAGGAAAACTTTTTTTAGAAGAGGACAAAACCCAGACACTTTTTCAGCAAAATATCACAAGAACAATCTCTATGTTAAATCTTAATATTCTTCTCCTCTAAAACTTCTTGAACAAGCTCTCCCACTGTTCAAATCACCTTCAGCACCACTGTCTTCCATGCTCCTACTAGTATGGCCCATTACGACTCACTTTCTAGTCCAAAGTTCCAAAAATGTTTCTTACTCTTCCAAGCAAAAATAATTCTAGAACAGAAAAATCCCAGACCCTGGCATCATTTTTTGTCTTAGATTATATTTCTGTTGTGTGAAAAGACACCATGACCATGGCAATTCTTATAGAGAAAAACATTGAATTGGACTATCTTGGAGGTTATAGATTTATTATATTATCATCACTGTGGGAAGCATTGTGTAACACAGGTAGACATGGTGCTGTAAAACAAGCTGGGTGTTCTATATCTGTATCAGCAGGCAGCATAAAAAGAGAATGGCATGGCCTGACTTGAGTATTTAAAACCTCAAATCCACCCCTACTAACATATTTCCTCCAACAGTGCCACACCACCTGAAACAAGGACACACCTCCAAATATTACCATGACCTATGGGGCTTTGAGGGACATTTTCATTTAAACTACCATGCCCATTTTTGGTTTTTAGACAGAAATGTGGGCAGATGTATGTATTGTCAGATGGTGGAATAATTGAATAAGGAAGCCAGCAGCATTTGACTCTTCCAAGGGCATGGGATCTTGGATCTGATGATCTTGCAGACACATTTGGTAAAGCAGCATTTGACATGTATCTGAAGGAGACAGGAGTGATCATTTGGAAATGTTGCATGCAACATTTCAAATGGTTTTCAAGCCAATATCATTGCTGACATACAATCTCAGGGAAAAGGTCAAAGCCTATGTCTGAACAGAGTGAAAGGAGGAAGGATGAGAGAAGAGAAGAAGGAGCTCTGAACCCAACTTGCAGAACTTTGGTGTGGCTGCAGATCTATTCTAAGAGAGTACAAAACAAGTATCTAGGAATCTTGGCAGATACTGAAGGCATAGGTTGCAGGTTGCTAGGGGACAAGTACTATCAAGTGGTCAAACTGCTCATATTTTAAAGATAATTAAGCAATATTTTTGTGGGTTGAATGTATGAACATCGTATCTGGCTTATGAAGTGTGTGCCAAGGTTTAAAGAGACAAAACAAGAATATATTTCTAAACATATGATATTTATGTTACTCTCTGTCTAATTATGGGGTCTGGCTTTGTCTTTTCTCTATCAGTTTTTTTCCAAACAAGCAAAATTTCTTGGAGTTACACTAATAAGGTTTCCATTTATTAATATCAATCACTGAAAACAAATTATGTTTCAAAACTGAATGAAATGAGCTTTCAAAAGTGTAGAGCTGGCATAATGGCTCATCAAGTAGATGTACTGGAGGATACCCAGACAGATGGGAGATTGATTGTTACAAGCCACATGGTAAAAGGAAAGGACCAACTCCTAAAATGTGTCCTGTGACTTCCACATATAACCGTAGCATATATGAGCCCCCCAACACAAATGAATAAATTTGTATTAAATATTTAATGAATGAGTTTAAAATCACAGGATGTATTTAAGCACTTTTATTGCTGTTATTTAATATAATAATATAAGCCCAGGGACCTCTGTGCAGTTTCTGGTGGTTATTTTGTTGATGTGTGTTCTTCCAAGCTTTAAAAAGAGAATTTACCCAATCAAGAATTTATTCTTCTGCAGACTCCACAGAACTTAGGTCACAAAACGGGGACATGGTGAAAGGAAACGGGTGACACAGAAATACAGATGGCAATTGAATTCTCCTCTGCTCAAATCAATCCTACAGCTATGGTATCAGAAATGGCCCTTAATAGGCTGTTGTGATACATCGCTTTCCTGTTCCCAGATAGGTAGTGAATCCATTACTCCAGGACCATCATTTGTACATAGGAAATAAACTATTCACATTAGAACCCTGCAGTAGGGGAGGGGTGGTGCCTGTGCTGACTGGACAGATACTAGCTCTAAAGATATGAGTAGGACATGTAAAAGGACAAAATCACACCAACCACTATAGTAGAGTTACACAGAATTACTTGAAGCATAGGAAAAATTTCAAATGTGTCTTTTCCTGTGGGTGTTTTAAAAAATTACTTAGGTAAATTATTTAGAAACTCTTTTCAATTTCCATAGGGTTATGTGTAATGTGAAGGTTTAATCATATTAGTTCCAACACAGTCTAAGTTCACAAATACCTAAAATTTTATGGTTTCAAAATACTGTAAGACATCAAGATATTTAAGCTATATATGAAATTATTTCTATTTTATCATAAAGCAGTACAAATAGGGCAGCATACAATACACAACGAAGGCCTTCAACTTATTAAAAAGTCATATATTAAGTGAACTGGAAGACTGTTCTCTAAATCATCTGTTTTTGAGTCCCAACATCAGAGTTTTAAACAGTATGGTATCTTTAATTACTCTTAGAGTTTCATAAAATTCAGAAATAAATGGTTCAAAGAAACCATTTCATATACTGTATCCTAAAATGACTATATATATATGTTTTACCTTTTCAAATTAAAAGTCAAGGTATTTGATATGGACACTGTTATGCATGCCAATAATCTCAGAATTTATGAGGTGGAATTTGTGCCAGAAATGTGAGATTATTCATGTTTAGTTATATGTTGTTAGACTTGTCTAAGACAGTCTCAATATAAACAAATAAATTGAAACAGTATTTATTTTTAAAAGTCATTTATGTTTTCTTATTCTTATAATTCTATGACTCAGGAGACTGAGCAAGGACATTTCTGTGAGTTTAAGGACAATCAAGAAAAAACTGAAGTTCAGGTCTCTCTGAACTAGAATGTGAGACCTTGTCTCCCCGCCAAAAAACAAAATGATAGCAAACTAAGATGATCTTATTAGATCATGCCAGGTCTTCTGTGTCATTCATTTAAAAAATGAAGGTACACATCTCCAGAAAATTACAGTAAAGCATTGAAGAATGAGATACATTTTTGGGGGAATGAGTTTGTCTACCATAAAATTGATATTGGTGTTTAATTTGGGTTTAACTTGTAAAATTGTTTATCCATAACAATGTTATCCACTGATCTTGACAAGTAGTAATTTAGAGGCTTTCTGAATATCTCAACTACAACTTCTCAATCTGTTAACAAAATGTCATCATAGGTATTGTTGCTAAAAAATCTCTTACATCCTGAATAATGACAATGATTTTATGTTGAATGCACAAATAGCATTGATCTTTGCCTTTGATAGCATTGGGGCCACTCAGGAAATCTGCAGAAGTGTAGAAGTATGGGACATATTAAAAGTTAACTATAAGAACTATAAAAAAGAGCTAAACATGTGAACAACTCACATCTCCATGAGAGATGTAATTATGCAGTTACAGGAACTTAGGAAAAGTGGGAGTACAAACATTTGTAAAATTCGGATGGATGAATGTGTTCCTTTTGTAAACGTTTTTCTAGTTATATAGGTGGTCTGGGTTGTGCAGTGTTATTCATCCATACAACGGCTTCAAATCAAGTCACTCCTTCAAAACATGTGGCCTAGGAACAGAAATCTAAAGCCTTCATCAGTGTGCATGGGCAGACACAAGGATTTTATAGAGAATTCCCAAAGCACAGACCACAGAGAGCAAGATGGCATTGATTATCAGCTTGGATCTGAGTGTAGTCATTATACTGGCTACTCATTTCTTTTATTTTTCACTCTTTCCCATTTTTGATGCAGTAGTCTTCGTGAAAAACTAAGCTACCTATATATTTATGTATCTATGTGATAGGAGATGTCGTTCTCTGTGTGTGTGTGTGCGTGTGTGTGTGTATACAGAATAAAACACTGTTTCGCCAATAGAAGCAGAAAGATAGGAGGGACTATATTTGTAATAGAATAGAGACTCAGCCTAAATTATTTCTCATGAATAACTTGTATAACATTGCTGTCCTAATTGACTCTAATTGCCAGCTTGATACAGCTCATAGTCATCTGAAAGAAAAGCTACCATTGATTAATTTCCTACATCAGATTGACCAGTGAGCATATCCATAAGGTTTTTACTTGATTATTAATTGCTTTTGGAGGGTCTGCCTTATGTTGGTCATCCATTTCTTCATACATTTTTCTGAGATATGTAAGAACTTAACTAAACATAACTGAATCAACTAGCCAGAGATCAGTATTCTGTGGATTCTGCTTTAATTATTGCTTGAGTTTATTTGCCTTGATTTCCCTCAGTGATGCACTATAGCCTATAAGTTTAAACAAACAATTTTCTCTCTCTCTGTTGTCTTTGGTCAGAATATTTTATCTCAGCAGAGAGGAGATGATTTCCCCTTTTCTCAACCTAATCTTTTTTTTTTTTTTTTAATCTTACAACAATTCGAACTTTTTCCATTCTCGTCATCACTGATGAAATTGAAACTTCATGACCAGTTCTAGAAAGGCACATTCTTGTTTATTATCTACCTGTTTCCTAATGTGAAAAGTTTTTGTAGTTATTTATGGCTGGCAATACAGAGACAAGGAAAGAATACAAAAATGTTGTTTCCTTGTTTCTGTGTATTGAAGATGGTCAAGAGAATGGAAATCCCCTACTGATATAAGATGAAGAATAACCTTTGACTGTTTCCCTTGCCAAAGTTAAATCATTTCATTGGTACTAATAAAATAAATATGATGAGGTAAGAAAGAACATTGCTTACACTGGGGATAGACTACATAAACATCTTTCCTTTTAATTGCAGTTTTAATTTATTTATTTTTACCTTAGCCTTATTAAAATAGAATATAAAAGTACATATATTATTTGTATACACTGTGCCATTTTTATATGCATATACCTTTTGAAATGATTATATAATATGATTTGACACATCTATTACCTCACACCCCTATTTGTGATGATAAAATTTACGTTACTCTCTTAGTAACATTCTAACATAAATTACTATCAACTTTCATTGCCATACAATAACACAGCTCTCCAGAAGTTTCTTTCCTTGTTCAATGGAGACTGTTTCCCCTTTTTTATTTATTCTTTTCCCCTCTGAAGCCCCAAGTAACCATTATTTCATTCTCTACCTCTGTAAGTTTGGGTTTTTGAACATGTTTACATAGGAACTCACACAAGATTCATGTTTCATTTTTATTTGTTCCCTCAATATATTGTATCCTTGTCTCATTATATTATCACAAATGAAAGTTTCCTTTGTTTGTCAGACTCAGTAGTCAATGATTATGTATTCATTATAAGATATAAAAACCCATTTCCAATACCAATTTCATTAAACATTTTCCTTATATTTTTTATCCTATGTGTTTAACTGTTTATGTCTTTAATCCATCTTGAGTTTATTTTTAAAATAGAGTGAGATGAGAGTCCAACATCCTTCTTCTGTAAGAAGACATAAGTTTTTGCAGGGCTGTTTGTTGAAGAGATTCTACTTTGTATATTTTATGAGCTTGGCAACTGTGAAGGTTAATTTTGATGTTCAGTCTGGTGGAATTTATCCACATCCAGGAGTCAAAACCCTCAGCATATTAGTGAAAGAGTTTCTAGATTGTATTAATTCAGGAGGGGAAATATACTAACAGTGGCTGGCTCTATTCTGTGGGGTGAAGTCCTCAAATGAATAAAGGGAGAGCAAGGTGAGTACCAATAGCACATCTTTGATTCTTGACTATGGGTATAAATATTTTCATTTTACAATGGCTCTAAATCCCTATTGCCACCTCTGAAGGTGACCCTAGGAAACACACAAAAACATCACACTCCTGTTGCAATGTGTCTCCTGCCATGATTTACAGACCATCAAATCTATGATATAAACCAAGCCCCCATTTTCCTTGAGTTGATTTGTTAGGTGTATTTTCATAACAATGAAAACATTTGCTGTCACAATTAAATGCCCATGAGTGTGTGATTTTGTTTCTGGGATCTTTAATAAGCTTAATTTTTAATAACAGTGTTCTCACAACCATCCCATGGAAAATTGATTCTGATTTTATAGAATATTCTGAAATCAAATAGTGTGTTTAAGATTTCTATTAGTATCCAATTCATTCAAGATTCTTTTTGACATTTGGAGATTTTCTCTTCCTCACAGAGAATAATCCACTATCCAAAGCAATCCAAAATCTAATGCAATCTGTGTCAGTTAACAAAAGTATAATTTTTAAGAGAAGGGGAGAAGAGGAGGAGAGAGGTGGGCATGAGGGAGCAAGAAGATTGAGTCAAGAAATGAAGAGAGCAAGAAAAGAGAAACCAAAATAGAGGGAGTCATTTTAGGTTTAAAGAGAAATCTCCCACTATGGAAATGTCCAGAGATCTACAAATCTAACAATCAAAGCAATAGTGGAGAGACTATCCTAAATGCCCTTTCCCAAAAATGCCATCCTAGAGCTTTCATCCAGTAGCTGATGGAAAGAGAAGCAGACACCCACAGCTAAACACTGGATTCCCAATTTATAGAGGGAGAAGGGATGTGCAAAGGGGTCAGGACCAGGCTAGAGAAACACACTTAACTAATGACCTGAACAAGGGGAAGCTCATGGACTCCAAGTCTGATAGCAAGGAAATCAGCGTAGGACTGACAAAGACACCCTGAATGGGGGTGTTATTTGGGATGACTGGGCTTTCCATGGGGCCTCTAGTAATGGATTAGTATTTATCCCTAGTATAAGAATGGACTTTGGGAGCCCATTCCACATATAGGGATACTCTCTCAGCCTAGACACATGGGGGGAGGGCCTAGCCTCTGCTCCAAATGATATGACAGACTTTGAAACTCCCCCATAGAAGGCCTCACCCTCCAGAGGGAGCAGTAGGGGATGGGATGGGGGTCAGGGGAGGATGGGAGGGTGAATAAACTGGAATTGACATGTAAAACCAAGCTTGTTTCAAATTTAAATTAAAAAAATTATCAAAATATTATTTTATAGAAAAAATAATTGGTAGACTACTTTGAATAAACCAATTGGAAATATGAATTCCCCCTTTCCATGAAGAAGGGAGAAGGTATTTTATATCTTCATATTTTCCCAACGTCTACAGACATTTTATAGTTTGTGTCTCTATATCTGTTATCTTTGTTCTAGCATTTTATGCTATTGGATATTGGATTATATTATTGTGTTCCTGTTTGGATTATATATAAAAATAATTCTAGAAGGTAATGTACATAACATGGAACTTAATGATCCCCTTTTCCTTGTTTTCTAACAATGAATGGAGATTCTTGAGTGGCAGACAAATTATGAGTCACAGATCCTCAAGTAATATGTTCAGAAAAGAATCATGCCTTCAAGGAAGAGAAAAATAATTCAGTCTTAATTCTTCTGTTTCCTTATAAAGCAATACTGTTAATCATTCCATTTGCTCTGAACTACTCTTAGTAACTGGCCCAGTGTGAACTCAAATGAAGTGGACAGTCTTGTGATTCATTTGAATATGTGCCTTTGGAGAAAAGTCTGGCAAGCTGTTTTTAAGAAATTTTTTTATATCATAACTATTTTAAAAAAAGAGAAATTTAATCATGTGTGCCTTTTTAGGCTCTACGTATTTATTACATTATTTAACTAAAATTTCTACATGGAATCTTCTTTAAATTTAATGTTTCATTTTTGAAATATAAGTAATGATACCAAAAAGAAAGAAGAATAAAATATAAAGAGGCAGGGAGGGAGAAAGGACCAAAGGAATGTATGAGTGAAGAAAGGCTGGAAGGAGGGAGGGAAGAGAGGAAAGAAGAAAGGTATAAGGGAAGGAAGGAGGGAAAAAAGAGAAAAGGAAAGAAAGAGAAAGGCAAGAAAGGAAGCAGAAAGAAAGGGAAAGAAGCAAGGAGGAATAGAGGGAAAGAAGGAGGAAGGGAAGAAAGGATAAAAGAAGGGAGGAATTAATGGAAGAAGGAAGGAAGGGAGTAAGGAAAACGAAAAAGAAGGAAGTAGGAAGGGAAGCAAGGAAAGAAGGTTGGAGGGGAGTAAATAAGGATTAAGGTAAAGAAGAAAGGAAGGAGGGAAGGCAAGGAGAACCATAAATGTTGCTACCTCTAGGTATAATACTCTCCTTCTGAGGCATGCAATTTTTGCTTCTGATGTTCTGATTCCAGCAGTAGCAACTGCTAGAAATAGTATTCTTAGAACACTTTGATAACAAACATTGCTGACATGAACAGCAACCTACTATACAACAACGGAGAAGGTGAATTTCAAATCAAATGATAATTATTCTTCTCACAGGCCCAGCGATAATGCAGCTGAATTGTTAGGATTTTCTATGCGGAAAGCAAATTAATCTTTATTAATCATTGTGATTGCATAATGTCTGGATTTGAATGTCTGATGTGTGCATGGCACTATCCTCTTCCTCTGGCAATCAGAAGTGTGAAAATAAACCTTGCACTTTAGAAGGAATGCTGACTATTGAAAAAAAACAGATATAATCATGTGCAAAAAATTAAAAAAAATACTTTGCAGGAGGAAAAATATACACTATGTCAGAGTTGCAGACACCCTCTTTTATGTTAATATATGCATTGCTATGTGTCAGCGTTGTGAAAATAGGCAATGAAATGAGGAGGCAGGTGGCCAGATAAGCAAAGAGAATTTAACAAAAAAAAAAAAAAAAAAATTCATGTGCATTCTTTTTCCAGAGACTCTCTTTAGAGCTTAATTAATACCGTAAAATTTAATTCCTTCAATGATCTGTACATAGCCCCAGTTGAAACTGCCATTAGATGCTAATTAGTGAGCAAGGTCAAGTTCCATAATAAATAAATAAATGCAAACACAAACACATGCTTGGTGCAGCCATATCCAATAAGGATGCATTCCTACTTTTGTGTGTTTTCATTTGCTAGTGTGATTTAGACTGATCTGTGAGTGCATTCTCTGCCTGTAGCCACTGTACACACCAATATCCACTGAATCCTGTGCTTTCGATTAGACTAAGTACCCACAAGTTTTACTTTCTCTTCCCCTGGAACTTAACTCCCTTATGATCTTAGAAGTGCTGAGCTTAATTATTGGCCTGCACTATAGCATTCTAATGCAGATCCCAAGGACTGGTGTCATCTTTTGAGTTGATGGATATGTAATAATGCTTTTCTCTAACTAATAGTGCATTAATTCACAGTTTGTGCACTATTCTTGATATTTTAAGAAAAAATATCTTACCACTGTTACGGCATGTTGTTCCTGCCAGCCTCCTGATCCTGCTGCCATTGTCCTGTAACCACGTGTGCCCCAAATAACACTTAGAGCCTCTGTACTTGATACAATCCTGTTGGCCAATTACCATTATTGTTTATGGGCTAGCTCTGTCTTAATTATTAACCCATTTCTACTTATCTAAGTATTTCCACGTGGTCGTCTTATCGGGGAGCCGCGGCAAGCGTCCTCTCTCCTTCCTGGGCTACATCTGGACTCCGCCTTCTACTTCCTCTTTCCTCCTCCTAGTCTCCTAGCCCCGCCTATCTAGTTTTCTATTGGCCACAGTGCTTTATTAACCAGTATGAGAAAAATATATACAGAATAACATCTCCCATCATCTCCTCTTTTCTGTCTAAATTAAAAGAAGGGGTTTAACCTTAACATAGCAAAATATACCATACAATAGTTATCAAATAAGAATCACAGTTAACAATATTTAGTCCATTAACATTTTGTAAGACTTAAAAGAAAATGTCATCTATCTTATCTTTGTAAGTCTAAAGTCCTATATGTAACTTATCTTTAATCCTAACTAAGGAAAACTGTAATCATAACTACCTGTCTTCAATTCCATCAAAGACCACAGAAGGATAATATATAAACTCTAGAAATGACAGAGACAACTCATTGCCTGGTCAGTCACTCAAAGTTCTTCTGTAATGTTCCATCTTCAGCCCATAGGCCATAGTGTGTCTCCAGATTCCTCAACCAAGCAGGAAACTTTAAACTGTCCACCTGTATTGACAGTGTGTCAGTCACTTTTCTCTGTGTCCTGTAGACTGTCTGGCTGTCTGGCAGCCTCTTCCATGAAGCAGGAATCCTGTAGCAATGTCCATCTTGCATCAGCAGTCACCTTTTTGTGGGTCCTGCATGTCCAGTTTCTACAACATAAAGTCAAACAGTCCAGAAGAGCAGTGCCTTGCCCAAATGGCTAGTCTTGCCATATTAGAAGCAAACTTCATAATGTGTTTCTTCGATGTCCATCTTCCTTTCTTCTGTAGGTGGTGTTACCAGGAGCAGTTGTGCCTCATTGTCAAGAAAATCCCTAAACCATTTTAAATGCCATATTCTGTAGGTCTTTGAAAGGTTTGAAGAATGCCTATTTATCTCAAATACATCTCTGTATATCTAGAAATCCTAACTAACTTAACTCCAAGTTTTGACTATCATAGGCAATTCTCTAATCTGTACTAAATTATACATTACATTTTCCAATGAGCTATATAAACACAATACCTAAACAAGAGGAGAAATATACATATCACAAAATTGACCTTAAATTGTATCAATAAAAAAAATTCATTCCAAAGCAAAATATTCATATCTATTCCATAATTCCCTTTTTACCTTTAAAAAGATTGCTTGTGGCTATAGCCATTTATAACCAAGTCCATTTAAATGAAAACAAACATTTATAAACAATATTTGGGAATTTGGGCGTTGTTCTTTCCAAACTACTTCCTGCTGGTAGAGGGCGCTGTCATAGGGGTCCAAAGAAGACGCAGAAATCTTGCCAGTAGTCTGCAAGGCTTTGTCTCAACTGCTTTGAATGTTGGATCACCTGGGGAGCTGTTTCAGGGGGTCTGGCTTGATGAAAGCACATTAATCTGGAAGAAATCCATAGCTTTTCATTTTCTGTGGAAACAAAAATAGAAATCCTTTTCCCCAATAACTTGTCCTTAGGCTTAAATTTTGGAGTCAATGCATTTTTAAAATATATAAATTGAATTAATCCAGCAGCATTTCTTTTATCAGTTGTTATTTTCTCAGCAATCAAATAATTTAAAGACAACAGAAGCGCGTATAGTATCCAAAATCTCTCTGTGTTTTCCATCTTTACGTGGCTTTTTTATTACTCTATTTATTCTACTTCTATTTTTACATATTTTGAGACAGGGTTTCTCTGTGTAACTTTTATCTGTCCTGGAATTCATTGCATATCAGGTTTGCTTTGAAATCACAGAGATCTGCTTGCCTCTGTCTGCCAAGTGCTGGGCTTAATGGCGTGCACCACCACATTCTACTTCCTTTTTTCTTTTTTAAACCATTGTATCCTGTTTCTTTTTCTCTCCCAAGCCAGTGTATTTTTTAAAACACAGTGTAAACCTTCATTGCAGCTCTTGTACACACCAATGAATTGTTAACAGAGCTCTTTAAAAGCAAGGAGGCTTTTTTGCCCCTTATGCTAATTGGAAACCTCCCTTAAAGGAGCCGCACAACTCTCTTTCTACAACAAAACAAATCCAACCAAGAAAATGCTGTTACTAAGAAGTCTTGCTAGTCTCTGTTCCTTTGTTTCTAAAACATTTCTTAAGCTCTTATTAATTTTAAGTGAAAGTTCTTATAGCCACGTTGGGCGCCATTTGTAGCGTGTATGTTTCTGCCAGCCTGACAGCCTGGGCCCACAGCCGCGCCAGCCCCAAATAACACTCAGAAACTCTGTATTTGGTACAATCCTGTTGGCCAGATACCATTATTGTTTATGGGCTAGCTCTGTCTTAATTATTAACCCATTTCTACTTATCTAAGTATTTCCACATGGTCGACTTATCGGGGAGCTGTGGCAAGCATCCTCTCTCCTTCCTGGGCTACATCTGGACTCCGCCTTCTACTTCCTCTTTCCTCCTCCTAGTCTCCTAGCCCCGCCTATCTACTTTTCTATTGGCCACAGTGCTTTATTAACCAGTATGAGAAACATATATACAGAATAACATCTTCCATCATACCACTTCTCCTTTTTGCTGGTTGCAAAGTGTATTTATCTTCAGGAAAACTGTAACATTATCTCAGAGTATTTGTTCCCTACCACAACATATGACTGTTTATTGTGTTTGGGCTTCATTGGAGCTATATTTTCTCTGCAATATTATAGTTCTTACACTGATTACTTTATCCTTGCTCAGATATTATCTGAAATCAGCATATTCATGTTTCCTCCTTGATAAACTGCAATTGTATAAAATTCAGATAAATGTCCATCACATATTCATTTTGTTATTTTTATAAGCATTTTTCTCTTTGTCAATATAGCTTATTCTACAAAGACTATTGTTATTGCATAAAACATAATGTAACCATGGCTATGCTTACAAGAGAATAATGTGTCTGTGGGAAGTAGAAAATAAAAAGCCTTGAAATCTGTGACTCCCCAGTTCTGGAATCTGCCTTAATGCAGTTCAGTGTTCTCACTGTCAAAGTAGCCAGTGTGTGAACTGACTGTCTCAACTCAACCATGATTACCCCAATCTGGAAAACTGTAGTCGATCTTAAGGACACCAACTTGATCTCAAAATTTTGTGCTATAGATGAATCATTAAACCATGTGAATTTAAAAACCTCACTCCAACCAAGCTCTAAAGACACACACATGCACGCGCGCACGCACGCACACACACACACACACACACACACACACACACACACACACACACACCAGGACTTGCAAACTCTTTTTTCCCCCTAAGGACACAAAAAGCTATAAAAACATATACAAGAGCCACCAGGGTATGGTGAACATACCTAATAACTCAGTTGATAGCTCCTTACATGATACAGAAAATGCTGATGCTCACAGAAATCATTTCTTCAAAGAATACTAACATGTAGTAGTCAACAGAATTACTCAAAAGGTAAGATTAGGGAAGATAATTTGAATAGCCTTTCTGTGGTCCAGCTTGTTATATCCAGACATTCTGGTATTCATTAACTTGATGTTTGAACTAAAATTTCCAATGGGATATTATATAAAAGTTTAAAGTATAATATTTTTTTCATTTAGCTAATTCACCACTTCATCCTGACCTTTTTGACATGTAGGGTTTACACATTAAAATACACCAAATTACAGCTGCACCTAATATAAAAAAAAATTAATAGAAATTCTTGAAATGTCACTTAGTATTTTTTAATTAGTGTTTTTTTAAAGTCAGATGCTTTCTGTTTTGTTGCTTATAAATCAAGGTGTGTGTAATATTACAGAAAGAAGATTTCATGTAATATCTAATGTATCCAACTTCTAAACATAAAAGCAAACCTTATACTTTCATGGAAAGAGAGATGGTCATGGACACTAGCTGAGCAAGTGTTGTGGATTGAATGAGAAATGTTCTCCAAATACTCTCACATGGAAAATATTACTTCTCAGTTGGTGGGGCTGTTTGGAAAGGCTATGAAGGAGACTTTGCAGGTGAGCTTTTCAAATTGAGAATTTCTTAATTTCTTAAAATATAATCTCCCCATTTCCCCTCCCCCAAACATTCCCATGTAGCCCCAACATGTTCTAATTCCATTCCATTGACCCATTTTCTAAATATAAAGATACAACCAGCTGGTCAATCAGTAATACATTACTCGTGTATGTGTGTGTGTGTGTGTGTGTGTGTGTGTGTGTGTGTGTGTATTTGTGTACTCAGAGCTGATCACTTGATATTGGTTAATCATTGGGGAGCTGTTTCCTAAAAAATAATATATTTTTTTTTACTCTTAGCATTTAATAGCTATCTGTGGTTCCATGACTAGCATAATATGATAGCCCTATTGACATTCATACCATGGCAGTAACCAATAGTGCTTTAATTATCCTTAAGGCCCTTTCAAAAGAAGGAAAATCATGACTGGTACTCAAAACCTAGCCAACTTATCCAGGCTAATAAAGGCATGGATCTTGAAAGATCCCCTCTAGTATATTAAAACCCACATAATTCCTAATTGCAATCCAAATATTTACCATTATATAAAGAGATAAATGTGGCTTTCACCCCCTCATTAAAGAAATTTTATTATTTTATTTTTGTTAATTTTTTTTTAGAAACTTCTATTTTCAACAGACAGAGACCATTACAAAGAAAAATAAAACCTATCAAGTGTACAGATCAGGTGATCTTTTGGAAAACAGTCACAACTGATACATCTATAAGGTAATTTTACCTAAGGCTCAGGTAATGCCAAAGAAGGAGAGGTTGTCTGAAGGAAGTGTACCACAGTGTCTGGGCTTTGTTGTTACAACTTCCTATTTAGCCTCAGTACATTCCTATTGCTAGGCTACCCTCACGCTCCTGTTACCATCCCTTCCATTCTAGATTGGACTAAAATCTGCTTCTTTCTACTCAAAATTTTTTTGGGGTTATTCTAGCATATCTATATAGAAATCACTATTACAGTAAGAGAAAAGAGCTTAACTTAATATGCATCACCTACATAAAAAGATATGATCTGGCTACATGCCAATGGCCCCAGACCTTTGGCCCAGTGCATGAATGAGGATTGTGGGGTCTTATTTGGCCGTTGCCCTGTCTCCAAGAAAATTGACAGTCCTGTTTTCAAAGGGATAAGGCCGAAAGCACTGAAGCATAATACTTCAGGTCCTCCTCATCAGTCCTTCACTATTCTGAGACCTTTACACATGTCCTTGGATATTATGCACACACACGCACATGCACACACACATGAACATATACATAAAGAAACTTAGTGTTTCCTGTTACTTAAACACTATATTTCTCTATATTTCATGATCAAGGTATAGCTATAAAGTAACAAATATAAGGAAAAAAGAAACTTAGAAATGCATATAAACAGTTTTGTATTATTATTTTTTCAAGGGCATTATGTATTTGTTCCTCAACCAATGCCATCATATATTATACTCATATTCCCTAACAAAAGGTGGGTTGTTTGGAAATATAAATTGAGAATAGTTTGCAGTGAATTAATCAAAATGAAATATATATAATCAGCATCTAAGTAAGAACTGAGAATGAGTCATAAGCAATAAGGCATCTTTCCTAGCAGGGTTTTTAGTTTACACATTAGTAGAGGAAGAGACTCAAAAAACAGGTATAGATAAAGATGTCATGCTATGGATAATAGGTATGTAAATGTCCAATTATTTGAAAAAAGCAACTGTCATGCATCAAGGCGTGATTGGACTCAACAAATTCAGTGTAGTCCTGCACACATGAGGTGCTAAAAAGAAAACTGATAAGGCTGTGACTTGAGGAATTAATAAAACATTGGCAGAGTTTTGCTGTTGTCAGTGAGAGAGAAGGCATGTTCAGCACAGATGGCAAAAATAATTGATCTTAAAAACTTTTGGTAGGTACATTTTGACTATATTTAGCTACACAGATTTTGACAGTTTTAACCATTTACAAACAGCTATCATTAGCTCTTGACATGGCATATATGTATGACTCACACACAAACTGTAGAGGGCCCTGGGTATATAAGGAGTCTGTCTCCAAGAAAGTTGTTCTTCGTATCCAGCATCATATAAATACAGTGCTTGGAAGGCTTTGTCTTTGTCCCACACAAATTTTGCTACATAATAGAAGGAAGGGTTCTGCAGCCAGCACAAGAGTCTCAGATTAATCCTGTTACTACCTGAGGAGATGAATCCAAGGGAATCCCTGTTTTCTGAACTCTGTGACCATCGCTTCCCTAAGTTTTAGCCATGGAATACGCCCATTTACTGACTCCTGTTAAGAAATGTGCATCTACTTATCTTTAACTCTATTACCTTCATTGCCAATATCTTGGCAATATCTTGGAGATGAATTTAAAAAGAAAATATGACAGCAAAATTAAGAAATCAAGCAAGAAAAAACAATACAAAAAATAAAACTACACAAAAGAAGTTCCATGCTGCAGTAATGATGTTAACAAATATCCTGGCTGATGCATATACAGGGTTAGGTCCCTATTAGGCTGTGCTAGATAAGTCATTGTTTGGCATCTACCTACGCTGATGAAGTACCTTTACTTAGGAGATTCAAAGTCATTTATCACAGAAAAGTGTGTTTTGACTCTCACATGCGGGTTGAACAAGTTTGGAGTGATCAGCCAAAATTTTGATGTTCATCTTAAAGACATAAACATTCTGCCTTCATCTTGTTTGGATTAATGCTACTGATACTTTCAGCCAGCATCAATGCCCATAAAAAAAAAACAAGGTAAAAACCACATAGTAAAGGAGAATCCTGACAAATTTTTATTTTAAGGAAGAAATGAAATGCTCCCTTGCCCAGTTTATTTAACTAGGCTGGGATATTTTTCACTTGTGTTATTCTGGTATTTTGTGTTTCTTTATTCTTTTTGTTTTTTTGTTGTTTTGTTTCGAGAAAAGGGTTTGCTCTACAGTTTAGGCTAGACTTGAGCACGCCATGTAACTCTGGTTGGCTTCAAACTCTAGTTGATCCTTCTACTTCAGCTCTCCCCCTCAGTGTTAGTATTATTGGGGTGTACCATAATTCCCAGTTTGAAAAAAATGGTATTTTGAGAAACATCAGTCAACTTAATTTTTTAGTCTTATAAGATACAGGCAATTGAATAACCAACATCACTCTATATTAGGCTTAAAAGCCATTTTATAGTTAAAACAAAGTAGATTCGTTTCTGTTTCTGATTAAACCTCTATTTTTCAAGAATTGTGTTATATGCCAGCTGTAAACTTAATTTCAAATGATACTGTATTGTGTGTTCTAGAAATGGTAATCATGTCTTTGTTTCAAAAAGTTGTTTCTAACCATCTTGTGACACTACTTTTATTTCAAAAGGTTATATGACTACCTATGACTATCTTGTTATGCTTATCTTGAAACCATGTCGTTGTTTCAGTAGGAACAAACTTGTTCTGCTAATGTTATAGCAAATGATCTGCTCCTGTAACCTGACTATTTTGTTCACCAAAGTCCACATTTGGAATCCTCCTACTCCTGAGTTATAAAGCTTTTTCTTCCTCAATTCCAATGCTGACCTCTCAAACCTCACCTGGGGGAGGGGGCAGCATGTGTACATGAGTGCTTGCTTTGAGTAATTTGGTCATAAGGATTTGGATTGGTGGTTTTCATCCTCCAATCTTTGGGATTAATACTACAAAAAAAAATAAATGTAACCAGTTGTTACTTTTCCCTCTTTTTAAATAAGAATATATTTTCACATGAAAATTTCATCCCACAAATTCTTTATAAACTAGGTATAATTATCTGGATCTGTGATCCAGGAACTTGTGAAGCTGAGAAAGAAAGATTGCCATACATTCAGTGACAGCCCTGGGAGTATAGTGAATATCATGTTGTTATGTCGCAATGTTCTCTGGTTTGAAGTATTCCACTCTAAAGAAAGGAAACTCTCTGAACTGTCAAGCTGCCTGAAAGTTGTGCAGGATGTTTCACAGTGCAGTTTTGCTGAGTCATCATCCATACTAGTGTGACATTGTAGTGATTCAACTGTCTGTCACCATGTTCCTTTAAGTATCCCTCTAGGTTGGATTTTAGTGGACTTTGTTCTTTAGTATATATTTAATTCCCTATCTGGAATGAACAGAAGTTAGCTCATCTTTGATCAAGAAAGTTCACATAGCACAGGTCAACCAGAGTTAACATCTCAAAGGAAAAAAATTGAGTAAAAATACCTTGCTTATGGCCTTTCTTCAAATAATAATATAAAATTGCCAATATAATTGAAATTTAATTCTAGGGTAAATAACATGGATTTTAGGTTGCTACAACATTCTTCCTGTGATTTACGAAGCCATCTTGTACAAAAACCCTCTCTCTACATTTTATATAAGCATATTTTATGCCACATTGCTAATAAGATTTGTAATCATAAATGATATAAAATTAAATAGTATTTTATTTATCCTGTAAACAGTTTAAATACTTTCTCTTTAACTTTATTGAACAGAACATTAAATATAGACACACATGAAGATGTCTTTTCTACAGGGTTTTCCAAGGAGTTTTGATTTGGGGGAAACAAAAGCATTGAACTTGGTGCCAGGAGACACACTTCAAATCCCCCATCTGTTTGTCTCTCACTAACCTAATCATAAGATTTTTCACCAATCATTGGATTCCTTTGAAGCTCATTTTCCTTTACTTAAATTGAAATGATAAATCCAACCATTTGTTTTTGCTGTAAAATTAAATCAACATAAAATATTTTGTTCACTGCTCTGTCCTCTACAAATCCAAGATAACGTTACTGATTAAAAAAGTTGATGTTATAATTTAAATGGATTTAAAATAAGGCCTCCCAGTGAATTAATGAAAGCATGTATTTCCTAGAATATGAACTCTTTCATTTCCTCTACTCCACAGACAATTAATTCAGAAGGATTATATGAAATGTCAGTTTCAAAAGCCATTGCTTCCTAAAAGCCAGTGTGTGTGTGTGTGTGTGTGTGTGTGTGTGTGTGTGTGTGTGTGTGTGTGTAAGACATAATGACAAAAAGAAGATAGAGAAACAACTTACAGGATTCTATTATCGAAATACTATCTCTATTTGCTATTTCTTTCCTTTAGAACCAACCTGCTTTTTTTCTTTTGCTTGAAGACTGAATGCAGTCATGACAGAGATGAAATGCACCAGCACTCAGAGCCTTTTCCATCCCCCTCCTGTCTGCAGGTCTCACCTTCCACCTTCCAAGGCACTCTGTAATTATCATGTCCATGGACTTCTTTTCTTCCCTCTATCAGCTTTGACAGGAAGATGGTTCTGCCACTATGGAGGACCCATCATAGTTCCTAAAGCACTTGCCCAACAGGAACTTCAATGTTAATTGTGAAAAAGCGGCATGGGGTACGAATCTTTGATGAACTGAAATTACTGTTGTGCTGCGATGGAAAAAGCCTTTAATTTTGCCATCTGGGTTTAATTGACAGAGAATGACTAAGAATGGTAGCTTGGAGAATTGCTGAACTTTGCATATGGACAATTAACAAGAAAGAGAAAAGCCAGTTTGAAAAATTGTGGGTCTCTCTGTAAAGGCAATGTGTGCTGCCTTGGGATTTGAAGTCAATTTTCATCCCCATTGGAAAGACCTATTTCTTTCACTGAACAGGAATTTGGACAGTAGTCAAGATTTGTGTCACAGCATTTGTATGAAAGTAAAGATTCCAGCTACTTATGTTTTCTGAAGTATTTCTCCTATTCATTCTTAGACCACATGGCCTTCGGTCTTCAAATTTAATAGAGAATATATATCTCATCCACAGGCTTCAGCAGCAACTGGGGTACCTTCTAGAAAGCCAGCAAAATGTCTCATCAATTGTGATATCTTTACATTTAATGGAATTGACTCCAGGCTTTATCACAACCCAAATCTCAAAGCATGAGAGAAATTCAATTTATACAACCAGATATTTAAAAAATAAAAAAGATTGCCTAGAGTAAGTAAAAGGAGTGCTATTGGATCGGTTATGGAGTTCAGAGTGTCAACCACTGCTCAATGGAATCTGATTTTGTTACTTTCCAACAGTGCTTGATAACCATTTTGATATTAGCTATTTTTCTTTCCTTTCAAACCAGCTTTTCTGAGATAAAGCTGCTATCATTTACTTGTGTTTTATGATCATTTCAGAATTGTTTCCATTATAGATTTATTTTCTTGTCAAAACAGTAGTAACATTTACATTCCTTACAAACTCAGAGGAGAATATGATGAAAAGGGAAACATTTGAGGGTTTGATTATATTAAGAAGTGTCACATTTGAAGTTTATGTTCATTTTGTGGGCCTTCAGAAATTTAACCTTGAATATGACTTGTAGAAAGTATGAACACATTTTTTTATAATTAATTTAGATTTGAAACAAGCTTGATTTACAAGTCAATCCCAGTTCTCTCACACTCTCCTGTTCTTCCCTGTTTTCCTCACCAACTCCCATCCCATTCTCTTTTTGTTCCCTAGGGAGGGTGAGGCCTTTCATGGGATGTCTTCAAAATCTGTCATATCATTAAGAGCAGGGCCCAGGCCCTCCCCCATGTGTCTAGGGTGAGGGAATATCCCTATGTGTGGAATGGGCTCCCAAAGTCCATTTGTATACTAGGGATAAATACTGATCCACTACCAGAGGCCCCATAGACTGTCTGGTCCTCCCAATAACTTCCCATTCAGGGAATCTGGTTCATGGACTCCAGCTATTAGTCTGGAGTTCTTGACCTTCCCCTTGATTCTGTGGATTTCTCCAGCCTGGTCTTGACCCCTTTGCTCATCACTCCTCCATCTCTGCAATGGGATTCTAGGAGTTTGGCTTAGTGTTTAACTGTGGGTGTCTGATTCTGCTTCCATCATATACTGGATAAAGGCTCTATGACAGCATATAAGGTAGTCATCAGTCTTGTTATAGGGGAAGGGTATTTAAGGTAGCCTCTATACTATTTCTTAGATTGTTAGTTGGGGTCATCCTTGTAGATCTCTGGACATTTCCTTAATGCCAGATTCCTCTTTGAACCAAAAATAGCTCCCTCTCTTATGGTATCTCTTTTCTTGCTCTGATATCTCTATTCCTTCCCTGACTCAATCTTCCTGCTCTGTTATGCCCACCTCTCCCTTTCTCTTCTTCCTAAATCACTTTTATTTGAAATTATTTGCAATAAGTATAACTTTAATATAGACTAGTTTATAGTATCTGTGTAGTAAAGAGCTTATGGCCCAGGTTCGTATCAAATTTTCTGGTTGGTGTTGCAGGTACTTGCAGGGCCTGTTAGCTGGACTACAGTCTAACACTTAACTACCTATCACACTGAATTAGAAATTGTGAAAACAAACCTAGTTCCTGTTTATGGCCAAGACCAATGGCAACATAGTACTAATAATGGTAATAAAAAATTGCTTAATTTACAACATATTTCCAAATTTAAAGAATATTAGAAAAATAAGATGATTTTGAAGATTGGAAAGTAAAATGTATTTGAGAAAAATGAGAACTCGTTCCTAAACAGAAGTAAATCAGTCTTTCCTAATTAAGTTATATTCAAAGGAAAGACACCAGTTTTCTGTAATTCTTTAGAAGTGTCATGGTATACAAATGAACAAGTTTCTACTTGGCAAGGATTTCTATGCATAAATAAGAAAAGCTCTATCAACCCCTATAAGTATTGCTCAGATACTTGGGGCATTTTGTTTTATAAGTTATATGTTTCCACTCAGCTCCTGTTAGGTGTTAGATTAGTACTTAGAAGAAAATGAAGTATGTAGGAGACCTACAGGCTATAAATCTGCCAATATCTAGCCATGATAAAGGCTTGAGTCTGTTGAAGGATGGCATTCCAAAAATAATTGAAGGCCTTTCTAAGTTTTACATGTTGACTATGAATTTTCCTGAGTCCATTTTTTTCCTCCTTTAAACAGGACAAGAAAATCATTCCTTTCCCATCGTTCTGTCTCAGACTGCTGAAATCTAAGGGGCCATTGAATTCTTATCCTTAGTGAAATCAGGCAGGGAGATCATAAGGATTATACAACATTCTTTACCACAATTACAACTATTCCCATGGAATATGTACATCTAAGGAAAAGCAGGTGCTCTGCTGTCCAGTCTCTTTATCTCCAGCTCCTACAAAAATTCCTTGGTGTGAAGACAACACTTGGAGCACCAGGGCTAAGGAATGGTTTCTCAATCTTATTTCAGCTTTGTTAAAAAAATTGTATTTGGTGACACTCAAGCCCAGCTCCCTCTGTGTCTTCCCCACACTACCATTAATCAGTAATAAGATATTCCATATCCTGAAATCAAGCCTCTGTTTCTCTTCATGCCTGCCAAAACATCCTCTTTTAGCAACAGCCTAAAATAGGTCTTTCTTGTGACTCTTCTTATATAAATGTATTTTTGTTCCCGGGCCTTATTAACATCAGAAATGCTGTCTCCTAGGTAAAAGATTAATTACTTGGCTGTGATTCACAGAAATGGAGTAGCAACTAAATTACTAAGGGGACAGATCAGAACATTGGTTATTGTTATGTCACAGTGAGGATTCTTTAGAGGAGAATACACATAGTCTTCAGTATAGTTCATGTCAGAACAAAACACCTCATATCTTTTTTGGAAAAGACTAGGTAAGCAAAGGACATCAAAAGACCAATATTTTAGGCCTACTTAAGGCTGATAAATGGGATCAGACATTATTACTATGTCTCCCACATTAGTGCATATCTCTTTGTTTCTTGTTAATTAAATATGGAGTTAGCTATATTTCTGTGAACCCTCAATAACAGTGGGCACTGGGGAAAAAATCAAACCTCAGTTCTAATTAAAGGCATAATTATAATTCTGACTCCTAGATTGTCATTTGTTTTCTGCAAAACACTGTTCCTGGGATAACAGTTTCCTAAACTTTTGTAATGAATCTGAAATTATAAAAGGCCATTAAAGATTTTACCAAAATATTAAAAGCAAGCTGAGCTCAGAGATGCACATTTGTAAAGCTATCATGTAAAAAGTGATGCGAGAAGATTTTGAATTTGTGGCTGTATAACAAGAACCTGTTTAAATGCAATATTTTAAGGAGAATATTCACAGAACTTAAATCAATGTGGCATTGTGTGTGATTTATTACCAGATAATAATTAAAAATTCACTAATTTCAGTTCCCTAAATCATATTTGCATATTGGATGGTAATAACAATTATGGGTTAATCATTGGTGGAGGTTTTCTTGAAGAATATGCAGTGAAAGAGGACCCTGAGCATGAGTAAGAACATCCCAGCATGGTCTGGAAAAGAGGACTGAAATCAGAGACATCAGGTGAAAACCACCAATGAGCTATATCTACACCTGCCATCTTCTCTGTGTAATGCTTGTTCAACTTTTCATTTCCATGATTGACACAGGAGCATTAATATTTTTGCATATCACACAAACACACATGCACACACACAAAAACACACAAGCTCACAAAGACACATGTACATGCACACACATGCACACACATGCATACACACACATGTACATGAAAACATTCATGTACACTCACACAGGTACATGCACACACACACATGTAAACACACACATACATAAACAATTCTGGAGAAACTATCTCCATAAAGTAAAGGGCTTCTCTGTGTGCACTACTGTAACTCCAACACCAAAATACATTTGAGAGATTGTGCCAGCAAATAGATATTTTTGTGTGGCTTAAACAACTCATTTTAGAATCATGTCATTCTTGAGAATAATATATTACTATGAAAAACCATAATAATCCATTTGTTTTATTTTTAATTTTGCAACCCATGACACAAACCATTTTGAGTTGTGATCTATTGTTTTTGAGGAATGAGTGTATGAGTGAAAATGTCCCACACATGAAGATAAGAAATTTCTCATGTTTATACATCTATAGAGAAGCAAACCCATTGATAATTATAAAGTAAAAATATCATACCTATGAAATTAATTACTTTTAGTTTGTCTCAATTTTGGAGAACATTGAAGGAAAACAAAACTTACATAATAAATGGCATTTTACTATTATCTATAAATTGAAACATAATTACTTTGTTTTAAATTTTAGTCATTTTAAATTAGAAATCAAAACTGGCTTATAAAGTGTATAAAACAAAACTGTATCCATCTGCCCCTCAAAATTCTTTTTAAAGAACATATGCAGTGTGTGTGTGTGTGTGTGTGTGTGTCTGTTTGTGTGTGTGTGTGTGTACGCGTGTGTGTGCGCGTGTGCGTGCTTGCACGCATGAGCACACGTGCATGGAAGTGTGTTTCCTTGAATCATGTGTACTTGGGGGTATGTTTATATCTTTGTACACATCAGTGCTAGTGCTCCTGGAAGACCAGAATCACTAGAATTTTGAGAGCCTTCGGTTGTGAGTGTTGGAGCTCACTCATGTCCTGTAGCACCAAGTACTGCTTACAGGTGTGAGCCTATCATTATGTGTTGCTAGAGAACCTGTGGCTTTCAACATGCTAGGCAAACACTTCACCAACTTAGCTACTTTCCCTAACTACACTATTTAAAGTTGAGAAATGTATAAATTGTTATTATGGAAAGTATCTGTATCGACATCTTGTGTACCTTACCTATCCCCGTGACAATTGCATATTTTTTAACAATTCTAAAACTTGGAGTCTATTGCCCTGAATACATTAGTATATTAGAATGAAACATAGAAACAAATTATGAGCTATTGAATTAAACACTTACTTTACAGATGATATCCTTCCTGAAATCCTGGATGCAGAATGGCCATTCTAGTTTGAAAGAGCATTAGTACTTTTCTTGGTGTGCACAAGATATAAGGTAAATCTATGTTTGAAATCTAGGAGAACTATTTTATTGAATATAAAATATGTCTATAATTGCATAACTTGTATACATAGGGGTCCTCTCAATATTTGCCTGAGAACCCTAGCCCCACCCCACACAAAAATGGTGTACATTACTATCACAATATCACACCTCCTTTGAAGGAAAAGTCAAGGAAAACAAATGAGACAGTAATAGCTGAAGCAAATTTGAATGAGGAATGTATGTATGTATGTATGTATGTTTATGTATATGCATATATAGTGAAGAACATCCTTGGGGAAAGAACTAGTAAAGTTAAATAAAAGAAACTTGATGTGCCTTTCCTGAGCATGCCCTTGTATAAGTTCAGTATTGAGATGTAGAAGTTCAGTATTGAGAAAGGGAAAAAATAGTTCATTCAGAGAATATCAGATTTATACTGTTTGAAAAAAAAGAACCAGGAAGACTGTACTAAAGTTTAAAATATGATGTTTACCTACAGTGGGTAAAACTGTGGAAAACCATCACTAATTACCTTGTCAATTTGAAGCTGTTCATGCCCTATATGTATATTGTATAACTAGGTCACAAAAATAAGAAGTGTGTGTGTATTTTAATATTCTGTAGGAAACTTAATGTAAGCATAGCTCATAACAAAATGCTCTAAGTTTCCATCCATGAGCAGTCATTTCACATCAGATGAAGTCATTATATAAAGTTACAATATTGTAATGTATACTACATCACTTTCCCCCTTCAGTATTTAATCATTCAAAATTGTACACACATTTTATGAAGCTTTATATTGTGTATTTTACAAACAAATGTATACATATCTATTTATTACAAGTATATATGTACACAAATACACTTATTCATGCATATGAAAGTAAAAATGCATGTAGATATACATATATAATGACTAGAAACATATGTCTAATTTAGCAATTATGTGAAGTAGATTTTGCAATGTTTCACACCATTTTTCTAAAAAGATTCTTTGAATAGGAGGATAACAAATCATGATATTAGATAGTACATTTTCACAATCAGCACATAAAGTCTCCTTTATATTGAAATTTGACAATATCTTGAAAGCCTATCAACAGGAATTCTTACCAAATTGCATGCTTTTTAAGCTTGTAAAGAATAATATTTTAAAATAGCAGCAACAAGAAAACTCTGAGGGAAAATAATGCACAGGTTTTACATGTATATTATTGTAACTAAATGAATAAGGTCAATTGACTACAGAACAAAAATGGAAGATGAACACAGAAAAGCACACAGGTGCCACATGTAAAGACGTGAACACATCCATATTCAGCATTGTACTGTATTTAGCAAGATGGCAGCAGTGAGGATTGCTTAGTTACACAGCTAAAGCTTTCATCATCGAGTACTCTTATCCATATCTCCTACCACAAAATGATAGTTAATAATCCAGTATTTAAATATTTAGAAATAATCAAAATACTAAACCTGTGTGAGACGTTGAAACTGGACTGGGAAAGGCTTTTGTCCTAAGGTGAAACTGAGAAAAGCAAGATAAAGATTATGGCTTATTTGCCTCACATTAAAGTCAACAGGCCAATTTTCCTTAACATGTGTAGCTACAATTAGTGTATAATAAAGTACTACTACCCAAGGCAGTGAGTAGTTAATTCTTCCAGATCATCAGGACAACATAATGGATAAATTTGCATATTTATGTGAGTTTAATTTGCACTGTTGTTCTTATGAGCAAAGCTGATTAGTCTTTATATATATATATATATATATATGTATATATATATATGTCTTTTTAGCTTTTTTTAGTTTATTTTTAATTTAAATATCAATCCCAGTTCCCTCTCCCTCCATCCTTCCCTCCCTCCCTCTTTCCCTCTCTCCCAACCTTTTTTTCCCCCCCAAATACCCTCCCCTTCCAATCTCCTCCCCACTCTACATGTTTGGGGATGACTCCAGGAGGGGTCATATAAATTTGTCAAGTCATTTGGAGTAGGAACTATGACTTCTCTCCTGTCTCTAGGTTAAGGGAGTAACCCTTTGTGGGGGATTTACCTCCCAAGTCCTTTTGTGAACCAGGAATAAATCCTGGTTCTACTGTCTGAGGTCCCAAGTGCTTTCGTCAACTCTCTTCTCTTTCTCCTAGTTTCCTCTTTACTCACTGCCCCCCTCTCCCCATGTTCTATGGAGATCTTGACCCTTTCTTCTTCTGTGAGGGACCTTATATTAATCTCTGAGAATCTTCCTTGTATCCTAGTTTCTCTGGTGGTGTGAATTATAGACATAGATCCTTTGCTCTATGTCTAAAATCCATATATGAGTGAGTACATACCTTGTTCCACTTTTTGTGACTGGGTTACTTCATTCAGGATGGAGTCTTCAAGTTCCATCCACTAACCTGCATATTTCAAGATTCCATTGCTTTTTCTGCAGAGTAGTATTCCATTGTGTAAATGTTCCACAACTTCTTTATCCATTCTTCAGGTGAGGGGCATCTAGGTTGCTTCCAGGTTCTTGCTATTATAAATAATGCTGCTATGAATATGGTTGAGCACACACATCTTTGTTTCATAGATGTGGATCATTTGGGTATATGCCCTAGAGGGGAATTCCTGGGTCCTGTGCTAGACTGATTCCCATTTTCCTGAGGAACCGCCATACTGATCTCCAAAATGGCTGTACAAGTTTGCACTCCCACCAGCAGTGGAGGACTGTTCCCCTTTCTCCACATCCTCTCCAGCATAAGTTGTCATTGATGTTTCTAATTTTAGCCATATTGGCAGGAGTAAGATAGTATCTCAAAGTTGTTTTGATTTGCATTTCCCTGATAGCTAAGGATGTTGAGCACTTTCTTAAGTGTCTTTCAGCCTTTTTGATTTCCTCTATTTAGAGTTCTCTATTCAGCTCTGTACCCCATTTTTTTAATAGGGCTATTTGGTGTTTTGTTGACTAGTTTCTTGTGTTCTTTGTATATTTTGGAGATCAGCCCTTTGTCAGATATAGAATTGGTAAAAATGTTTTCCCAGTCTGTGTGCTGCCATTTGGTCTTGTCCACTGTGTCCTTTGCCTTATAGAAGCTTCTAAGTTTGAGGAGGTCTGTGCTACTGGAGTTATGTTTAGGAAGCAGTCTCCTGTACCAATTTGTTCAAGGGTACCTCCCACTTTCTCATCTAAGAGGTTCAGTGTGGCTGGATTTATGTTGAGGTCCTTGACCCATTTCAACTTGAATTTTGTGTATGGAGATAGACATGGGTCTATCTGCAGTGTTCTACAACAGTGTCATCCAGTTGTGCCAGCACCATTTGTTGAAAATGCTTTCCTCCACCTATTGTATGCTTTTAGTTGTTTCATCAAAAATTTGGTGCTCATAGGTGTGTAGATTAATATCAGGATTTTTGATTGGATTCCATTGGTCTACTTGTCTATTTTTGTGCCAATACCAGGTTGTTTGCAGGACTATAGCTTTGTAGTAGAGCATAAAGTCAGGGATGGTGATGACTCCTGAAGTTCCTTTATTGTACAGGGCTGTTTCGGCTATCCTGGGTCTTTTGCTTTTCCATATAAAGTTGATTATTATCCTTCAAAGGTCAGTGAAAAATTGTGTTGGGATTTTAATGGGGATTGCATTGAATCTCTAGATTGTTTTGGGGAAGATTACCATTAGTCTTTAAGTGTTTAAGAGGTTATATAGTGCAGTTAGAGAGACTTAAGTACAATGTAAGTGCCCATGACACACTATCAGGCCTGTGTAGTGCTGTCTCGTTGATGATATGGTGAAATTTCACTGAAAAATTAAAAAACTATTTGGTGACACAAGGTGCCAGAGCTTTCATTATTCCCTTGAAAACAGATCTTCCAATAGCTTTGAATTTAAGTTCAAGTGAAAAATACTTAGGAGAACATAAATGTAATATCTTTTTATTGAATTTTTCAGAAAACATTTTAGATGTCAGAGTGAAAATTAATTGTGGACATAATTTCTTTTCTTGAGGATCCTTGGGGAAAAGTTAAAGTTGATGTGATTGGCAGCAAGCACATTTACACATTAAACCAACTGTTGTCCTGCAAAAAACTTTTACACATTTTAAGTATCTTATTTTTTGATGGTGTGTGTAATGATGCATGGCACAAGAAAGTGAACACAGATGCTAAGAAGGCTAGAAGTGAGCATCAGATCCCACATAAATGGAGTTATAGGCTACTGTGAGCCTCTATATGTGGGTTCTGGGAACCAAACTTAAGTCCTCTGACAAAGCAGTAAGCTCCTTAATCACTGAGACTGATCTTCAGCCACCTTACAGGTCATTTTTAACTGTAGTCACTACAGTACTACAGAATAGTCCTTTTTATTTTATTTTTCCAGAATTGTTCCCATCATATACATCAAACCTGTGAAGGATAGTTCTACTATATAAATGTTTCCTTATTTCTTTACTTCTTCCTTCTTCCTCTTTTCCATTTTTTTCCTCTCTCTCTCACTCCCTCCCTTTCTTCCTTCCTCTCATCCATTTATCATCCAAATGTTTTCTATAAGTCTTTTATCATTCTTCAGGAGAAAAGGAAGAGAGCATCTTTCTGAATTTCCAAGTATCCCTGGCATGTCAAGAAGCTGGGCCACTTCAGAAGCCTGAGTTTTACATGAAATATTCTCATCCAGTATTTGACTGCCCTTTTTCCTCCTAGATTCCATTAACAAGTTAGTATACTTCAACAGAAGGGCAAAATGAAAAAGGAAATGACTATTCAAAGAGTTTCAAGAATGTTATTTCAGGCAGAGGGAAAGATGTCTATAGATCCCCAGAGTGTTTTTAACAGTCTAAAAAAAGACCAAGGAATAATGCTGATAATAGACAGGACTTGATAAGTTAGAACTCTGAGACTAGGTGAGATTCTTACCCTATGATGGCAGAAAGGCACTTAAGGTTTAAAGGCTAACTTTGAGGAAGGAAGGAAGTAGGAACAGGAATTTATTAATTTAATAATAAACTGAACTATAAGTGATTTGTGTGTGCATCCAAAGCCAGAGAAACTATAGTTGAAATGACATATGATGGACTTTTAAAGCTCTGACTTCAGTCAATACTTACACTGTAATTCATACTAAAGGATGTAAAAGAATACCTTTATGTAATTTTCACTAGAATAACTCCAGGGAAACAAAAGAAGTCAAAATAAATGCTAAAATCTGATGAAATATGTGACAATATTCTCAGACAAAACCTGAATGAATGAGAGAGGTCACTGGATGATAAGAATAATCAGCATTTATTCCAAAAATGAGTATTGAAGTATTTGCTTCTCTGTGCATATTTGCATACATGTGTTTCAAGGATAAATGAACATTCCAAAGTATGAATTAAATCATCTTTAATTATACATATTTTGAAAAGACTTTTTCTACATAAGTTTATTAATTTTCACTCCACTGAATGAACATTACATTTAAAGTGTCTGTAACTCTATGCTTCTCCATTAATCTTTTTTTTAAAAAAAATGGCATTTTATGTCACTATATTCAAGACCAGAAAAGATAATATGTCATTATTGTCACTTTGTAAGTTATGTTTAATTTCATTAAATTATTTTTCATTTTTAAGAACAAATTTCCATATTGAAGTTTTATATATGATTAGTTGAAATTGATACTTAATTGTGCATTAATTTCTGAAGCAACATTTGGTCATGATGCTCATTCATAAATCATGGTTGACTTTTATTTTTTCTTTTTTGTTTGGTCTTGGTTTTTGGTTTTTTGGAAACAGATTTTCATGGTGTACCTGTAACCTTTCCTGTAACCCACTCTGTAGACCCAACTTGCCTGGAACTCACAGAGACCTGACTGCCTCTGCCTCCTGAGTTGCTGGGATTAAAAGCCAGCAATACCACCACCAGGCAACTTTTCTTAAACTACCACAAGATACTAACTCCTAGATACTTAGTAACTTAGTTCTCTGAATTAAACAATTCTTTTGATTTCCCATACAGAAAATTATTTCCTTACATAACAGCATTTGTAGCTATGGCCAATGAGAGACAATTAAGGTTGAGATTAAGAGAGAGCATCATAATTTCATTATATTTTGCCTTCAAAGCAAAGAACAAAATTGAAATCTCTTGGATCCACCTCCACATACACATACTAAATGAGGACATAGCAAGATAATCACTGCTTACAAGGAAGGTCCTGACACTGTAGACTTGTATGTCTAGAACTGTGACAACCTGAAATTTTGAGATTGCAGCCCTTACTAGAATAAGTTGAGAAAAGTTTCTAAATGGTGAAATGATTCAAATTTAAGCCTTGTGGAGTTTGTCTGTGGTTTTCATGATGGCAATGTTAGTGAGATTGACAATGCTAATTATTATGGTGATGGTGGTAAATAAGGTGGTGATGTCAGTGGTGATTCTATTAATGATGGTAATGATGGTGGTGATGATGTTAGTGATGATGATGATGATGATGATAATGATGGTGATAATGGTGGTGATGAGGGGCTGATAATGGTTCTTTGACTCTGCAGGTATAGCCAGAAGGATGTGAGCAGTTCGAATACCATTATAAAATGATTTTGGCATTAGAGTAAATTGTAGTATATATTGTTATTTTCCTTAAGTATCCTTTGAGAGGTCACTCAGAGATCAGAGTTTTTCTGGCCAAGAGTGAAGTTAAGCAATATGGCACTATGTTTCCTGGGGAACTGCATTTCAGAAAAGACAATTCCAGTGGAGAATGAAAATTTAACTTTATAAACAAGTATTCTAACCATAACAGCTAATCTGTCCTGAGTGGGTGGGTTTCTAAATATTTTAAATAAACACTGTAAAGTTCACCAAGTGCTTGTTTAAGGCTTTACAACTTGCATTCAATCATAGTATTGTTGAGATATATATATATGTATATATATATATCAGGATATATTAGACATTCTATTGGTTTACAGGGGCTGTTTCTACTAAAGCTTTGCTTGGAATGAGTGAAACAGGCTTTTTCAGGAAACTGATGGAAGATGTTATTCTGTAAATATGTTTCTCATATTGGTTAATGAATAAAGCACTGTTGGGCCAATGGGAAAGCAAGATAGGCAGGGCTAGGAGACAAGGAGTAAAGAAGAAGTAGGAGGAGGATTCAGCATGTAGAGCATGGAGAGAGCAGATGTGGGCCTGCTGCTCTCTGGTAAGATGAGCCATGTGGAAATACTTAGAATAGTAGAAATGGGTTAATCATTAAGAGAGAGCTAGCCCATAAGCAATGATAGTAACTGGCCAACAGCCTTATATCAAATGCCGAGTTTCTGTGTGTTATTTAGGGCTGGCACAATGGCGGGACCAGGCGTCCAGCGGGCTGGCAGAAAACATACACACTACAGTTGGAGCCCAACGTGGATGTAAGAACTTTTACTTAAAACTAACAAAAGCTTAAAAAATGTTTTAGAAACAAAGGAACAAAGACAAGCAAGACTTCTTGATAACAGCATTTTTTCTGTGTTGGACTCTGTTTTGTGAGAGACAACTAAATATTTGCACAGTTCCTTTAAGGGAGGTTTCCTGACTCAGAATAAGTGACAAAAATCCGCACCAATTTTAAAGAGCTCTGATAACAATTCAATGGTGTGTATGAGAGCTGGCAATGGCAGTGATCATATCTCTAAGCCGTTAGCTTGATTTTGGATGCAGCGCAGACCAAGGTGGTGAGCACAGCTCTCATTGCTGGCAGTAAAATCTCTGTGTACATCTTGGATAGACCAAAAAAAAACCTGTGGATATCATTTTAGCAATATTGTTGTTTAACAGGTAAAAGACTCGTGGCCAGATAAAGAGGAAGATTTAAAGTAAAGACAGATTCACATTAAGAAAAAGTGCTAAAGGTTTACACTTACACTATGTTTTAAAATATACATAGGGTCTCAAAATATGTAAGAATAGAAGTAGAAGAAATAGAGTAATAAGAAACTTACATAAAGATGAAAAGCACAGAGAAACTTTGGATATTGTATGCTGTTCTGTTATCTTTAAATTGTTTGACTGCTGAGAAAATAACAACTACTGATTAAAGAAATGCTGCTGGATTAATTCAATTTATATATTTTAAAAACACTTTATTTCCAAAATTTAAGTCCAAGGACAAGTTACTGGGGAAAAGGATTTCTATTTTTGTTTCCACAGAAAATGAAAAGCTGTGGATTTCTTCCAGACTAATGTGGTTTCATCAAGCAAGACCCCCTGAAGCAACATCAATGGGACAAAGGAGCCTTGCAGACCAATACAGCCATGATTTCTGCATCTTTTTAGGATTCCCCATGACAGCGCCCCCTACCAGAAGGAAGCAGTTTGGAAAGAATGATGCCCAAATTCCCCAATATTGTTTATAAGTGTTTGTTTTCATTTAACTGGGCTTGATTATAAATGGTTAATGACCAGAACCAATCTTTTTAAAGGTAAAAAAGAATTATGGTGTAGATATGATTAATTATGGTATAGATATGAATACTTTATTTTGGAATGGATTTTCATTTATTGATACAATTTAAGGTCAATTTTGTAATATGTATATTTCTCCTATTGTTTAGGTATTGTGTTTATATAGCTCATTGGAAAATGCAATGTATAATTTAGTACAGATTAGAGAGTTACCTATGATAGGCAAAACTTGGAGTTAAGTTAGTTAGGATTTATAGATATGCAAGATGTATTTGAGATGAATAGGCATTCTTCAAACCTTTCAAAGACCTACAGAATATAGCATTTAAAATGGTTTAGGTTTTTTCTTGAAAGTGAAGTACAACTGCTCCTGGTAACACCACTTGCGTCACAAAGGAAGATGGACATAGAAGAAACACATTATGGAGTTTACTTCTAATATGTCAAGACTAGCCATTTGGGCAAAGTACTGCTCTTCTGAACTGTTTGACTTTATGCTGTATAAACTGGACATGAAGGACACACAGAAAAGTGACTGCTAAAACAAGATGGACAGTGCTACAGGGTTCCTGCTTTATGAAAGTGTCTGCCAGACACACTATGGCCTATGGGCTGAAGATGGAACATTACAGAAGAACTTCGGGTGACTGACTAGGCAATGCATTGTCTCTGTCATTGAGTTTATACATTATCCTTCTGTGGTCTTTGAAGGATTTGAAGACAGATAGTTATGGTTATAGTTTTCCTTAGTTAGGATTAAAGATGAGTTACATATAGGAATTTAGACTCAGAAAGATAGGATAGATGATATTTTCTTTAAGTCTTACAGAATGTTAATGGAATAATTACTGTTAACTGTGATCCTTATTTGATAACTGTTGTATGGCATATTTTGCTATGTTAAGGTTAAACCCTTCTCTTTATTTTAGACAGAAAAGAGGAGATGATGGGAGATGTTATTCTGTAAATGTGTTTCTCATACTGGTTAAGGAATAAGGCACTGTTGGGCCATGGGAAGGCAAAGTAGGTGGGACTAGGAGACAAGGAGGAAAGATGAAGTAGGAAGGAGGAGTCATCATGTAGAGCATGGATAGAGCAGATGCGGGCCTGCAGCTCTCCAGTAAGATGAGCCACGTGGAAATACTTAGAATAGTAGAAATGGGTTAATCATTAAGACAGAGCTAGCCCATAAGCAATGATAGTGACTGGCCAATAGCCTTATATCAAATACAGAGTCTCTGTGTGTTATTTGGGGCTGGCACAATGGTGGGACAAGGCGACCAGTGGGCTGGTGAAACAGGAAACAGTGGATTTATTTCCTCAAACATATAGTCCAAAGTGATATCTGTGTCAAGGTTCAGATGCATTAATGTAACTTTTCTCTCATCATTGTAAGACACATGACTCCTAAAGAGACTTTCATAATTATAACAATTTTAATTTCCCCAATCACAAGGAAAATAAATATAGAAAGGCATTACAGCAATTAATTTATGTTACTGAAATATGTGTTTAACTTCCAAAGGCATTCAATTATTCCTTTAGAAATTAAGTTGTGCACATGCTATAGGTGTAATACATAAAGTGTGCTGTGATATTCATATTCTTCCAGAGAATAACAGAATTCTTCCCATGAAACAATAAAGTATGTAAAAAAACAAAGATTATGAACTAGGAATGTGGATTAGTGGACAGAGTGCTTGCACAAAAACAGGAAATTTGGGGTTTAATACTCAGCTCCCCACAAACCCAGCATTATGGTATAGCCTTGCAATCACAGGAGTCAGTTTAATCAGTCAGGATGTGGATGAAGGAAAATGAAGTTCAAGACCATAATTACTTATATAGTAAAGTTTAAGCTCAGCTTTGGACATATGAACCCCCACTTAAAAAGAAAACAAAGCAACAACAACAATAATAACAACAAAACAACAAAAAATAACAACAAAGTGAAACAAAAAAACCAACAAAACCCTGAGAATTTAGTATTCAATTTAATTTTTTAATTATATAATATTTATTTATTCATTAATTCAACTTAAACAGAGGCAAAACCTCTCAATTATTCTAGCTTTAACAAGGTTATTGGGCAAATATTTGTTATTTAAATTTTCCCTCATTGAACTCAATCACATTCGAATTATCAGAGGTTTGAATATGAACACATTTCATCTTTCGAAGCTTTCTGCTAGAAAGAGTCCAGGAGCAGATGTGTGGTTTTTATCTGGTAGAATTAGTGCAACAACTTTAGAAAAAAAATCCATTTATTTCATTAATATATTTGTCATAGAATCCAAATGAGGAGACATCTTCTTCTGAAACCTCAACAGAACCCAGTTGCATAAAGTACAAGCATATTTTGTAAACAGTTACCCATGTGTTGAAGAAAAAGAAGTGCAGAGTTGTGGTTAATTTCAGAAGATTCAGAAACGTGAAGTCAGAGCTAATGAAGAATGAGCATGGCCGAGGCTGTTGAGAGATGTTCAAAGGAAGTTGGTAGATGGAGGAAGAGGTGAGGGGTCAGTTCTGAGATCACAGGTCATTATCCATGTGCTTGGAATCTTTTAGCATTACCAAAATGCTCAATTGATTATTACTTCTGACCCAAAGTGAGAGTCAATCAATTATTTTTATTTGTTCGTTTTGTAGAGATTTTTGTGCTTGACTATGTGACACAAAAGCTAAATTTTTAACTGTGAAGAATCACCCATGTTCATTTAAGTAATAAAATAATTAAATGATTGTAACAGGTGAAAATGTAGCTTCTTTGGTTAAAACAGAAAAAGAAAAAGAAAAAAAAAAAAAACAGGAAAACCTTCCATTTAAACCAGTTTCTCATGAATCATTAGGCTTATAGATTGAAATAGCCCTTATTGCTATCAACTACTTCTGCTATATAATGTTGTCATTACATTATTTTACATTTTTCTGCAGTAACACATTTTAATTTGAGAAATGTTTATTAGGAATTGAGCTTCCTTTTTGGTCATCAAAAAGAGAACATTTTGTTCAGAGATGTTCTCTCTATTTTTTCTAGAAATCTGGGAAGGTTCACGAATTCCTTAAGTCAAAACAAAGTTAATAGAGCAAGCAACCAAAAGACTACTAATATGTGATGGGGGTCTAAAAATGCTGAACACACAGCCTTAGGAAAACCTCTGATTATAACAGATACAAGTTTTAAAAATAACCAGACTAATAGGCTAATTTTGAAAGATTAGCCCATTTATCCAAGCTTGTTAAACACTGAAGCAGACTGGAACCAATTAAATAAATAACTCTAATTCTATATGATTAACTTCAAAAGTTCTTAGTTCCCAAGATCACTGAAGAGCTACAATAAGGATTTTTTTCAAAGCACAATTCTTTTCACCATAAGAGGGAAATACCATTTAGCACACTTTAATAGGGTGAATATATACCTCACTAAACACAGCTTATTTTTCATATTAGTCTTATATAAATACAATATCAAATTTCCACATTGTTTTTTAAGATAAGAAAGACTGTATTAACTGAAATCTATTTGGGGATCTTAAAAATGACCTTCTGTTTCACCACATAATTTAAAGCTTATATCTAAACTGCTAACACAGCTTCAGCACAGAATTTGACATTAGTACAGAAAATAATGGAAGGACTTTTCTCAGAATCTGTTACTGCCTTATATATGTCAGACAGTCATGTGATACTTTATCTTCAATATTTCCCTTATTATTTCTCTTATTTTTTGAAAAAGATAGTTACATCAATTTTCCCTCTTTCAATGCCTATTGGCTATCTCACATACTCTTCATCTCTCTCTCTCTCTAAATTCATGTCCTCTTTTTAAATTGTTTCAATTGTTGTTGGGTACATATATAAACATTGTTATGTGTATACCAAAATATCACATGCATATATAATATGCTGCTAAGTGGGAATCTAGTCCTTAATAATGTTATCTCAAAATTAAGAAGTATTATGTTTCTTAAAGTAAATTTTCTCTGCCTTCACTAAACCAGAAACCAGTGTAAGAAATTGTAGTATTTTAAGAGGCAGATGTGCAATAAAATGAATTCAAGAGAAACATGTTTATTGATATTTAGAATGGCTAGACTGAACATTAACTATACATGGGAGTGTCCTTTACAGGTCACCAAATATGATTGTCTCTGAAAAGTTTTTTAGCAACAAATTGACAAAGAGAGTCACATATTGTCTAAATTGTGTTTTTGATTATTTCTCTTTTTTTGATCTACCCTCTCAGGCTAACTGTCTATCTCCCTCCCTCCATCCTCCCTTCCTAACCTCCCTCCCTCTCTTGCTTTTTGTTCCTCCTGAATTACCCAGCTAACAGATGTAACTGCATGCCTGTATATCTGAGGCAGATTAGAGGAACATGTGTACTTTATTTGAAATTCTTCCTCCTCACAACTAGTTTGCAAATTCAAGAATTAAAGGTTTAAGAACATTTAGCAGTGGTGCAATTAAAAACAAAGAAAAAGTAATCTTCTGATCAGTCTCTCATTGTGACCTGGCATTTTTTTGAAATTATTTTTTTTATTAATAATACAATATAAAAATTTTACATGTGGATCCTAGTTTCCTCTCCCTTCCTCTCTCTAACCCTCCCACCCTCCCTCTCTCCCTTCAACTCTCCCTTCCTTCCTCTTACCCTCATTCCTCTGTGACATGCACTCTGGCCACACTCCCATCCTATCCCCCATCCCTATTCCACTTGTAGGGCTATGCTATCCAGAATGGGTCATATAAATCTGTCAAGTCATTTGAAGTAGAGACTAGGAATTCTCTCCTGTCTCTAGGTTAAGGGGGTATCCCTCCATGGGGGATGTGTGTGCAAGGTCCTTTTGTGCACCAGGAATAGATCCTGTTGCTACTGTCTGAGGTCCCACAGACTGCTCAGTCCTTCTAGCTGAAACCTATATTCTGAATCAATCCCATGCTGAGTTCCCAGCTATCAGTCTGGGGGTGGGCATTAGTTCCTCCTTGTTCAGGTCAGCTGTCTTTATGAGTTTCTGCAACCTGATCTTGTCTCCTCTTTCTGCATCTGTTTTCTAGTTCGACTCAGTGTTTGGTTATGTGTGTTTGCTTCTGTTTCCAATGGGTACTAGATGAGAGCTCTACAATGGTGGATAATTTAGTTGATGATCTCACTATCAGGGAAGGGCATTTATGGTAGCCTTTCCATGGTTGCTCAAATTATTAGTTGGAGTCAGTCTTGTAGTTCTCTAGATCTTTCTTTAGGTTCAGTTTTCTCTTCAAACCAATAATGGCTCCCTCTTTTATGTCCCCCCCCTTCACCCTGACTCAATCTATCTAGTCACATGTGTTTCCTCTCCTCCCCTTCTCTTTCTCCTAGTTCTCTCTCCATTCTCTGCACTCCCATTTCCCATGTGCTCTGGGGGACTTGTCCCTTCCCCCTTTTGTGAGGGTCCATATATAAATCTTTTAGAATACACCTTGTATCCCAGTTCATCTGTGGTGTGTATTATAGGCTGGTGATCCTTTACTCTACACTTAAAATCCATATATGAGCAAGTACATACCCTGTTCCTCTCTTTGTGACTGTGTTACCTCATTCAGGATGGTTTCTTTAAGTTCATTCCACTTGCCAGCGAATTTCAAGATTCCATTAATTTTTTTCTGCAGAGTAGTACACATTGTGTAGATGTGCCACATCTTCTTTATCCATTCTTCAGTTGAGGGACATCTACGTTGTGATGGGAGATGTTATTCTGTAAATATGTTTCTCATATTCGTTAATGAATAAAGCACTGTTTGGCCAATGAGAAAGCACGATAGTTGGGGCTAGGAGACAAGGAGGAAGTTGTTACCAGGAGTCAGCATGTAGAGCATGGAGAAAGCAAGATGCCGGCCCGCTGCACATGGATAAGATGAGTGCGTGGAAATATATAGATAAGTAGAAATGGGTTAATAATTAAGACAGAGCTAGCCCATAAACAATAATAGTAACTGGCCAACAGGATTGTATCAAATACAGAGTCTCTGAGTGCTATTTGGGGCTCACATGGCTGTGGTGAGTTTTCGGCCTGCACATAGGACAAAGAGTGAGACCTGGCGGCCTGCAGAAAAAACCTGCAGGTAACAAGGTTGCTTCTAGGTTCTTGCTATTACAAATATGCTGCTATGAATATATTTGAGAACACGTCTTTGTTGCATGGATGTGGGTCATTTGTGTATAATACCTAAGAGTGGAATTGCTGGGTCCTGTGGTAAGCTAATTCACAATTTCCTGAGGATTTGCCATACTGATCTCCAAATGGCTGTACAAGTTTGCACTCCCACCAGCAGTGAAGGAGTGTTCCCCTTTCTCCACATCCTCTCCAGCATAAGTTGTCATTGGTGTTTCTAATTTTGGCCATTCTGGCAGGAGTAAGATGGAATCTCAAGGTTGTTTTCATTTACATTTCTCTGATAGCTAAGGATGTTGAACATTTTAAGTGTTTTTCAGCCTCTTTGATTTCCTCTATTGAGAATTCTTCCTTCAGTTCTGTACCCTAATTTTAATAGGACTATTTGGTATTTTGTTGACTAGTTTCTTGATTTCTTTGTATATTTTGGAGATCAGCCCTTTGTCAGATGTAGGACTGGTAAAAAAATTTTTTTCAGTCTGTGGACTGCTGTTTGGTCTTGTCCACTGTGTCATTTGCCTTACAGAATCTTATAAGTTTGAGGAAGTCCCACTTATAAATTGTTGATCTCAGTGGCTGTGCTACTGGAGTTATATTCAGGAAGCAGTCTCCTATACCAATTTGTTCAAGGGTACCTCCTACTTTCTCTTCTAAGAGTTTCAGTGTGGCTGGTTTTATGTTGAGGTCTTTGATAAATTTGGACTTGAGTTTTGTGCAATAGACATGGGTCTATCTGTAGTCTTCTACACACCATCATCCAATTGTGCCAGCACCATTTGTTAAACCATTTGTTAAAGATGCTTTCCTCCCCTATTGTATTTTTTTTTAGCTGTTTTGTCGAAAATCAGATGTTCCTAGGTGTGTGGATTAATATCAGGATTTTGGATTAGATTCCATTGGTCTACTGTCTGTTTTTGTGCCTATTCCAGGCTGTTTTCAGAACTATATCTCTGTAGTAGAGCTTAAAGTAAGGGATGGTTATGCCTCCTGAAAGTTCTTTTATTTTACAGGGTTGTTTTGGCTATCCAGGGTCTATTGTTTCTCCATACAAAGTTGATTATTATCCTTTCAAGGTCACTTAAGAATTGTGCTGGGATTTTAATGGGGATTGCATTGAATCTGTAGATTGCTTTTGGTAAGATTGCCTTTTTTACTATATTTATCCTTCCAATCCAAGAGTATGGGAGATTTTCCATTTTTCTGGTATCTTCTTTAATTTCTTTTTTTAAAGACACAAAGTCCTTATTGTATAGGTCTTTCACATGTTTGGTAAGCATTACCCCGATATATTTTATGTTGTTTGTGGCTGTTGTAAAGGGTCATCTTTCCCTTATTTCTTTCTCAGCCTCTTTGTCATCTGAATAACGTAGGGCTACTGATTATTTGGAGTTTATCTTGTATCCTGCTAGATTGCTGAAGGTGTTTATCAGCTGAAGGAGTTTCCTGGTAGAGTTTCTTGGGTTGCTTATGTAAACTATCATATCACCTGCAAATAGAAATAGTTTGACATCTTCCTTTCCAATTTGGATCCCCTTGATCTCCTTTTGTTGTCTTATAGCTTTAGCTAGAACTTCAAGTGCAATATTGAAGAGATATGGAGAGAGAGGACAGCCTTGTCTTGTTCCTGATTTTAGAGGAATCACCTTAAGCTTCTCTCCATTCAGTTTGATATTGGCTGTTGGTTTTATGTATATTGCTTTTATTATGTTTAGGTATGTCCCTGTTATCCCTGATCTCTCCAAGATCTTTATCATGAAAGGGTGTTGAATTTTGTTGAAGGCTTTTTCAGCATCTAGGGAGATGATCATATGGTTTTTCTTTTTCAGTTTGTTTTATGGTGGATCACGTTGATAGATTTTCATATGTTAAACCATTCTTACAACCCAGGGATGAAGCCTACTTGGTCATGGTGGATGATTTCTCTGATGTATACTTGGATTCCATTTGCCAGTATTTTATTGAGTATTTTTGCGTTGATGCTCATCAGGGATATAGGTCTGTAGTTTTCTTTGTTAGTTTTATCTTTGTGAGGCTTGGGTACCAAGGTGATTGTGGCCTCGTAGAAAGAGTTTGGTAATGTGCCTTCTGTCTCTATTGTGTGGAACACTTTGAGGAGTATGGAATTAGCTCTTCCTTGAATTTCTGGTAGAATTCTGCACTGAAGCCATCTGGCCCTGAGATTTTTGTGGTTGGATGACTTTTGATGACTGTTTCGATTTCATTGGAGGTTATAGGTCTATTTAAGTTGTTTGTCTGTTCTTGGTTTAATTTTGGTAAGTGATAGTTGTCCAGAAATGTGTCCATTTCTTTGAATTTTCAAATTTTGTCGATTATAGGTTTTAAAATATGACCAGAAAGTTGTCTGGATTTCCTCTGTGACTGTTGTTATGTCCCCCTTTTCATTTCTGATTTTGTTAATTTGCATAGTCTCTCTCTGCTTTTTCATTAGTTTGGAGAAAGATTTGTCTATCTTGTTGATTTTCTCGTAAAACCATCTCTTTGTTGCATTGATTTTTTTGTATTGTTTTCCTGGTTTCTATTTTATTCAGCCCTCAAATTGATTATTTTCTGGCATCTACTCCTCCGGGGTTTGTTTGCTTCTTTTTGTGCTAAGGCTTTCAGTTGTGCTGTTAGTTCTCTAATGTGAATATCCTTTGTTTTATTCATAGGGGCACTCAGTGCAATGGACTTTCCTCATAACACTGCTTTCAAGGTGTCCCATAAGTTCAGATATGTCGTGTCCTTATTCTCATTGAATTTTAAGTTTTTAATTCCTTTTTTTATTTCTTCTTTGACCCAGGTGTGGTGCAATTGACCATTGTTCAGTTTCCATGAGTTTGTAGTGTTTCTGCGATTTGTGTTGTTGCTGAATTCCAATTTTAAAGCATGGTGTTTTGATAAGATACAGGAGACTATTCCAATTCTTTTGTATCTGTTGAGGTTTGTTATGCCACCTTGTATGTGGTCAATTTTATAGAAGGTTCCGTGTGGAGCAAAGAAGAATGTATATTCTTTTGTGTTTGGATGGAATGTTCTATAGATGTCTGTTAAACCCAATTGAGACATAACTTCTGTTAGTAATTTTGTTTTTTTGTTGAGTTTCTGATTGGTTGTCCTGTCTAGTGGTGAGAGTGGTGTGTTGAAGTCTCCAACTATAAGTGTGTGAGGTTTTATGTGAGCTTTGAGTTTTAGTAGTGTTTCTTTTATGAATGCAGGTGCCTTTGTATTTAGGGCATAGATGTTCAGAATCGAGACTTTTGTTGATGGATTTCTCCTGCCTTGAATATGCAATGACCATCTTCTTCTCTTTTGATTAATTTTGGTTTAAAGTCTAACTTGTTAGACATTAGGATAGCTACACCTACTTGCTTCTTGGGTCCATTTGATTGGAAAAGCTTTTTCCAGCCCTATTCCCTGAGGTAATGTTTATCTTTGTAGCTTAGGTGTGTTTCTTGTTTGCAGCGGAAGGATGAATTCTGTCCTCATATCCATTCTGTTAGCCTGCGTCTTTTTATAGGCGAGTTTAGACCATTAATGTTGAGGGAGAGTAAGGACCTTTGATTGTTAATGATTGTTTGTTTTAGATTTGCTTTTGGCAGTGGTATTGTGAATTTGTCCTTATTTACCCTTGGTTTCTGGTGAAGTGGGATTATCTGCTGCCTACGTCTTTGTGAGCATAGTTAACTTCCTTGGGTTGGAGTTTTCCTTCCAAAGCTTTCTGTAGGACTGGATTTGTAGATACGTATTGTGAAAATCTAGCTTTGTCATTAAATCTCTTGTTTTCACCATCTATAGTGATTGAGAGTTTTGCTGGGTATAGTAGCCTGGGCTGGCATCTGTGGATTTTTAGTACTTGTAGAATATCTATCAAGGACCTTCTGGCTTTGAGGGTTTCCATGGAGAAGTCAGGTGTAATTTTGATAGGTCTGCCTTTATATGTTACCTGTCTTTTTTCCTTTAGTGCTCTTAATATTCCTTCTTTATCTGTATGCTAGGTGTTTTGATTATTATATGTAGAGGGGGTTTTATCTTTGGTCTAGTCTATTTGGTGTTAGGTATGCTTCTTGAACTTTCATGGGCATGTCCTTCTTTAGATTGGGAAATTTTTCCTCAGGGATTTTGTTGAATCTGTTTTCAGCCCCTTTGACCTGGGCTTCCTCACATTTCTCTATGCCTATTATTCTTAGGTTTTGTGTTAAGGATTTGTTGGATTTATGATGTTCTTTGGTCAATGAATCTATTTTCTCTAGTTTATCTTCAGCACCTGAGATTCTTTCTTCCCTCTCTTGTATTCTGTTGGTTAAGCTTGTGTCTACAGTTCCTGATTGTTTGCACAGTTTTTCTATTTCCAACATTCCTTCGGTTTGTGTTTTCTTTATTGTCTCCATTTCCATTTTCAAGTTTTGGACCGTTTCCTTCACCTGCTTGTTTTTGCATTCTATACTTCCCTTAAGAAATTTATTCATTTCTTCCATTTTTTTGTTTGTTTTATCTTCCACTTCTTTAAGGGATTTTCTCACATCTTCTTTGAGGGCCTTTATCATTTTTATGATGATAATATTTTGGTCGTTCTCTTCTGATTCATTTGCTTTTTTGTGTTCTGGTCTAGTTGGTGAAGCTTCCCTAGATTCTGGTGGTGTTATGCTTGTCTTTCTTATGTTAGGTGTTTTCTTGTATTGCAGTCTTCCCTTAGCTTCTTCCAGTAGGTGTTGGTTGGATTTCTCCCTCTCTCTATGGATTTAGGTGGGTCAGAGTTTTGACATCTGAAGTTCTGGGTGGTTCAAGCTCTCTACGAGGTCTCTCTGTAGACAAGGGTCTGACAATGGGGGTCAAAGATCAGGCTCCAGCAGAGGAGAGCTGAGGCGTCTCTGCCAGAGGCTAGCCAGCAGGATGTTTCCTCAGGGATAATAGGGTCCTGCTCTACCCAAGGCCTCTAGCCTAGGTCTGGTTTTGGGGGACAAAGGCTGGCTGTTATTCAGGATGTTTCTGCACAGATAGGTGGGTCTAGATGGCACTCTCCAATGAGTAGGGCCTCTTTAGCAGAGGTCCTGTGATGGGGCTCAAGGATCCAGCCTGCAGGAACTCAGAGTGGACCCAGAGAGATAGGTGCAGAGAATGGCGGATCTCTGGGAGGGACCCAGAACTCCAGTAGAAGACAGGTGGTGGGGGTCAGAGACCAGGCTGGTGGAAATTACAGGTTGTCCCACGTGGATAGGCAGGTCTATTGTGCTCAGATGGGCTCCAGGAATTTCCCCAAAGGTGGCTAGATTTTTGGCTCCACCCTCTTCCTCATTGCTCAACCAGAGTGGAGGGACAGTAAGATGGGTAGGGAAGAGGGTAGGGGAGGGCAGGCTCTCGGTGGGTGTGGGAGTGGGTGTGGGTATATTGGAACTCCAAGAGCACTCTCTGTGATGACAGGATGCAGGGGCAGGGAGATCCAGGACCCACCTAGGGATTTTCTGACCTGCAATATTTTAAAACAAATTTTTACATAAATTTTTATTGAAATTATAAACAAGCTTGTTTTACATATCAATCCCACTTCCCTCACCCTCCCCTCCTCCCCTGTCCCCCCCACCAACCCTCATCCCATCACCTTTCTGCTCTCCAGAAAGAATGAAGTCTTCTATAGGGAAACTTCAAAGTCTGTCATATAATTTGGAGCAGGGCCCAGGCCCTCCCCCATGTGTCTAGGCTGAGAGAGTAGAGTATCCCTTTATGTGGAATGACCTCCCCAAAGTCTCTTCATACGCTAGGGACAAATACTGATTCACTACCAGAGGCCCCATAGGGGATACATACTAGGGATATATACTGATTTACTGTCCAGTCCTCCCAACTAACTCCACCTTCAGGGAATCTGGGTCAATAATATCCTGGTCTCAGAATTATCAGAATAGAGTTCATGAGCTTCCCCTTGTTCAAGTCAGCTGAGTCTGTGGTTTACTCCATCCTAGTCTTGACCTTTATGCTCATCACTCCTCCCTATCTGCAACTGTATTGCAGGAGTTCAGCTCAATGTTTAGCTGTGAGTGTCTGCTTCTGCTACCATCAACTACTAGATGAAGGCTCTTAGGATGGCATAAAGTAATCATCAATCTCATTATAGGGGGAGGGCATTTAAGGTAGTCTCTCCACTTTTTCTTAGATTGTTATTTGGGTTATCCTCATAGCTTTCTGGACATTTCCCTAGTGCCAGTTTTCCCTTTAAACCCATAATAGCTCCCCCTATTATGGTATCTTTTTTCTTGCTCTCATCGATTCTTTTCTTGACTCAGTCTTTCTGCTCTCTAATGCTCACCTCTGCTCTCTTCTTCTCACTAACTCCCTCTCCCCTCCCTTCATGCTCCCAATTTGCTTGGGAGATCTTGTCCCTTTCCTCTTTTCCACTGGAAAATGAATATCTCTTTTAGGGTCATCCTTGCTTTAGCTTTTCTAGAGGTGGGGATTGTAGGATGGTGATCATTTCTTCTTTGTCTAAAAGCCATATATGACTGAGTACAAATCTTTTTGTGACTGGATTAACTCACTTAGGATGGTTTCTTTACCAAAACACCAAATAATCCAATTTAAAAGTGGAGTAAAGAATTAAATAGAGAATTCTCAATTGTGGAATCTAAATTGGCTGAAAGACACTTAAGAAAATGCTCAAAATCCTTAGCCATCAGGGAAATGCAAATGTAAACAACTCTGAGATACAATCTTACTCCTATCAGAATGGCTAAAATCAAAAACACCAAAAAAACAGTTTATGTGGAGAGGATGTGAAGAAAGGGGAACACTCCTCCACTGTTGTTAGTATAAACTAGTACAGCCACTTTGGAAATCCGTATGGTAGTTACTCAGAAAAATGGGAATCAGTGAACTGATATTTTTGAAATAAATTGAATAGCTTGCTGAAAGCCTTAGGGACCCATCCACCTGTCACCACATTCCTATCCACTTCTGACCTGCACAATGGGGATTCAAAAAGGGTCCTTAGGCTTGGACTAAAAATACTTTATCATCTGAACATCTCTTCAGCTCTGCCTTTTTGTCTTAACTGTAATGAGATCTTTGGTAATCACTAATCTGTCCAATCTCTGATTACATATAGAATAGGAATTCTATAGCCAGGTAAAATTCCTCCACAAATTGACTGATGACAATCAGCCATATAAAAATCTATCTGAAGCATGTGTCTTTTTCTTCTCATATGACCTGAGTATCCTCTACAATCTAATAACACTCAAGGACAAGTAGATGCTGGATCTTAGTAAGCTAGCTAAATATATGATGCTATTATCATTAAGGAAATCATTGGTTCATGTTTTACAATTAAGGTAAAATACTGAATGCTTATTTTCGAGGGAATTCCCATGTCCTTATTTGGAAGGTTTGAGTTAAAAAAGAAAAGGCTGATATAATAGATAAGTCAAAAACTTTGGAGAGGACAGAGAGAATGAAAAATTTACAAAAGCAAATTTTTGCTTTAACAACTCTACATCAGACAAAGGGCTGATCTCCAAAATATACAAAGAACACAAGAAACTAGTCAACAAACATTTTGGAGAGCAGTATGGTGATTCTCAGGAAAATGGGAATTAGTTTACAACAGGACCTAGCAATTACCCTCTTAGGCATATACCTAAATGATACACTTCCATTCAATAAAGAAATGTGCTCAACTATGTTCATAGCAGCATTATTTGTAATAGCAAGAACCTGGGAGCAACCTTGATGCCCCTCACCTGAACAATGGATAAAGAAGATGTGGCACATCTACACAATGGAATATTACTTTGCAGAAAAAATAATGGAATCTTGAAATTCGCAAGCAAATGGATAGAACTTGAAGAAAGTTTGCTTTGAAGTTATTTTTTCTAGAAATGTTATGGAAGCTATATCTATGAAGGTTTAAAAACATTTCTGGATTTCCAGGTGGCTCGGAACCATGTATCCAATGGCCTGCAGAGCAACATGCCCAAGTTTTATTGTGACTACTATGATACGTATCTTGCCCTTGATTCTCCATCTGTGAGGAAGACACACTGCAGTTGTCAGAAATACAAAGAGAATGTTAAAGACTGCTATAAGAAATGGATGGAAGATGCACATGCTTTTTTCTCCTCCCCTTCCCTTTCTCCTAGTTCCCTCTCCATTCACTGCCTCCACCACTTCCTATGTGCTCTGGGGGACTTGTCCCTTCCCGCTTTTGTGAGAGACCATATATGAATCTCTTAGAATACACCTTGTATCCTAGTTCCTCTAGTAGTGTGAATTATAGGCTGGTGATCATTTGCTCTAGTTCTAAAATCCATATATGAGGGAGTACATACCATGTTCTTCTTTTTGTGACTGAGTTACCTCATTCAGGATGGTTTCTTCAAGTTCTATCCATTTGCTTGCGAATTTCAAGATACCATTATTTTTTCTGCAAAGTAATATTCCATTGTGTAGATGTGCCACATCTTCTTTATCCATTGTTCAGGTGAGGGGCATCAAGGTTGCTTCCAGGTTCTTGCTATTACAAATAATGCTGCTATGAACATAGTTGAGCACATTTCTTTATTGAATGGAAGTGTATCATTTAGGTATATGCCTAAGAGGGTCATTGCTAGGTCCTGTTGTAAACTAATTCCCATTTTCCTGAGAATCACCATACTGCTCTCCAAAATGTTTGTTGACTAGTTTCTTGTGTTCTTTGTATATTTTGGAGATCAGCCCTTTGTCTGATGTAGAGTTGTTAAAAATCTTTTCACAGTCTCTGGGCTGCCAAATTTTCTTGTCTACTGTGTCCTTTGCCTTACAGAAGCTTCTAAGTTTGAGGAGGTCCCATTTATTAATTGTCAATTTCAGTGTCTGTGCTAATGGAGTTATGTTCAAGAAGCAGTCTCCTATAACAATTTGTTCAAGGGTACCTCCTACTTTCTCTCCTAATAGGTTCAGTGTGGCTGGATTTATGTTGAGGTCTATGATCCATTTGGACTTGAGTTTTGTGCATAGCAATAGACATGGGTCTATCTGCAGTCTTCTACACACCATCATCCAATTGTGTCAGCATCATTTGTTAAAGATGCTTTCCTCCCCCCATTGTATTCTTTTAGCTGTTTTGTAGAAAATGTTGATTTTTACATCTTCATCTGAGTAGCCTTTCTAATTCTAATTTCTTCTTACAGAATTTACCCATCAGCAAAAAATTTCCTTCTTTATAAGCTCTTATATTTTTACTTTCTTTCTTAGTGTGTTGATTAATGCCTCCAGTACATTGTTAAGTTGAAGGGGTACTTTGTCATATACCTGACTTTATTAGGAATATGGTTATGATTCACCATCCATAGGGGACTATATGGAGTTGATGAAATATTCTCTTAGTCCCATTTTAGTCTTTAAAATTAGAAGTGAAGGGAGCAGGCAAAAGCACCTTGGCCTGAGACAGCCATTTTGACTTCAGACTTTATTTACCTGCAATGTGAAATGAAATTCAGGTTCCCAGGCACTAGTGGCATCAAATACTTTCCAACGGCTGGCTCACCACTTCCCTAAACTATAGAAACAGTCGTTATACATCTTTAATTCTTTAGAAATATGTGGCTATCCCTAACCACAGAAGGAAAAAACGAACCTGATTGGTTGCACTGAAAGGCTTGCATTGTATGTCAGTTGACAATGATGGTTCACTAAAGGAAACCCCTGGTCTCTAAATCCTGATTAGTGAAAACTTTAACTGTAACTTGGCAACAAATGTTGGTGAATGTTATGCTTATAAACCCAGATTCTGACCCTGCTGGGGGCTGTCGGGAGAAACAAGGCTCATGAGTCCTTGTCCTGCAGCCCTGATGAATCAGTGACGGACTCATGTGGTGGATTAATAAAATCTTTGACACTATAATAATAAAATAAATGGATGGAAGAACAGTCCCAGATCTCGATTGACAAAATAATGGCTGCATTTCAACAAGGGAAGATCCCTCGAGCTCCATTTTGCCAGGGCCATGATCCCACCTCCCCCCAATCTCCCAGGTCCTCCTCACCCTGGCATGAGCCTGCATTCCACATTCACATGGGAGGCCCTCCCATGATGGTGATGATGCTCCCCCTTCCTACTGGGATGAAGCCTGTGAGACCTGATAAAGGCTTAGTGTGGATCCTTGGTAGGTTAGCCTGGGCTTAATTAACCAGGCCTGCCTTCCTTGCTACACTCATTTTGCCTCTACCACCCATGTGCTGGATTACAGCTCCTGGAATGAGCTCCCCTATGGGTAGTCACATGCCCATGATGCCTGGGCCACTGATGATCAGACCTCCTGCTCACCCTATGATGGTGCCCATTCGGCTCTGCATGACTCGGCCAGACACATAAGAGAAGTAAGGTTCTGTATCAGTTTTGTATTTCTTGTTTCTTGTTTTATTTCACCAGGACATTATGGTGCTGAGCTTGAGTGTTTTTTAGCTGCATGACAAGGACAACTTCCCCCTTCCTAACAGAAAATAATTTTGGAGGGGAGAAGTGGGATTTTTAAAAATGCTGTTCTCACTTATATTGTGAAAAATGAAAATAAAATTGTCAGCTCTTTTCGTTAAAAAAAATTTCTGAATAAACAAGTTCTAGAAAAAATCAACATGCTAACATGGGCACAGAAATTCATGGGGCCCACAACTCTAGAGAAAGAACTACAGGCAACCAAAGAATATGGTAACATGGAAAAATATATTTTCCCAAAGGAAATAATTCCCCAATTTGTTATCTAAAACCACCTAGTCAAACCTTATATTGTATAGACATAGCAGATTGTGGTTATGTATTTAGAGGAGAGAAAGGAGAGAGAGAGAGAGAGAGAGAGAGAGAGAGAGAGAGAGAGAGAGAGAGAGAGACAGAGATAGAGAGAGAGAGAGAGAGAGAGAGAGAGCAATACATGAAGAAAAAAGCAGAGGCTATGAATTTGAGAGACAGCAAGTAAGTGGGGTACATAGGAGGTGTTGGTGGAGGAAAAGGAAAGTTGAAAATTATATAATTATATTTTAACTTTAAAATTAAAGCACTAAAGAGGCAGACATCACTAGACTTCCTAAAACAGCCCCAGACTGACTTCATTATTACCTTTATGTTTGCTGTGACAATAGGACTGGTCACTCCAGTTGGTGCCCCTTCACCAGGCTATTCATAACAAAAGTCAGACTTCCTATAGAATTCAATGCTTTCTGGTCAGCTAATTGACAATGTTCACTTCCCAGACAGGCACATTGACAGAAGAGGGGAGTAGGAGGCAGAAAAGTACTTTATTAACAGGCACTTGTTGTAGAGACTATTAGAGGAAGGTCAGAACCCAACCTAAGTGTAAACTGTCTTCTACTATTAGCTTGCAAACATTTGTTTTTAGGAAATGACTGTTAGTGGACCAGGCTTTGTGAAATAAACCAGAAGGGAAATTTAATGATTTATGCCTATAAGAGTTATGCTAAGTAAAATTAATAGCTTTTTGACTATTTTTTTTTAAAAAATGAGCCAGTATTCTGAACCCATTGCTAACTTTGTCAGAGTATACACTAATCTTTGCTCTACATATGGTATCTAATCAACTTACTTATAAGTAGGTCACACTTTCTCTTTTCTTTATTTAATTAGATAATGATTAGAACTCTCAATAAGCTTCAGTAATTGTGGAGTATGCTTACATTTCTGATACCAAGTATGAAGGCTAGGTTTATCTAACTTGGTAACTAAATAAGTGGTTTTTCAGTGAGGGCCTTCCAATTGTATTCTTGTCCTTTTCAGTTTTCATGTAGCTCTCAATGACTGTAAAGTTCATTCACTATCCATCTAGGGCAATTGGAAACAGTTGCTTCCTAATAAAACAGTGATTCCAAGGGGACGAATGAACTTTAAGCAAATTTTAACAATATTTTCTTGCTGAGAAATAAACAAAGTAGTATATTCCTAGTGGAAACCCAAATCCTTGCATTGTAAAACTGCTATAAAATGAATATCCATAGATTAACACACATCCAAGTGACTTCATGATTAATTCTATCATAACTTTGCATAATACATGTAATGCAATATAACCTGTTCTAATCACAAAAAATTTAGGGGGAAATGACATGATGATAACTTTTCACATCTACTACTCAGGGAAATATTGAATACCAATTGGAATGGTATGTCGGAGTTCAACGTATTACAAAAAACATCTGACCAATGATGATTTCTATTGTGTCCCCTTCTCATATTATCCTCATGAAATTTTGTCGTTCTGATATTTGAAGTCTAAATAAAATATGGTTTATATTCCATTTCATTTTAAAATTACCTCCTGGGAGATATTGAATAGGTATTTAGCATCTGAATTTATTTGATTTCAGTTTCCCACTTATTAAATCTATACACTTATTACAACATGAGTACAATAAGCTTTAAACATGAGTACATCCATAAAATTGAGTGTACATCTTACAGACAAAACTATCTCTCTGCTTGGATATTTTCCCACTGTTGGTGGACCAGAGAATGGAACACAATTCCTCCCCCTGCAATCCTGGATTTCTGCTTCTGATACTTACTTTCGGACCCCTGTGAATCTAGTCATAGCCTCTTATATCAGCATCCAGTACAAAATGTATTTTGTCAGTTTTAAAGAAAGTCCCCTCCTTCAAAGTTTTTCAGAATCACCAGATAAAATTCGTGTACAAACACTGCTCAAATTCACTGAAATCATGATGCTCATTCAGTTTATATAAAAGGATAAGATGAGACATTTCTATTATCATTTTTATAATTGTTCAGTCTCTCTCTCTCTCTCTCTCTCTCTCTCTCTCTGTGTGTGTGTGTGTGTGTGTGTGTGTGTGTGTGTGTGTGTGTATGGCTGTATCTGTGCCACAATGCAAATGTAAATGTTAACAACACCTTGAAAGGGTAGTTTTTTTCTTCCATTACTTGCATTCTTAGGACTAAACTCCAGGCTTTGGGTTTGGTAGTGATCGGCACCACTGCTGAGCCCTTTCACTATTCCAAAAGTTTCATTTTTGATTAAAAATATATAACATCTAACATCTATATCCTTATATATGATAACTTCCACTATGTGCTTTATCCATACAATAGAAGATTGAATGTTTACCAAATAAAAAAGGTATTTGAGATAGTAGCTGAAGAGTAGAAGACAGCATTTATACTATGCTGGGATAGGAGAGATGGCTCAGTGGTTAATAATGTATACTGCTCTTATAGAAGGAAAAAAAAAGTTTCAGCCTCCCACATCAGGTGGCTCACAACCACCTGTCAAGAAAGACCTAAAACCTACATTAATATTGCATAAAGTCACATAAATGCATACATATAGTTAAACACAAATTAAAATAAACATTTAAAAAATGTATATCAGTTTGTTGGCTAGTCTTATGTCAATTTTACACACAACTGAGCTATCTAAAAGGAGAGTACTTCAACTGAGAAAAGGTTTCACTAAGATCCAGCTGTAAGGTATTTTCTTCATTAGTAATTGAAGGAAGAACCCTTAGCCCATTGTGGGTGGAGCCATCCCTGGGCTGGCATTTCTGGGTTCTATGAGAAAGCAGGTTTTGCAAGACATGGGGAGCAATTCAGGAAGCAGTGCCCTCCATTGTCTCTCCATCAGCTCCTGCCTCCATGTTCCAGCCCTGTTTTTGTTCCTGTCATGATTACCTTTGAAGATGGACAGTGATAAAGACATGTAAGACAAATAAACCCTTTCCTTCCCATTTGGTTTCTAATCATGGTGTTAAGTTGCAGCAATTGTAACCCTAACAATGACAAGTTGGAACTAACATTGTGAGGTATTGCTGTGACAGACCTGACCATGTTTTTGAGAGGACTGTGAAATGACTTTAGAAATTTAGTCTAGAAAAGACATTAAGCATTGAACACTCAGTGGGATGTTCTGTGGAAGCTTGGAAAATAATGTTGAAAGTAGTGCAGAGATTTGAGGCTTGACTTGAGAAGTTTCAGAAGAAAGTTTAAGGGCTATCAGACCATTTGTTATTTTGATTTAAGATTCTGTCTTCTTGTTAGCTTGAGCAGTAGAATCAGCTGGACAAGATAACAGAACTACTAAAGCAAACCTTTCTTTGCTTTGACACTCAATGCTGGTTGGCTAGACTTCAGGGTTTAGTGGTAATTAAGAAGGGACCAACAGCATTGAAGTGAAATTTTCTGTGAAGTGTTTCCTGGGAGTTAGCCCTAAGAAGCTGTGTATCAGAGGTGTCCAAGATTGTACCTCACTCTGGAAGCTGAACTTTGTAGTGCAAGGTTCACCCAGGTAGTACTGATTTTGAAAGAATTGGGATCATGGAGAACAGTTGAGGCTTGGCACTGTGAGAGGCTAGGAGAGGCCATTGGTGAAGGTGCAGCCTCAGTATTAGTTGATGATTGTCATCATGGAGAGAGCCTATGAGAGGCTATTGGTTTGGTAAAAGTGTAGTTCAGTTACAAAAGTCCCCAGCAATTTTAGAGATGTCTGCATAATGCTACAACCACCAAGGATATAAGAAACAGTGGAGTGTGGCCAGCTAGACAATAGAAGACAAGCTGTTTGTGCTGTAGAGGACAGGGCAGAGGACAAAACCCAAGCCTCTTGGAGGAATCCAGTAGATGCCAAGTGTGACTTTGACACTTGACTTTGTCTTTACCCAGTTGGAGTTTGGCTTTGCTTTTGTTTGATTATGAGTGCACCCTCTCTCTTCCCCTTGAAGTAATAAGGTATTTGTTTTAGTTTTGAGTTTTACAGGACCCCACAACTAAAAGACTTTGTACAATTTGGATTTTTAGAGATTGGACATTTTAAAGAGACTGACATTTTCATGTGTCTGAATATGTGTGATGTTTAAAGTTTTTTGTGTTTTTAATATGCGATATTGGGGATGATAAAGAAAGAAAAGGTTGTGTCTTAATAGTGATGTGTTTGTGTGTCAAGTTGATAAGGGGTAAATTGTGCTTATGTCAACTTGGCATATGAATGAATTATCTGAAAGGAGAGAACCTCAACTGAGAAAATGCATCCATAAGACCCAGCTGTAAGGTATTTTCTTAATTTGTGGTTGATGGGGCAGACACAGCCCATTGTGAGTGGAGCCATCCCAGGACTGAGTAAGCCATAGAGAGCAAGCCAGTAAGAAGCATCAGATCCTGGATCCAGGTTCATTCCCTGTTTGAGTTCCTATCATGATTTCCTTTATGATGAGCAACAATATGTAAGTATTAGCCAAATAAACTCTTTCCTTTGCAAATTGCTTTATAGCCATGGTGTTTAGTTGTAGGAATAGAAACTCTAAATAGAACACTAAGCATATAGTATATATGATTAACATTTACCAGTCTATTTTCCATTTTATTCTCTATCAAAATTCAGAGGTTCCTAATGCTATTAAGTCAAAATCCATTATTTATTAATGATATATGAGTAGTTATAATTAGTTACTATGACAAAATTAACAATTCTTTTGATAAGAGTGTAAGAGGATAGAAATAATGAAAAAGTCATCACTACATTTAATAAAGTTTTAGGAAAATGAAGATAATTAGCAATTTTTTCTTCAACACTATGCCAATGTAATGTTGCTGTGCATGTTATATAAAGAGACTAAGACATTAAAGCCTCCATAATATTTTGCTGTCATTGTGGATTTATGATTCAATCCACAGTTAAGTTTAAATCACTCAGTAAATCTTGAGTCTTTGTAAATGAATCCACTGTCTCTGAAATATTTCTGTAGCTTTTTATACAGGAGACACTCTTATTACGTTAATTTCACAAGAAGTTCAAATGAAAGCCTGAGTAAATTAGCCAATTCTGTCTAAAGATTATAGAGTTCATTTAAAAATGTATTAATTTTATTTATATGCACCTGTGTGAGGCTGCAGAAGTTTGTGTGTACTACTCTCAAAGCCAGAAGGCATCAGATTCTTGAAGGATAGAGTTATAAGCAGTTGTGAGGCTCCTGAAGCAGATACAGGGAATTGAACCTGGATCCTCTGTCAGAGCAGTAAGTGTTCTTTATACCACAGAGCCAGCCATCTCCCCAGTCTTCAAAGCTGTAACTTCTTAATAGGAAGTAAATGTTGGAATAAAAATATTTCATATTATTTTAGAATGCTAACTTCCTCTGTAATTTTATGATATCAATATAACTAGTTTGCAGTGTCCATTGTGTTTTTAAAAAGTTGTCAACAGATATGCAGTAGCGAATTTCCCAACCAGAAAGAGATTACACTTATTAAGATTTCCTTCTATTTCTGTGTTTGATACCTTCCAAAAATATGACTTATAATAATGGAATTGGGTTATTATAAAATCATGTAGATACTTTTAATGTTGAAAGGTAACAAAGAAATTATTATAATCCAGATTGTCATCATTATAAAACTCTGCTGTGAAGAGTACTGGGCAACCTCAAAAGAAACATCAGAGGGTGGTGGTTTTCTTGTGGAGATTTATATATTGAAATTCATATGCTCTTTCTTGAATGTGCATATCTACATGATCTACATAACAGGCATCTAAGAATGATCTAGATAAAACTATAGGAAGCAATAATCTTTCAGAAGTTCCACAGTTAGAGTCAGAGGTATAAATACACAGCTGTGTTTTTTTAAATGCTTAAATCCATTCTGCTGCAAGGTCCTGATAGGCACTATTTGCTGGAAGCAGCTATGTTGCCAGTAGATGCAAATAGTTCACCTAATACATCAATTTTACCCTTTTACCTAATTTTCAGAAATATTTTGTGTATTACTAAATAAGATCAGTTATGCATATCTCTCTCTCTCTCTCTCTCTCTCTCTCTCTCTCTCTCTCTCTCTCTCTCTCTCTCTCTGTGTGTGTGTGTGTGTGTGTGTGTGTGTGTGTTCCTGTGTGCAGGTACATACACACATGAATGAATGTATTCATGTATTTTTTTTCACTTTTTCCCTACAGAAATGTAAGCAGGTGATATTTTGTCTCCACTAACTCTTTCACTCCTAATAGATCATAAAGGTTACTCTGCTTGAAAACAGAACAATCTGAAGATTTCTAGAGGTTGGGTATGAGTGTATGATGATTTAAACAACACGCCTGTTTGATAACCATGTATATGCTTCCAGCCCACTATTTATCTTTAAACTATTGCCATGAATTTCAAACACTGTTTACAAGTATTTAGCAACTGTGGAGTAGGTAGTACTGGGATGTATGAACAAAAATAATTGGTAAATCTTAACACATGATATGAATGTGATACACTATGTGTGTATATATTTGAAAAATATCGACTTGCCAAATATATATATAGTGTGTGTGTGTGTATATGTGTGCATAGCCATTAGTATATATATGTAAATTTTATATAGATACAATAAGAAAATAGCAATATGCAATATGAGGGTTTGTTGATAAGAGGGCTTATACACTTGTCAGTCTTGCATGAGACTATCTTACCAACTCAAGATAGCTTTTATTTATTTCTTTTTTTGCAGCTTTCTCATTAAATTCAATATATATTTTCATATTGTGAATGATATAAATATTTTGGGATATAATTGAAGCTTTTCATTTATTTACTGAAAACCTTTGTTTCTCATTTGTCAATTTCACTTTTGTACTTTGACTTGACTGGGCTCTAATGGATTTGTGAACACTTTCATTTTGTGAAAAAGACATATTTTTCTTACATAAGGTGAATTGTGAGTTCTCACTGTTAAAAAACTGAAAGTGTTAGTGTTTTATTTTTCACTTCTCTTTGTTAGGACCATGTATGAAAACTATATGTCACCACATCATGAGACTCCCATGTCAAACTTGGATTTTGACCTAGTCCCTAGTCTCTGTGTTTCGTTTAATGAAGGGAAGTTAATTTCATTTAAGGAGGATAAGTTACTTTACTACTGCATGTGATAATTTTAGGGAGTCTAGCCTTCCATGTGGCACGATGAGATGCAGACCTGAAAGGGGCTTCTTGCACTTGCCAAACTGCTCTCATGTTTTCACCAGTATGAGTGTTTGAAAATGCTGGGACTTCAGCTAGAACATAAACCCATGTATAGCTACAGACATAGGACAACATAGTCTTTTAAGTTTCCACATAGGCATAGGAAGACACACGGGTAAGAGAGGTAGCACAATCTGACTGTTTGACCTAGTGTGTTAGACACCTTAGCTGACCCAAGTATTAACTAACCAATTTTAAGGCTATTTGCACACCCTTGCAATTAAAAATTGCAGATAGCTTAAATTTGTAAACAATTTAAGAAATAACTTGTGTAATTTGTACTGTTGAAAATAGTCTGACCTTAGACATGATGTATTTATTTTAATCTAATACAGTAGCATATTAAATTATTCAGCACTGAATTCTGCATATTTTACTATTTGATTAATATAATGAAATAATTTATTCTTTGTAGCAAAGAAAATGCCCAGCCCTTAAAAAATGATATTTGCAAAAATAATAAAAATTTTCAGACATTGCTGTTTCTTTCCTAGAACTTTGAAACAGTGGAAAATTAGATTATCAAGTTTTAGACTGAGGAGTGGGAAATGTTCAATAATAGCAAGAAAACAGTTATTCAAATACAATGGGAAAATTGCACAAATGGATTTACAGAGATTGTGTCAGCATGCATGAGACCTGCAAAAGCTACACACACACACACACACTCACACACACACACACACACACACACACACACACACACACATGCAGAGAGAGAGAGAGAGAGAGAGAGAGAGAGAGAGAGAGAGAGAGAGAGAGAGAGAGAAAATAATTATAAAATTAAAACAGAATTTCTCAGCAAACTGAACTCTATATGCCAAACAAAAATCTCAATATTTGGTGAGAAGAGATGAAGTTAGAGAAGGTATTGTGGAGGAGCTAGGGCCCCAATGTTTTCAAAACACATTGTGTTACATTATAAAAAATATAATAAGAACAATAAGAAAAACTGAGTCTGAGCACTTGGTATAAACAGGTCCCTCAAAATAGCAAAATAAAACCCAAGACCAGTTATCGTTTCGAGTAGCAATGAAAAATATCTTAAAAGAACAAGCAGCAGAGCTCAGCTTCAAATTAATAATACTGATATACACTGATACATGTGTAACCTAAATTTTTGGGATTAGAAAACTATGTTCACAAGGGTGAGCTAATGGACCCCCAGACTGATAGCTGAGAAACCAGCATTGGACTGACTCAGATCCCTTGAATATGGGTCTCATTTAAAAGGCCTGGGAAGTCTAAGGGACCTCTGAAAGTGTATCCCTGGTACACAAAAAAACTTTGGGAGCACATTCCCCATAGAAGTTTACTCCCTTAACCTAGAAGCAGGAGGGAAGGCCTAGTCTCTATTCCAAATAACATGACAGATTTTGTTGATCCCTCCTGGAAGGCATCACCCTACCTGTGGAGTAGGGTGGTCATTGGGCATGGGAGGGAGGGAGAAAGGGAGGAGGGAGAGGGAACTGGGATTGGTATGTAAAATAAGAAAAAAAACAAATTAAAAAATAAAGGAACAGTATGTTCACATACCAGTAAGTGATACTCAAATATCTTACAATTTTCCAATCATGGATTTAATAGGCAGTGTAAAATGCAACATTCATTCTTTCTGAAATAACTTATTATAAAGGAATGCATTATTTCTTTTATGACAGATAAATAATTTTCTCTTTATTAGATGAAATGATGTTTTCTAGCATAACACTCTTTTAATGTGATGGAAACCCATGGGGATTAGAACTGGACTCTTAACAAGGGTAAACTCCCATATCTTGCCCCTTCCCCTGCTCCTTGCTTCATGATCTGTCTCATCATCTTAGTCTCCAGTCTCTTGATCTCTATTAATTTCTGTGTGTAGAGGTGTGTGTGCAGGGGCATATGTGATTGTGAATGTCAGTGTGTGTCTCTGTGTGTGCATGTCTGTTCATGCATGTCAATGTGTTTGTATGTATTTGTGTGTCTCTGTGTGTGAATATTCCCTTTTCGAGTCCTGCTAAGATGCACTGAACAGGTCCTTTTTACTTAAATCCCTCAGTTCTGGGATTTTGTCTAAATAACCTGTGCAGTCTGTACAATACTATGTGTACATATGGAAACTACCAAGTATTCTTCATGAAGTAAAAGTCACACATGCCAAATTCAGTAAACACTGACTTTAAACAACTAAACTTATGAAAATCAGCCCTCTTGCTGTTTTATTGTACTGAGCTTTTAATAAACTCTTATGTTATCCTGTAACATTAGATCTTTATGATCAAGAGTCATTCCAAGACATCTTAGATTTTCATATTTCAGGGCCAGATTGATGGCTCAGGTGCTAGAGCCTATTACTTCCAAGTCTGATCACTGCAGTCTCCTCACTAGAATCCATGTGGCAGAAGGAGACAACCAGAGAAACTACTCCTGCAACTCTTTATGGAGGCCACACATGCTCACAATGAATACATAAGTGTAAAATGCCTTGTTTCTTTGCTTGGGTTTTTAATCTGAGCCTGTCCATGAGAGATAAATGTGGACATAACTCACTAACAAGATGTGTAACCACTTTTCATGAAATTTTAGTGTCTCTTTTATCTAAGATTTTCCTTTTTCTTATTATTTGATCTGAAGAAGTCATATGCCTTTCCTGTGGACTTAATTTATTTGGTATTTTGGGGCAACTACTTCATGTCTACATTGCCTAATTAGATGTATTCAGTTCTCTATATACTTTGCCAGTCTTTAAAATTGATGCTCTTTAATTTTGAAATATTCACTAAATTTTGGTCTTTTCTGTTACTGATTCTCTATCCTTCTTTCATTTTCTTGTACATTATTCCCCTGTATAACTTAGTCGCTATGAGTATTTTCTCTTTGTCCATATTATATTAATTATTGATTACATAGGGTTTTAGAAATCAAGAAAGGTCAGGAACTAGAGAGATGGCTCAGAGGTTAAGAGCACTGGCTGCTCTCCCATAGGTCCTGAGTTCAATTTGCAGCAACTACATGGTGGCTTAAAATTATCTGCAATGAGATCTGATGCCCTCTTCTGGCTTGTGGGATATATATGCAGGCAAAACACACACACACACACACACACACACACACACACACACACACACACACACGCACAATATGTAGAGAGCTACGAAGTGCTGCGCCTTAAAGATGGCCGGGTGAGCGCTCTCTGACATAAACAAGCCCTTATTTGGTTAAGTCTGTTCAGCCTGTCTGCTTCCACGTTAGAGTATCCTATCTGCAAGGTCCACATAGCTCACTGGGGTTGGTTAGCGCAAGGGTATTTAAGCCTGTGCAAGGGTCCCCGGGCCCTTGTTGGTCAGAAGAACATGTTTCAAGGATCCTGATTAAAACTGCATGAAGAAGATCTTCCCAGAGTTGCGTCTTCCTTGCTGGCAGGGGTAGGCACCTACAGATGGTGGCCCAAACGGGGATTTTCAGATCAGAACTTCTTGCAGTCAGGGCAGCACTGGCAAGTTCTCAAGGTAAGTTGGGACCAAATTTAAGGCCTTTGGTAAAGAGGCAATAAGGTCTCCAGTAAGGAGCAATGAAGTTCTGGGTTTGAACTAAATTAAGGCCTTCAGTAAAGAGGCGATAAGGTCTCCGGTAAGGAGCAATGAAGTCCCAGGTAATTCGGACTAAATTAAAGACTGTGGAAATGAGCTGCTATAAAGTCTCAGGCATTGAGTGAGAGGTTGTAATGAACCGAAAGTAAAATTTTCAAAATGGGGACTAGTCAGTCTCATCCAATTTTTCTGGCTCTTCAGGAGCTACTTTTTTCAAAGAAACTTAAAGAAAAGCACACTAGAAAGATTCCTGAGAGAATGCGATGCCATTGCACCTTGGTTCACAGTTTTGGGAGACCTCACTGTAGGGTGCTGGGACAATTTAGGCAGGGATCTTACCTTTGCTTGGGAACAAGGGATGCTAAAGTCCGGAGTCCGTCTTGTTTGGAAGTTAGTGCGCTGCTGTATCAAAGACCAGAGATACTGTAAAGAGGTGATGGAAAAAGGAAACGCTGTGCTAGAAATGTTACAAGAAGGAAGCTCAGAAGAGGTTGAGAGCACAGGAGAGTGAACAACAAACAAACAAACAAACAACAACAACAAACAAACAAACAACAAAAAAGTAAATTCAACCACAGGTCTTTGGCCTCCAACTTCTTAATGTCTTTAGAGGTCCCTTGACACATGATGCTTGCTCTCAGTAAAATACAGGTGCCCTTGGACTTTGAAACCTTCCTGAGTAGTATGCAAATTGAATCTATTGTTTACAATTTACCCTGTCTGTGGTATTCTTATAGAATAAACACAGCTGCCTTGTTCTTGGATTGTGTGATTTAATGTATTAAAATGATACATTCTTTAATCTTAGAGTATATTAAATAACTAACATTTCATACTTAAAATTATAAGACTTACTATACACACATGCAGAGTGCACATATATATGTACATATATATATATATATGTATATATATACACACACACACAGGCACACACACACACACACACAAACACACACACATATATATATATATATATATATATATATATATATATATATATATGAAATATGAAACTAGACATATTTGGAGGCAGACTTTATATCTTGCAAAATTTTATTATTTTCATTTTGTTATTTTTAGCAACTTCTTCATTCTCCAACCCATCAAAATGTTGTATTCATTTTAACTTACCTGTTTTCCTTCTAGTGTATGTATTTCAAATCACACTTTCTATTCAAGTTAGATTAGGAACAGGAAAAAGTCCCAGGAAATCTGATAAGCACAACTCATATTTACTTTTTCCAGATTCCACATACCTGATAGCAAATATATTTCTACAATTCTATAAAACATTTATCCCTTAGCTGACTAAGGGAAAAAATGATCTCTGCATGAGACATATAAGCATCTCACACAGGTGTTCCAAATCTGTTTTCTTTCAACTGAACAATTATGTGTTTTTGTCTGAGAACAGTAATTACTTGAAGCTAGTAGGTTTGGATGTCTCATGGTACAGGGCAGTCAGTGCTATACTTTGGCAATGAAACTTGGATGTCTCAATCAGTACCTTAAAGCTGTTTCTTTAAAAAAAAACAACAAACAAACAAAAAAACTTCTCTAGAAGTTTATGTCTAAATAAACTGGAAACACAGTGTATGTTTAAGAAAAAAAGGAAAAAAAAAACACTCCCATGACTCTTGCAGTGGGAACAGAAAAAAAGTAGCAAAAACCTCACAGCAGTTATTATGGGGTCTCAACCTCACTTATCTAAGACTGAATAAGATAAATGAGATACTTAACCTTCCACATCCATGCATTCTCCCTCCACAAACTATAAGAAATTAAACCTGGACTTACCTAAAACAGCTCAATAAGCCTGTTTTCAGCCTAGTAGAATATATTCAATTTGCTACAAAACACTTTTTATCTAGCCTGTTAAAGGAAGTATTAAGTCTTCAACACAAGCCATTAATTAATTTTAATTAAGGGCATTTACCATTCTCCTCCCACAAATATTTAGATTTCCTTTTACTTAGATCTAATATGATAGCAAGAGTTTAACCTCATCTCTAGAAACTTTCATGAAACTCAAAATGCTAAGCATATATTATCTTGTAAGACAGTATGATTAATAAGCTCCTTTTATGAATCTTGGATAAGATACAAATACAGGTAATTAAAAAATTAAAATTAATAGTAAATCTAAAATTTGTCCCTTAGTACTTTCATTTCACTAGTCTATTTCATCTCTTTAAATTATTGCAAACTGGATTTTACAGTAAGATAAAAATGATGAGTTGGTCCATAGAGGAGGTGCCTGGATACCGACCTCACTGACTCATTCTGTGATGTCAAGCAAGTGAGTGAGGGTCAAGAAATATTTTCAGGGTAGCTAAGTGTAGCATGAATAAGTAAATTACCCAAGTTGGGGCTCAAGTTGTAGATCAGGGAAGCAAAGAAACCAAGCTATCAGAGAGTTCTCACCTCATTAGGGCTGAGACATTTCTATTCTTAACATGGCTGGAAAATGAATGCCTGATACTGAGATCTTTCTCCTATTTTATGTACCCCACCCCAAGTGAGGATATTAAAGATATGATATCCCAGGTGCTACTTGTGTGAGCTACTTCTCTTTAAGACTAGATCAATCTTGTGTAGCTTTAGGTGGTCTTGGACTTACAGAGATCTGTTTGCTTCTTAATCCCCAGTTCTAGGATTAAAAATGTGTAACACCAACTCCTAGCTTTCTGGCTGCTGGGTTTAAAGGTGTGTGACTGGATTCTATGGCTTGTGGCTGACTTTACTTTCTGAATCCTCAGGCAAGCCTTAATAAATAATAAATAATATATCACCACAACTAAGTGTGCCATTGGAAGGAGACAGAGGTCAAGTTTTATATACTAACACACCCAATAAACAGGAGATATAAATCTGTGCCAGGAGTATCTAGAAGGACATGGACCATATCAGGACAGAGAAGGGTACAAAGACTTTTGAGAAAGGAAGCGAATGCCACATACTGCAAGACATGGTCCTAGAAAGCTGACTTTGGTGATACAAGGCTGAAGAAATGACAAATACTAATGCAGGAAAGTTGGGATCAGACAGAGTGTGGGCAACATTTTCTACCCAAACTATAACATCTTATTTGAGTCATTTGTTTGACAATCAAGAAGAATTAGTTCCAGATTTTTGGTTATCATGTGATACAAGTTTGAAAGTATTTCATACATAAATTCTCTGAGGTCAAAACCTCAGGGAGACTAAATCAGAGGATGTAAGTGACTATAATATGCCCTAAACTGTTTGTACTCTGAGTGTGGGAGTGGGGATATACAGGAAATTTAGAAGCTTGGAGAAGGAGAGATAAAAGAGAGATGACCCTTACAAAGCAGGTAAGTCAGGCCAGATTAACTGACAACTGGGTACTATGTTTATCAAAAAGAAGTGCTTGTGTGGAGAAATCTGCATAAAGGTGGTTTCCCTCATTTGCATAGCTACAAAAATACAAATTGAAGAATAAATAGCATATGTTCATTGTTAGAATGAAGATGTATTAAAATTATCCAACAAATTGAAAATAAGTGGCCCATGCTCAGAAAGTTAACCCTGTGTTTTATCATATTACACATTAGAAAGATATAGGGTCATTTAGAAGAGTCTAGAAAGGTACTGATATTCACTAAGCCTTGTGGAAGATCAGCTTGTTCTTAATACAGAGCTCATGCATCAACAAAATGTAGGAGTATTCTGATGACATTATTCTTTAATGCAGAGAGGAAGTAAAAATCTTCATTATTTATATCATTACTATGCAATGTCTCAAAATTTTTACCAGCTGAACCACACAAAACAGTTGTGTAACACTGTTTCCTAGATAAAATAACTCTTCACTACATCAAAGTTCCTGTCTATGGTCATTGAAATATAAAGCAAAATAAAGTATAATCTTATTAGAAAAGTTATGTGAATTAAGTGTACTTATACAAATGTTAAATCATCATAATTACTAATACATTGAAAGCAAAACTGTGATGTGTTGTATGTTTTTTATATAAAGTAATGAAATCAGATATTGCTCAATTTATAAAAGACTAATATTATAATGTGATCAAATAAAACAATTAGTGAAAAACATAACTGAGTGAAAGTAGGAAGCAATAGAGTCATATGATGAATTTCAATTTTCAAATCAGTTGTGATTAATAATAACTATACACACAAAATATATATACATATATACATATGTATATATTTACAGAGATAGAGAAGGGGGAAAATGCATTTATTTATTTTGAGTGTGTGTATTTGTGTGTGTGATTCTGAGTGAGAGTGTGTGTGGGTATATTTCTAAGTGTATGTGCATGTACATATGTTTATCATTTGAAATACGTTGAACAGTGTAGCTCACAACTGCATCCCCTCACTGAAGAATCTAAAGGAAAAGAATTGCAAGTCATAGACCAACCTAGGCTATTACAGCATGGTATTTTGCCTCAGGAAATCATTCATGAAATGAATAAAGGAGGGATGAAAGAAGGAAAAGACAACACTTTGTACCTTTTCTTTAGAACAGTTATATAAAATAATATTTCAAAGTCATATGAAGGAAATGATAAGGAGATGCTTTTTGAAGTGTGCACATGCATTGTCATTTAAATATATTTAATTTCGATGACCATAAACAAATACCAGGGAGAAATTAAGAAGTTCTTCTTGGCTTCTCCTGGTGATCATTGGGCCAGAGTATGTGTCCAACAAACTCCTCTACCTCCGTGGAATTTCTTGAGTCTGTTGTGAACACACTGGATCTGCCTATCCACATGGGACCACCCTGAGGCCACACTCACTGGAGTTTTGAACTCCATCGCCTGCCTTCTGCCTGAGGAGAGACTTCCAAAATATCTTGGATCATCCACAGTAACAGACATTGAACTGCTGACACACCCATGCCCACTGGGAGAGTAGTATATATATAGAGAGACTTCACCTGCACTCACTGGAAGAAGCGATGGGAAGACAGTAATAACAGAAAATACTCAATGATCAAAAGACAAGCATGAGACCACCAGAATCTAAGGGCTCTACACCAACTAGACCTGAACACACCAAAGCAGATGAAGCAGAAGAGAAAGACTTAAAATATAACTTCATAAAAATGATAGAGGCCCTCAAAGATGATATGAGGAAATCCCTTAAAGAAATGAAGGAAAAAACAAGCAAAAATTGGGATAAATACAGGAAAAGACCAAGCCAAAAAAAAAAAAAAAACCAAAAAACCAAAAAAAAAAAAAAAAATAGCAATAAATGAATGTCTCCATAAATATCCTAAGAAATAAGGAAAACCAAGAAAACACAATCAAAGAGATTAAGGAAACATTTCAAACAGTTCAAGGCCTGAAAAATAAAATAGAGACAATAAAGAAAAATAGACACAAACTGAGGGAAGGCTGGAAATAAAAAAACTGGCCAAATGATCAGGAACTACAGATGTAAGCATAACCAACAGAATATAAGAGATCAGAGACAGAATCTCAGGCACTGAGGATAGACTAGAGGAAACAGATTCATCAACCTAAGAAAATTTTGATTCCAAAAAATCCTTAACAGAAAACATCCAGGAAATGTGGGACACTGTGAAAAGTCCAAACCTAAGAATAAAAGGAATACAACAAGGCTAAGAAGCCCAGCTCAAATGTACAGAAAACTTATTCAACAAAATCATTGAAGAAAACTTTCCCAACCTGAAGAAGAACATGCCTATGAAAGCAAAAGAATCATACTGAACACTATATAGACTGGACCAAAAAAATCTCTTGCCACCAAATAATCAAAACAACTAACATACAGAATAATGAAAGAATATTAAGAGCAGCAAAGGAAAAGGGCCAGGTAACATATAAAGGCAGACCTATCAAAACTATACCTGCCATCTCCATGGAAACCCTCAAGGCCAGAATATCCTGGATAGATGTTCTACAAATACTAAGAGTTCATGGGTGCCAGCCTAGGCTACTACAGCTAGCAAAACTCCCAATCACTATATAGAGAGAAAACAAGATATTCATCGGCAAAGCCAGATGCCAGATTTTTGCAATACATATCCACAAATTCAGCCCTATAGAGAGTTTTGGAAGGAAATCTCCAACCCAAGGAAGTTAACTACACTCACAAAAACATATGTAACAGATACTTCCACTTTTCCAGAACTTAAAAAAAAGTGGGGCAAATATACTCACAATACCACCAGCACCACCAAATCTAAAACACACAAGAATTAACAGTCAACCATCCTTACTTTCCCTCAACATTAATGGCTTTAACTTGTCTTTTAAAAGACACAGGTTAACAGAATGGATACACAGACAGAATGCATCCTTTTCTGCATTCAAGAAACACATCTAATCTTCAAAGGCATACATTACCTTAACGTAAAGGATTGGGAAAAGCTAGCAGGTATAGCTATCCTAATATCTAACAGGTTAAACTTCAAATCATAATCAATCAAAAGAAATGAAGAAGGTCATTTCCCATTTGTCACAAAAGAAATCCATCAGTAAAAATGTCCCATTTCTGAACATCAATGTCCCAAATAAAAAGGCACACACATTCATAAAAGAAATGCTACTAAAAATCAAAGCTCACATAAAACCTCACACACTCATAGTGTGAGACCTCAACACCACACTCTCACCATTAGACAGGACCACCAGACAGAAACTTAAAGAAACAAAATAACTAACAGAAGTTATGTCCCAATTGAGTTTAACAGACATCTATAAAACATTCCATCTAAACACAAAAGAATATACCTTCTTCTCTGCTCCACATGGAGGAGGAAAGCATCTTTAACAAATGGTGCTGGCACAACTAGATGATGGAAATAGACCCATGTCTATCGTCATGCACAAAGTTTCAGTCCAAATGATTCAAAGACCTCAACATAAATCCAGCACACTGAAACTCTTAGGAGATAAAGTTGGAGGGACCCTTGAATAAATTGGTACAAGAGACAGCTTCCAAAATATAAGACCAGTAGCACAGACACTGTGATCGACAATTAATTAATGAGACCCCCTAAAGTAGAGAAGCTTTTGTAAGGCAAATGACACAGTTAACAAGACCAAACGGCTGCCCACAGACTGGGAAAGATCTTCAACAACCCCTCATCTGACAGAGGAATGATTTCCAAAATATACAAAGAACTCAAGAAACTAGTCACACAAATACCAAATCACCCTATTAAAAAGTGGTGTACAGAATTGAATAGAGAATTCTCTGTTGAGGAATCCAAAATGGATGAAAGATCTTTAAGAAAGTGTTCAACAGTCTTAGCCATCAAGGAAAAGTAAACCAAAACAACTCTGAGATACCATTTTACTCCTGTCTAATAGCTAAAATTAGAAACAACAATGACAACGTATGCTGGAGAGGATATGGAGAAAGAGGAACACTCCTTAACTGCTGGTGAGAGTGCAAACTTTTACAGCCATTTTGGAGAAAAATATGGTGGTTCCTCAGGAAAATGGAAATCAGTCTACCACAGGACCCAGCAATCTCTGTCTTAGACATATACCCAAATGATCCACACCCATGCATCAAAGACATCTGTTCAACTATGTTCACAGTTGCATTATTTGTAATAGCAAGAACCTAGAAGCAACATATATGCCCCTCAACTGAAGAATGGATAAAGATGTGGCACATCTACACAATTTAATACTACCCTGTGGGGAAAAAACATAGGCAGCTTGAAATTCACTGTCAAATGGATTGAACTTGAAGAAACAAAATTGAGTGAGGTAACCCAGTCACAAAAATAAGAACATGGTATGTACTCACTCAAATGCATTTTTAGGCAAATTATCTCCAGCCTATAATTCACATGGCCAGAGAAACTAGAATATAAGGAGGAACCTATGAGATTCATACAAGGTTCCTCACAAAAGGGGAAAGAAACAAGATCTCATGGACATAGTCTGTGTGGCAAAGTCAATGATTGGAGAGGGAGTTAGGAGAAAGAGATAGAGTGGTGAGAATAACATGTGAGACCAGGAAGATTGAATCAGGGGCAAATAGACGAGAGCAAAAAAGAAAAATACCATAATAGAGGGAGCCATTATATGTTTGAAGAGAAAACTGACTCTAGAGAAATGTCCAGACACCTACAAGGATGATCCCAAATAACAATCTGAGCAACAGTGGAAAGGCTACCTTATATGCCCTTCCCTGATAATGAGATTGGTAACTAACTTATATGCCTTTATAGAACATATAAGTTACATGCCTTTATAGTAGCTGATGGAAATAGAAGCAGACACCCACAGCTAAACACTGAGCTGAACTCCTGGGATCCAGTGGCAGAGAGGGAGGAGTGATAAGAAAAGGGTCAAGACCATGTCACAGAGACAGTTGACCTGAACAAGTGGGATCTCATGGTTCCCTAGACTGATAGCTGGGAAGACAGCATTATACCAACTCAGACCACCTGCGTGCGGGCCTCAGTTAGAATGCCTGGGCAGTCTAAGGGACCTCTGACAGTGGAACCAGAATGTATTTCTGGTGCATGAAAGGACTTTGGGGGAACATTCCCCATGGAGGGAAACTCCGTTAACCTAGAGGCAGGTGGGAGGGTCTTATCCCTACTCCAAATGACTTGACAGATTTTGATGATCTCTCCTGGAAGGTGTCACCCTTCCTGTGTAGTGGGAGTGGGGATAGGATGGGAGGGAGGGAGAGGGAACTGGGGTAGATGTGTAGAAATAATATAATAATAATAAATAATAATAATAATAATAAAAGAATGATAATAATAATAATAAAGAACTTCTTCAGTTCTTCTCTTTAGGTTCAACATGTATCTGAACTCTACCATTTCTGCTTCTTCAATGCTGGTTAAATGTCTGCTTCTTATATTGTCAGTTTCAAACATTAAAGGAACCATTTAACTTGTCTGGATGAGTCTGACTATCCACATCCAGCCATTCCCCTGCCTCTATTAATCAAAGGCTTGCTATATATGCTCTCATATTTTCAATTTGTTTACATACATGTGTGTGTGTGTGTGTGTGTGTGTGTGTGTGTGTGTGTGTGCGTGCGTACATGTGTATTTGTCTGTGTATCATGATTTAAACCTAGGATACATGTTAATCTTGAAATAATGTTCAGTCACTGAGATACATCCTAGCTCCCATTATATCACAAAAATAATCACATCTAGTTAACCAACTGCAACTAAATGTTATCTTTCATAAGTTTCTTGCCCATCTTAACTATGGTGTCTGCCAATCTTCTTTTTCTATTTCCTACATACACATCTGAATTTACACAACTGTAATACACATGGATGCCTCAAACTTATGCCATTCTTCTCTACGGTTCTTGTCATTTTACTCATTCTATAGAAAGTCTTCTCTAAGCCACACAGCAGATACAGATGGTTCTATTATTAGTGTTTGTAGCTCCTACAGTTTGTAAGTACATTTCCTTTCTTGTCCCTGAAAAAGTGCACTGTAAGCATCCTGGAGGATGAAATTGTCTCATTGACCATATTTTTTTCATTTGCAGAATATTGTGGAAATATATATATATATATATAAAGAGGGCAAAAATAGTTTATAAATCCAGAGTGTATGCTTAAAATACATACATGGGAAAATTCCTGATTCAGTAATATTTAGTTTGTGGCAAAAACATTTTAAGTTCTATGATAATAACAAAACATTGAATGAATATTATTTGGTGACAGAAAAAAATGTTACAACATACTGATATAAACAGTGCTTATATCATTACCAGGAATCCCCATTAAACCAAAGACACATGGGAAACTAGATAAAAAACATGGAAAACAGTTTTCTCATAGAAGTTAGCTATTCCTTTACTGAGGCTTGTATTCAGTGAAGAATACAAACAAAATACAACATGACTATATTTACACATTTAATTAAAAGTACATGTATATATATGTATGTGTGTGTGTGTGTGTGTATGCATGGACATCAATAATTTATGGCAAATTTTGAAGACATAAATTTGGGTTAATGTAGATAACACAAGAATATACACACTTAAAATATATTTTATGAAATATATTTTAAAATTACAACATCATATATTGCTAAATTATTTGGTCAAATTATTTGAATAATCAAGAGATATGCTCTATAGACATTCTGGGATGATGGCATTATTAATGAGTTGAAGCTGACTGCCATTGTACTAGACTGTTTTAAGCACTGGGAAAATACTTTTGTAACTAGTATAATGTCTCACTTCTAGACCAATGCTGTTCTCTATTTACTCTTCATTGCTCTGCAGATGCATTCTTCTGTGGAAAGATCAGATTGGTTTAGTGCTATTTATAACACAGTTTTGTTTTTCATTTTTTTTTTTTTTACTGTAGCATGGTCTACCAGATGTCAAAATGTTACCAACATCTTTGTGTTACAGGTAACATGTACAGTTGCTGTAAGGGGTAGCGCTGTTTCCTTGACTTAGAAGTTATATACTTATTGCCAACATCAAGCAAAGTATGATAATATAATGCTATTTGCAAGATCAGCAAATCTGGGACCCTTCCCAATTTTTGAAAATGAAAACATGTAAAATAGCATGTATTTATGAATTTAAGAGGTACAGGGTACACTTTAAATGTCTAAAATGCTTGTGTCAATTCCTGAAGTCAAAATTGAAAGGTAAGTTGCATGTGGGTATTTACCAGTACACCTGTAAAACTGTCCAATTTAATAAATGGCACCATTTATGAAACTCATGGAATGAGGGATTAAAACAGAGTGCCTTGCCAAGCAAGCAGATAGACAATTGGATATGGTAACATGGAAGGCAAGTGGAAAATAAGCAACTAGAGAGGGGCTACGTAACTGAAGCAGAATTGTTGATACCGTAGATCAAGAGGAATGATTACATCAACCTTTCAGTGTTATTTTGGGAAAAAGAATAATTTCTTTCTCTGGTTTGCAATGATTAAAACAGTAATTGGTTGTGAGCATAATTTCTCAAATCTTATGTAAATATCCAGTTCTGAATTCACATATATGCATGGCACTAGCATTTTTGCATTTTAGTCCACAAATGCAAAATAATTTTTACCAGCTCAACAATGTAGAGAAACATTCGATTACACTATACAATTATGTGAAAAAAATTTAATCAACATTTCTAAGGAATTTTCAAAGGCCTTTGTGCCTTCTTTATCAGGTTATGTGGAGATTTCTTCATCTAACAATTGACATGAGCTGACTATATATTTGAGAAGCAGTATGATATTTTACTTGCTTTTCATTAACTTTGTACATTGACATTTTCATACTTGTATATATTGTGATTATTCACCCCCTTCCTTTATCTTTCTCCAATCCTCATCAACCCCGCCTCATACCTCATATTTGTGTCACCAGTACCTCTTCCAATTTCATGGCTTTTGTTTTGATATTATGTACCAGAAATATAGATTGATCATGGTTGCCCATGTGAGCATTTGTGGATCCAAACAGGCACATGTGAGTTTATAACTAGAAGGAAAGGACTTGCTCTTCTTTTTGAATATGTTGAGTAGAAAATAGTAAATAGTTCAGCATTGAGGGAGTAAGTTCATGCCTGAATAGTGAAGAGATTTTTTTTGGGTGTAAGTGTCTATAACCATGGTGACTCCAGGATATCTATAGATGGAATTTCTTAGCCTTCTTCCTAGATTTTAGCTTTCATTGTCTTTCTGTACTCTTTTCCAAAATGTTATCTGAGCTTCAGAGAGAGTAGTATACAGATTTTGGTTTGGGATTGTGAAATACTTTATAAGACTCTTAAAGAATGCAGAAAGTATTAGAGAACAGTCACCTTTTAAACTTTTGGGTCAGAATCTCCTTCTGATACACTATCTTGTAACTTCAGATCTTGTGTGATCTATGTGATTTTATCAGGTGAACATTATCTTTTTACCCAGCTCTTCTACAGTCAATCAGCACAAAGATTGCCATCTGATTTGCTGAATTTCAAGAGTGTCTATGTCAAAACGCAAAGCTGAATGCATGTAAATAAGTTGCTTCTTAATATGTAAGATTTTCTTATAAAGCAAAAACAGGAGAAACTAGGTTGTCAGTAAAAGAATGTAGGTGACTTAAAAGGGAAACAGGAAGAGAAGTCAGAGACATAGTTGAATTCCCAATGATGTCTCAATCCTTTAATTGCAACTAAGTTTTTGTGTATACTCTAAAACATATTTATAGAAATTTCTATTAATTAATGAAAGTCACGGAATATGGATGGTTACTTAAAGCTTGTGATAATTAGTAACATGTAATTTTTTTTCTGGAGTCATGAAAAAGAATCTTGAAAACAAATATAACCAAGGTCTTAGGGCTGGAGAGATGATACATTCAGTAGGTAAGACTGCTCTCATTGCAAGAATGAAGACCTGAATTCAAGTCCCTAGTTCCCATTAAAGATATCCCAGCATGGTTGCATCCTCACTAGAACTCATAAACCAGCCAAACAGCTTAGGCACAATGCCCATGATCCAATTCAGCAAGAGACCCTGTTTGAGGACAGAAAGGCAAAGGGTAACAGAGAAACAAGTCCAATGTACTACTCTGGCTTTGTAGGAACATGCATGGATAGGCACACACATGGGCACACACATGGGCACACACTCACACACGTATGAATGCATTGTAAATACAAACAAACGTACATACATGCTCTGAGAAAGAAAAGAAAGAGTTCGTGAAAGTCTTCACCTTTTATTTAAGAAAAATTACCTCTCACTCTCAAGATGTTTTATTTGGACATTCTTGAATGATTTTAATTTTAAATGATCACTAAAACCATTTTGAAATGTTGAAGCAGAGATGAGATTAAATATTCAAGCAGAAGTAAAGACTTGCAAATGCATTTATTTTTACTCACAGATTCTCTAAAACAGTGTTGCACTTCTAATACACTGAAAAAAATGTAATGTTGCAGAGCATACGATAATGGATTTCCCTGTCTCAGCTGCATCATCTTGTATTATATGTTTTATAGCAACATTGCTTGTTGTGAATCCTTGAATGCTCACTTCTCTAACAGAATTATTTATGAATCGAGTTATTTCAGCATTCTTTAGTAAATTTTTCCCAGAATATAAACAATTATAGATAACTCCTAAGTTATGAATTTAAGATGCAGTAGTCAGTGCCTTTGGCTCACAGTAACAAAGAACCTTTAACTTACTGTATATGTGTAACTTCTAGTAATTTTACTAAATTGATGACAATCAGAACAACTTATCAGCAGATAAAAGTGGTAGAAGTTCAGTATTGAGTTGAGATATAGTGTCATAGGCTGAAATTTAAACACAAAGTAACCTGATCTATCTTTGATAAAATCTGTCTAGAACAGGAAAAATGTCCTGTATTTTTAAACATTGTTTTCTAAATAATGCATCATGAATATATATGTACTAATGCCTATGTGGGACATTGCCAATGCTTTATGATGCTATAAATGTTTGCTAATAAAAATAAATATAATGACTCCCGCTCCCCTCTCATTCCTCTCTTGCCTGTTCTGTCTGTCTGTCTGACTGACTCTCTCAAGTCCCCACTCTAAGAGAGACTGATTCTTTTGCACTACTCCTCTTCCCTTCCAAAATAAAACCCTTAAACTAGAAAAGAATAAATATATACTGGAGAATTTTGACTATGTAGTGACAAAAAAAAAACACTTTGTTTATATTATAAGAACACCATGCCATTACTAGCTTTTTTACTGGTTTTGTTCTACATTAATTATAAATTATATTTTATGATTAAATGAATGTATATGAATTGTTTTCTGTATGTTATCTGAATAGCCTTGGTAGACCTTAGATGACCAAATACAAAAAAAATGTATTCAAGGCCAGTCTGGTATACAAAACTAGTTCCAGGATAGTCATAGAGATAATCTGTGTCTTGAAAACTAAAACAGGAAAAAATAACATTTTTAAAATTAATAAATCTTTATGACAATTGCCCTTAAGATCATGTTGTTATATCGTATAAATTAAAGAAATTGGACACTATAATTCCTTGTGAAACTGGGTTCCAGACTGCACAGTTTTCTTGGCATACTGTTCTATTCATTTCTTAGATAATGTCTATGGATGGTTTTGACTTAATATATCAGAGGTTAGAAGCTATAACAAAGATGGGGTGATTACAAGGTGAAAAATATTTTTTACACAACTATTAAAAAAAATAAGTTGTCTGTTTCTGCTTTATAGGATCTCAAAGAAACACAGTATTAGGTTACCATATTGAAAAGCTATTGAGCAGAAAAAATGTATGTATTAACTGGTTAACCTTCAAATATTTGCATCTTTTCCCCAAATTTCACAGTCTTCTCTTTGGAAAATAACCCAGTGTTCACATGAATTTAATTCATTTCATTAAATATTTTTTGTTCAATTATAGGGGAGCTGAAAACATAGTACCTAAAGCTTTAAGCTGATGGAAAAAAAAAAAAAAACTTCATTTTCTTCTAATTCTTTAATTTTTTAAGTTAACATTTAACATGTTTATTTTTATAATAGTTTTTTAATTTTTTGATATTATAATATATCACATTATCTCCTCCTTTTTCCTAATCTTGCCCATGCATTCTCCTACCTCTTTTGCACTCTCTCTAATACCTGACCTCTTTTTTCTATTATAATTGCTACATGTGTAAATATGCAAATTCATAAATACTACATGCTCACATTATTTTTTTATTTAAAAATAGGTGTAACTCTTTAATTTTTTTCTTTAAAGATACAAATTTCTTGCTATATAGGTCTTTTGCTTTTTTGGCAAGCATTATTCCATGATACTTTATTTGTTTATGGCTATTGTAAGGGTGGTATTTCTCTGATTTCTTTCTCAGCCTCTTTACCATTTGTATATAGTAGGGATACTGATTTTTTTTTAGTTAGTCTTGTATCCTGCTAATTTGCTGAACGGGTTCATCAGCAGTAAGAGTTTCCTGGTAGTGTTTTTTGGGTCACTTATGTAAACTATCATATCATCTGCAAATAGTGACTGTTTGACCTCTTCCTCTTCAATTTGTATCCCCTTGATCTCTTTTTGTTGTCTGATTGTTTAGCTAGAACTTCAAGTACAATATTGAAAAGATACGGAGAGAGTGGGCAGCCTTGTCCTGTTCCTGATTTTAGAGAAAAGGGGTCAAGACCAGACTACAGAAACCCTCAGAGACAGCTGACCTGAACAAGTGGGATCTCATGGTTCCCTAGACTGATATGGACAGCAATGGACCAACTCAGACCCTCTGAACATGGATCTCACTTACAAGACCTGGGCAGTCTAAGTTACCTCTGACAGTGGAACTAGGATATATACTTGGTGCATTAAAAGTCTTTGGGAGCATATTTCCCATAGAGGGATATTCCCTTACCTTTGGGAGGGGGGATAGTCCCTACTCCAAATGACTTGAGTGGGGGTGTGGGATGGGAGGATGTTTTGAGGGAGAGGGAACTGTGATTGATTGATATGTAAAATAAGAAGAAAATATATATAAAATAGGAAATTGGAGTAACTCATCTCTCAACTTTCTTTGGAAATGTAACATAAGCCTGAAATTATCACATTGAAATCTCTTTAAAATGTTTTTGATCCTTGCAATGTAGTGTAAACTGCTTTGTGATGAGGGTAATGTAGAACAGATAAACAATAAGCACAAAATGTCACTCACCAACACTCTTTAGGGTAAAAAAGCCCTGTGTTACTATTACTGAATAAACTTTCTGAGAGAAGTCACTGCCTTTATTAGTGGAGAAACATTTCCCAACACTAATGACGGTTTATATGTAAATCCTCTGTAAAAGCATGAGTAAAGAACTCCAAAGTTTTTGACATAATTAATCTCCCATCCACCTCCTGCCCTGAGGTCATTCTACACACAACTACAAATTTAAATAATGAGTAGAGTCATAGAATTAAGGGTCTTTCTGCACTCACAGGATGATGAAGTATAATGGATGAACCCTCCTGGACATTAACTTGAATAGCAATCTGATGACAGAGTCTGGAAATCAGCCAATGCAGTGCAGGCATCCGGAAGCTTTCTACCCTGATGACAGAATAATGCAAAGAGGAAAAGGGGACCCTATGAATAGCTAGCACAACTCATTCTCCTTAACACAACTTGCTCTGAATGTGTTCCTGTGTTAAATTTAAAGTTGCTCTTACCTTCTTTACCATCAGCATATACTGAATATTTGTTTCACTGCTTGACACCCATCACTTTGCTTTGGAGATGCTTAATGCAGATCATATTCAAACACAGGCAGGAAAAAAAAAGCAACCATGATGAGGAAATGACTTGTGTTTGCATTTTTCACTTGTCATCCCTCTATGGAGGGTCCTTGTTCTCCTGGCAGCTTGGAGAACATAAAATAGTTTTGGAGAGTTAGAGGCCACTTTCAGGTGGGTTTGATTTACAGAGCAAATACCCATAAGATTGCTCTGTATCACATGGATTCACGGGACTGGTGTAAATAAACTCAAAGGTCAAAAGATAAACGTAATTATACACTTTGCCAATATACAGTAGAGAGAGAAAACAGGTTTCATAGAAAGAGCTGGGAAAATAAGCAGCTCCTTTGAACTGGGTCATACTGTTGAAGCTACATGCTTCAGTGATAATAGGAGGGAATAAAACCTGCAGAATCTTTTTTCTCAGAATTACTTCTCATTCTTTGATAGATGGACAACAAGATGCTTATCTGGGTTATCTTCACTCCCCTGAACACTTATAAATATTTTCTCTTTTATATTTATACCACTCTACACATCCCTTCCTGTGCTCCATTCAGTTTGAATAAATCTCTATCCTATTGCTGAAGAGTAAGATGATTTCCCACTAACCCTCTGTTGTTGTCCATGACCTTTGCTTTGAGTAAGATCTAGATATACATACCACATGTTATCTTGCAAACTTTATTCTGACTGTTAGGAATAAATAGAAATTATAATCAGCATATGTACTGCTGTGAAAGGCTTTGAAATAATGATACATGCTCTTATGATCAGGTTGTTCAATGGACCCCCTGAACACTTAACATATTGTGTAGACACTTTCCAAAACAGTGGAAAGGAAGATTCACAATGATTTCAAGGAAGATTATTAGAAAGTCATACTAGGGTAACAATAGGAGCTGTCACAGTGTGAGTTTGGAGAACAGGGAAGTCCTCAGGGAATTTACATACCACAGAGGATTCCTGACTCAAAAGTGAAAAATAGCCTTAGACTCCATTTGGCTTCATGCTCAATAATCAATATGACAGTTAGCTTCCAACTATCAGTCTCTTGGTGGCTAAGCTATGTCCCAAACCAATCTTGTAATATATGTGGGGGCACTTAAATGTATATAGTTCCCAGGATTGAATTGTAAAATTAACTAAATCTCATCTCCATAAAGGATTGTCATATGTATAAATCATCAAAAGTCCCGGCTTGAAATGAAAGAATATGTAATCAATCAGCCCTAAAAGTCTCAGAACAAACGCTTAGTCAAAGCATCAGACAGGCATAAAGACAGCAAATATCGTTGTATTTTATACATTCTAATATAAGTACAGTATATAGATTAAAGATGGCCCAAATAGAATTTCAAAGACAAAGCAAACCTGAGATGATAAAGGTGGTAATAGATAGATTAATAATAATCTAACCTATGGAAGAACTTGATAATGTGTTGTATGAAATTAATTCCTTCCAAAAGTACCTTGTTTATAGAATCTGTAAGTGGTGGAACCAAAGTCCTAAAGGAAAAATAAAAGATGGGGAAAACTTGAAGAAACAAGAAATTGTTCAGTGCTATACAAATGTGATACACACTGAACGCTTCTAAGAAGCTCAGCAAATGTAAGTGAGGAATACAGAGACAAGGTTTGTCACAGTGATATTAGTGAAGGCAATTTGGAAGACAGAAATTATTTTTTAAGTCATAGGAAAAAATAACAAAAATAATTTGATCATTTCAGCTCGGTACTCATTTAATATAATCCTTTAGAGCTCTATATTCAAGGTAGAAAATCCTTTAATAAGTGAAACCGAGAAACTGTCAGATGGATAAACTCTTACATGCTTTACCATCAACAGAATTACACTTTGGAAAATGGAGAACCATGCCATATAAGAAATAGACAATATCAACTTTGATCCATTGTCACCAAAGATAAAAGCATCTATTCCTAGGGCCCATAGAAAGCATAAGTTCTATTAGAACACATTAAATATTTGAAAGTTACTTGATCATCCAAACAAACAGTGTAAATTAAGAACAGTGTAAAATAAGATTTATAATAAATATAAAGCAATTATGTCATCACAAGTACTGCAAATCATAATCAGGAAAAATTAGAAGTGATATTATTATAAGATTTTCATAGTATGCTTGAACTTTTATAATAATATAATAAGATGTGAAGAATTGCTTGTCATAAATTCTAAGGCAGAACATGGAGAGACAAAGTAAAGAAATGGTCATAGATAGTAAATAGACAATAAGTTGATTTTGGTTATAACTTAAAAGTACTATGGTTTTAACTTAATGAAGGGCAAATACTAACAAACAAAGTGGGTTTACTAAAAACAAATGAGGCTGTTACTTAATTTAAATACATGCTGTCTCATAAATAAAGAATATGGAAAAGGCAAGACTGAGGCCACCAAGAATGCGCAGCAGCAACAGAATTTTTCCCTTGGTATCTCAGGGAGAGAAGCTTCACGTCTGGAAGCTATGTAGACGTGGAAGGCAAGAATGGGTGTCATGAAGATGTCCTTTGATCTCTACATGGAGATGCCAATATTTACATCATCACACATACATCATGAAGAAATATGTGAATATGCACACCAAATAATGAATACAATTTTAAAAAGTGATAATGGGGCTAGAAAAGTTACTCAGTAGTTAGAACATTTCTTGTTTTTCCAGATGTCACTAGGTTGGCTTCCAGCCCCCATGTCAGGCAGCTCACAACTCAAATCCAGCATTAACAAATCCAATGATATCTTCTGGCATCTACAAGCAACACAGTAGGTGGTGCACATTCACATGGATGTATATCATATTCCACATAAATGTTAAATATTAAAATAACTTACAAGAATGAACTTTGTGATGCCTATGTGTAATACTTTTTAAAATAGATATCCAAAAACAAGGGATAAAAACAAGGGATATCAAAGAAATTTTGATATAAGGGGCTGTTATTGAACCATGATAGACATAGATTTAAAATCCCAAAGGTTTTGCCCAGCCACCTTGAATAAAGGACTACAAAAGTAATACATTAGAGAAAAAGAAATCGTGTTTGAGAATCTGATTTGGAGGTATAAACATCTACCTGGATTATTGTAGCTATTCTTTTGTTGTTGTTTTGTTTTGTTTTGTCTTGATTTTCGAGACAGGGTTTCTCTATTTCTTTGGACCCTGTCCTGGAACTAGCTCTGTAGACCAGGCTGGCCCCAAACTCACAGAGATCCTTCTGCCTCTGCCTCCTGAGTGCTGTGACTAAAGATGTGCACCATCAATGCCCAGTATAGCTATTCTAAATAGTAACAATGCATTTTTAGAATAATCTTTGACCTTTTAATAAATCCTTGTCTAACATCCCAGCTCTCTTTAATAAGCATTGCATTCTGCTCCCTGATTAAGAAAGGGACATATATTATGTAAAATCTTCCCTTAAAATGAATTGTGATACAAAAGTTTACATAGACCACATCCATGCCTCTGAAATATTAGTAATTCAAGTAGAATTGGCCAAAAACTGTGCAGTTTTTATCTGTAAAGAAGCCTGCTAGCAAGTATTGTGCTGGGAAGGTTAATCTTTCATACAGTTTATTTAGCATACTACATTTTAAAAAAGACAAGATGTTGACAAAGCCATAACCAAAAATCCATTAGTGCAAAAAGCTAATCCTGCCAACTGGTTAATTGAATGAGACATTTAGCAAGGCCACAGTTTGTGCTAAGAAGCTAAGGGGGAAAAGCCACTTAAACAAGGCAGAGCTGAAATGCACACAAGTACCAATATTTTGATAGCTACATAAAACACACAAGGTAGAAGTGTATGCATTGTGAATATTAAAATGACTTTCACAGGATAATCTCACGTCCTCCAGATGTTTTTTTTGAAAACAACACAAAAACATTAAAAGCACTCTTCCTGGAAGGCTTTGACCTACTTGCTTACTTAAGCTTCTGATATTCTAGAAGCCGCAGTTCTACCTGCAGCACAGGACTGGAGATTTTCCCATTAACAGGTGGGCCTTGCCAAAAATGGGCCAAGTTCTACATAAGTACAAAGAGGGCTATGTTTCAGAAAGATAATTAAAACAAGTGGTACACATGCAAGATCAATGTGAATCATGTACTCTTTCTAAGCTTCAGTCACATTGTAGTGTGATAAGAATGTAGGCAGAAAGCACATAGTTTAGACTTTAAAGTGGAGCACATTTAAAGAGAAATTTAAATGAAACAATACTATTGAAACAGTAGCATAAGTTTCTAGTGAGCACTTTTGAAAATGACCTCTTTATTTCAATCATCATTGGAAGTCCAAGGACTCCCTGATCTCATTTTTTAACATCTCTCTCCACTGGTGTCTCCATTTTGTTCTCCAGCCTGCATTGTCTCCAGAGTATCCTGTAAATCAATCACATGTCTCTGAGAAAGCCAACTTAAGTTTCCACCTTTATTTTCTCTATTTTCATGGATATGCTCATGTAATATTATTAGGCATGTTAAACAAAGAGCATAGGTGACATCATTGATCATCACATGTTCCTTTAACCAGGATGATTATTCCTAGTGACCTTCTATGTCACTGATATTTATTGTCAAACACTCCAAACAGCTCCAAATTCTGTTGATATGGATCCTTAAGGTTCTAAATCATACATTTTTTTTTATTATTTGAAGCATCTCAACTCACTGCTGTTTCTGTGTCTAGCTGAATGTTCAATAACATGAATGCAATAATTTGGCATAATTTTTGTTCTGTACATCACTGCATCATATTGCTATGTTTGACAAACAACATATTTACCAGGAGAATCCCAAGGCATACTTACCATAATGTATTGGTTTCATATCAATTCTACAAAAAATGTAATATGTCAATAACATAGCAAAATGCTATGTATTGAAATTCTATCTACATAGTATTACTTTCAGTCTATATTTTCATCACATATTTTTTAAATCCTTTATTTGTTGGGTTTCTCTCTCAGCATTCCCAAGGAAATTTTCGATTTACCCAAACGTATACAAGGTGCTTTGCTTCATAGACCAAGCTGCAAAAATATGACAACGGCAGACAGAAAGGTTACAAGAGAGAGGATTTTTTTTTCTACATCAAAGGCATCACAAAATGTCCATCACAACTGTATATGACATACATTATCCTTGCATTCTACAAACATCCTAGCCTTTCTCAGGTATAGTCAGTATTGCCAGACACTTCAAAATTGTACTTGCAAATAAGACTCCTGTCTTTGAAGTATGATCTAGAGGAGTGATGAATGCATAGACTCCTCTCTTATCACTTTACTCTGGGGGAAAGAGATGGATTTTAGGTAGCATATTCTGAGTCATTACAAAGAGACTGGTCCTGATGGTGCCTCTTCTCAACCCACACATACCTTAACACTTATATAAAACAATCTCCACCTGATGGATGATTCGAAGAAAGCAGCAAAGAACTAACACTAACAACGAAAGGCAAAGAAAGGAGCAATAATTAATCTAATCCAGAACTATAAACAAAGAATTATCTTCTAGACATAAATGTATACCTGGCCATGGTAATCAGAGGTGGGAGGGTACTGTACACAGAAACATTGTAAACATTCATTATCCTTAGAGAAAATAAAGGAAGGACAAAAGGACATTAACCTTGTAATTTTTTTTGCATGAAATAAGAAACAGCCTTAATGACTTAGCTGGAAACAGTTGTAAAAAAATGAAATATTTTAAAATGCGTATAGCAATTTTTCCTATTATGTCAAGTAAGGTATTCCACAAAGTGAAGGGGAGTTAGACAGATAGATGACAATAGATGATTGATAGATGGATATATCGATGATAGATAGATAGATATAGATACCTAGATAGATAGGTATTTAGAGAGATAGGTAACAGATGGATAGATAGCTTAAGTATTTAAAAGTTAAACCAATTCAAATTATTTGTGGACATTAATATAACAAAGATACTGACTGCATGTACGATCAGCACAGAAAGGAAAATTATAGATATCAATCATGAAATTACCCATTCATAGCTTTGCATGAGCCTACCAATTTTGAATATTAAAAACAAATTATCATATTCATATTTTTTAATGATGGATGACCCATGAAAACAATTAGAATTACCTACATGTAAAGATAAACAATAATATTTATTTAAGTTGTCACATCCTTGTTTATTCATTTCTAAGGAAAATAAAAATTATACATAATGCACACTAGACATGTAATTTCTCCATATACAGCACTAATGCAACCATATCTGAACAATAAAAAAATTGAATCTCATCAACAAAACACAAATATAACTGTACACCAATGTACATTCAACTAAAATTTATTGGATATTTATCTGGGATTGGAATTTTCTCTTTTATTTAAGAATATATAAAGAACATAGAATTATTTTCTCTATAAACATCATTGGGACTTTTATAGACCAGTCTATGTTACCCACTTAAATGAATTCCCTTGATATATTTATTCTTAAAATTCCTTGATGAAAAATTAAGCAATTATCTTAGTCCCTATATAGTTAACTAATGAGCAATTTTCATTCTCACTGTTTATTGATATGACACTCATTCCACACCTGAGTAAATATTCTTCATGCAGAATACCTCCATTAGGTGAACCTGTGCCATTTATTAATGAGAACACAGTCATGTCTGGGCTGTGAAGCTCTGTGGCTGCCAGAAGTAATTGAGGCTTTGAGCTTCCAAAAGGTCAGCTGACCCTGGAATGACCTAGCAGTTTCATCTCAGAGGGTGATTGTACTTAAATGTCACGGTCATTAGAAGCCATTACAGACTCACTACGTACCTTAGACTTGTCTTCAAATTATAAAGAGTTAGAAAGCAAAATAAAAATTCACACTTTTATCAGGGCTTGGATTACTTTAAGGTCAGAACCTTCAAGGGGCCAAGTTAGTGCCTGTGCACCATTTTGCATTTCGGTTTGAACTAGCTCTAAATTAAAAAAAAAAAAAAAGGGGGGGGAGGTGAAATATATCCACACCCAAACTGAACAATACAATGTCCTTTTGTGTCAGTGTCTCACACTGTTTCCCAGGCTAGTATGAGACTATAATGCCTCGAGTGGCTTCAGATTTATTGTAGAGTCTAGAATGGCATCAAACTAATGTCAAGATTTATTGTAGAGACTAGAATGTCATCAAACTCATGTCAAAAACTGTGCCTCAGTTTTCTACTGCCTAGTGACTAGGATATAGGCTTTAGCCATCATATCCATCTCCCAAATTTAAGATAAAAGAAAAACAAAAAATTGTAACTACCAAAACATTCTTATCTAGAACTTTTGTTATATCTGCATATAAATGAAATATAAAACACCAAAAGAGGCAGCTTTCCTTCATCTCTTGTCTATAAAACCTTAGAAAGGAAAGAGCAGTAAGGAAAAAAAGATCTGCTTCGCATACTCAGATGCTTTAGCAGAACAAAGTCTGGGTCTGGAAATGTAAAAAAGTCCCTTTGACCTTTGATGTTTGGATGAGTTGTTGAGATGCTGCCGCCAAATATGTTTCTTCCAAATGTTTCTGCTGGATGGGATTGTAATGCACACGCACACAGTATAATAACCAATAAGCAAGTTTCTTCTTTCACAACATGAAATTTTGAATTATTTTTGTACAGGTATGGGTGTGATTGTGTGTGTGTGTGTGTGTGTGTGTGTGCAATTCTGGCATATGTTATACAGAAGATGCTTGGTATGCTCACAAATAAACTGTAAAAGAGAAAATATTCCACATAGTAAACAAGCAATAAACACTTACAGAAGACCATTGTGATAGGCAGGAGACTGGACTTAGCTCTATGCTAGGGTAGTTAAGTGGCCCACACACTAATTAACTCTCACCCACAGTTTTCCTCTCCTTTGTTAGACAGCCATGATTAAAATGTGTCTGTTATGGTTAAAGTTCTTATTCTTTATATCTTAAAGAAATGACTTGAATGGATTATACAATTCTTATATATCAATATGATCGAATGTTTTCTAAAGTAAATTATCTGATAAAAGGGATATCAGAGGAAAAATGGTTAGTAAGAAACTTTCATTTACTTAGTCAAGAAAAGAGGAATCTGGGTCAACTTGATTAATATTTACCCAATTATATATATTTTACTGATCTTTCATATTTGTATGTTACCCTTTGAAACATAAGAACAGCATTGGCCTTGACTATTACAATTAATATTAGGTATATTTTATGTGACTAAATTCTTGACATATACTAATAATGAGACATTTTGAACAATATGATTATTAGTTGACACATGATATCAAATATTATGAAATCCACATAATTATAAACATAGTGTCTTTCAATACTTGATTGAAGAAATCTCTTGAGAAAAGGAAGACTGTGTTAATTGACCATGTCAAAAAATGTTTATTTCCTAATTAGTGGTTGAATTATTTTTATAGTTAGTGACAGTAAAAATTGAAATTATAGATCAAAATTTTAATAAAAGACAAAGAGAAAATTTTATATAATTGCACAAGTATAAAACTTTTATAATGAGGTTTAAACACTTTATTTAAGAAATGTTGATGGCAACAATCAAGTGAAAAATTTTGTTTGGGGCAATAGGATGACAGTTTGCAGAACCTGGATAATCTTACTTTCCCTAGTTCAGACTTCCTTCACCCTTTATAGTGTACCAAGTGCATTCCTTTTTTTCTGGTTTGCTTTTCTCTGTTGCTCTGTGTTTGGACACACTGACCAAAATTAAACTGGACAGAGAAGAGTTTATTTAGCTGCAAAATACAGCTCATCATAGAAGGATATTGAGGCAGGAACTGGAGGCAGAGCATGAAGTATGCACTGTGGAGTTTAATTGATTACTAACATGCTTCAAATTGTCAGCAATTCTTGTTGTAGAACTCAGGCCCACATACCCAGGGATGATACTGCCCACAGAGGTCGGAGCCTTAATGTATCAATTATCAGTCATAAATTCTCCAGAGACATGTCCATAGTTCAGTTTGATGGAGGAGGTGATTTCTCAATTGTGTTACTGTCTTTCTTGGAACACCAAATTGACACCTGAAGCAAACTATCCTTGAGAAGAATATGAATGAACTGACCATTAAGACAAGCAGAAAGAAACAAGAGACAAAGCTGTTAATGACCTTGACAATTACCCAATATTCACAGGAATGAATTGGTCCTTCTGCACATATATAAAATATGTGTCAGTCTGATGCTTAAAAGACTGTACATGGGATCATTTTATTTGTTGTCCATACATAAGGATTGGATATCATTTTATTTGTTGTCCATACATAAGGATTGGATATTTATTTAAAATTCTAAACTGCAAATGTATCTCATTCTCTTGGGTATACACATTTTCAAGCTAGCTGAAGCTCTTCTGTGAGCTTCAGAAATAACTCTCAGTTATTCTATACTATTACATGGGTCAAACATCAGAACCGAAGTACTTCATGATTGGTACCAAGCTACACTTAAAAATAGGATATGTATTCGCACTGCAAAAATCTGGCTCCAATAACCAGATTTCAATGACACAGCATACCCTGGACTTGGAAGTCTGACCACAACAACACCATGAAATTTCGGTACATGCTGCTTAGCACTTTCTAAGGGGATGTTCAAAATCTGTGTGTGGGAAGGTGATAGTACAAAAATGGAAGTTCCATTATCTGGATTTTCTTGCTATTTCATGTGACCTAAATTCCATTTGATTAAAATTACTCTAAAGGAAAGTGAAGAACTTTAACTAGATAGAAGTTACCTCTTGAAGTACCTTCCCTAGCACAGAGCCTCACACCAGGGTACACTATACTCTTAATCACCCATGCTGTCTGTTCTAGCACGTATATTTATGGTTGTACTTACATAGTTGGATTGTGATATTGTGAAGCCTATATCGTCATATGCTCATCTTCATGGGTCCAGCCTTATAATTTTTTTGATTTAGTGATACATTAATGATGTATGATATCTAAACACACTATCAAGGCTACCAGACAGAGAAGGGCTGTCATACATTTTGGCCTATAGAATAATGAGCTCAATTTGTTACATACAATTTGAGGGTTTCATATGTTTGGTTACATTACTCATCCCAAATTTCTAAAATGGGGACTGGAATATCATAGACTTGTCAAGCATTTTTGTTGCCTGAATTAATGAATGAATAAACTAGTAAGTGAATGAGTGACTGATGATCAGAGCCTTTCCTAACTTTGAGACACCCATGAACAGGTTGAGTTCTGAAGAATCTTCAAGGAACTCAGAAAGATTTCACTAGATTTTAATTCAGTGTTTTATTTCAGCTGCACGGCTCTATGTTTGGGTGACACTGGACAGCTGTCTTTACAGGGAACAGTGATGTTACTGCTTTGAGTTAAATTAAAATTGAATTTGAAAAGACTTCCTTGCACTCAAAAGGAAAGATAAGGAAAAATACTTAATTTTTCTTCATATTTCAAACTGAAGTGGAAATATTGCTAGGGTTTCATGATCAGAAGTTCATGTTTTATATAGCTGAACTGAAACATGTGAGAAAAATCCAACCGTTTAAAATATATTAGGAGGAAAGGGAAGATAGAAATGTTGAAACTTGAAATTTGTTTTTGACTATAGTGATTACAGTCAGCTTTACTAAGTATGCATGTGGAAGTCTCCCAACTGTGTTGCTAAAGTGAACGTGATGATCCTGAAATGATGGATTTGAAAATATATCTTGCTCCTAAAAAAGTGTTCTGTCAAAATAGAAGCTGTCTTTCAAATTCTCAGAGTCCAGGTGTCCTGATGATATAATTAACTTAAATGACTGTCTTTCTGCCAAAATGACAAAGGCGGGGAAATTTATGAAACTACTATCCATCTTGTAAAGAGTTTATAAACCCTTGCTCATGATTGGCTTCACACTCTGATTAATAGACACTTTCTACTCCAGACTTTAATTAAAAGCAATAAAAGCAATCGACTGTAGGCCATGAATGCCTTGGTGACAGGAAAGAGTGTCATTACAGAGATGGGAGATCAAGCTATGAACAAATTTGCTGTGAAGTCTGATAAGTAGATCCTTATGCCAGTGTTGAGGCCACTCTGGGAGAACCATTGCATCTTACAGATAGAAGAAAACACCAAATAACAGTGGGGCACTCAGTTTTCAATGCAATCTGATTTAACTTAGAAATGTACATCATGCACCACCCACATTATGTCAATGCCAAAGTTTATGGAAACAAAAATGATGACTTTCAATGAACTCTAGTCCCCAAGTGGTGTTATGGAATACAAATTACAAAATTAATTCCATTATATAGAAAGAGTTACTTAGTAAAGTCATTAAACAGAAGTCATAAACTGTTGTGACTAAAAGAGAAAATTTGAACCATTTTGATGGTATTATCCTAATTATTCACTTAACACCCTACAATGGATGTTTGCTTCATTTCTGAGCTATGTGAATTACAGAAAGTTGTGAGTAGAGATGCAAATTATCGCCACAGGGAAGATATAAGTCACTTGTCAGCAGAAGAAACATCACCTGCATATTAGTTTTTCGATATTCGCAAGCCATCCTTAAGGACTTGAGTGAGAAATCAGTGATCACAAAGAGGACCTTTAAGATAGAGTACACACATCCTGATACATCACAACACACATGACCTTCACTTTTACAGACTATTAGGTGCCTTCCCAACGTATATGTTTGTATGAGGTAAGTCATCAGCCAAATATATGAGCTAAGTGTATCTTCCAAATGGAAATTTCTTTCTCCCAATTTAGTCTCCTGCACAAAGTGAGGACCCAGGTCCCCAGGGCTCAGCACTTTAGCACAGAAGACAGAGAGATTACCAATATGGAAGTGTCAAGCAGTGTAGAGTTATAATCATTTGAAAAATGAAATCTTGTGTGGCAGGAAAAATATTAACATATGAGTGTCTTCAGTCCAACCTTGTCTTACCACTAGGAATGATTCAGCTTCAGTTTTATTCAGGGTTTCCTGTGCACATTGTCTGAGAGGTGAGATGTCAGGAATTAAAGGAGTCAAAATAAAACTGAAAGATTTTAGTATAGGAGGATATATGCATTCCCAGAAAGCAGAAAATAAATAAATAAACAACCAAACAAAAAAATAAATAAATAATACACACAAAGGGGAATTGAATATCAATAAAAAAAGCTTCAATATTGTTCCTCACAGAGGCACCACAGGAGATAGGAGATGGGTCTCCCTTTCTGCTTTGCTGAAGGCCATGAATAAGAGGACAGAAAAGGGACCACTATAGTTGTTTGTTTGCTAGAAAGAGATGTCAGGACTTCATATGCTAAATATGTGTTTTATTATTGAACTATACACACAAAACTCATTTTAAAATTAAATTTAAATTCTATATTCCTCTTTGTTCCATTGTAGGCAAACCATAGTAATTATTTAATATTTATTTTTATCAAATATAGGGTTTAATTATTTTCATATAATATTTTACTTATAAATTTATTCCAATACTAATTATAAGACAAATCCAAATTTATGTGTGCATTCATTATTGTCTCACATAAAGTTTCTTCCAGATTTATCTAACTTTTTTCCTCTGTTTTGTCAGTTTATATTTAAAGTATAAAACTTGGGGATAGTTGACAGTCATGAGATTAGAGATGAATGTAGGATTTTTCCACAAGTATGAAGAACCATAAACAATCACTGTATGTTATTTTAAATCCTGTTGTGAATTAGAGATAAAAATCTATCCATATCTCAGAGTTTCCTGGTGAAAGTCTTTTTCAAAGTGAAGGGATGTTCTCAGGATCAGTACGGTAAACTTTGAGGGCAGAGGTGAGAATCATCTCAGTTATAGCCACCCATGTTTCTGTGGTTGCTAAAGCCATCATTGTCCATGCTGCAGTGTTCACAAACAATGGTACTTTTAAGTGCAGTCTACCTGTGACACTGTGGGCAACCAGGCTCATTCTTAATTGTAGCAGCTTCTGAAGATTCCAAACCAGTACTGATCACCCCTATTTGCTACTGTTGCACAAGACCCAGGCTGGATTTATAACACCTGTGACATGTTTGCTCACAACTGCCTGAAAATCCAGCTCTAGGATTTTCTCTTTTTATGGCCTCCTTGAGCACAAGAAACACATGTGATACACACAAATACATTCATGAACTTAAATATACATACAAAGTTAAAATAAGTAAATCTTAGAATAAAGGTATTATGGTGGTTGCAATCCAAGATGGGTGGTAACTTACAGGAGCAGTAAGAAGTGCTGGCATGGTAACAGTTCATGCTCACACAACAATAACCATCTGGAAACCACAGCAGAACTCAAGAAAAAAACTAAACATGTACCAACGTGTCTCTGAATTTTAGACCTAAAGTTCTGAGGAATTAAAATTCTATTGTTAATGTCACAATCCTGGACATCCCCACATGTTTACTTAAATGCCAATGTTGTTTAATAAGAAGTGAGGGTGAGGTGACCTCTAAGTATGATGTTAATGTTAAAATAATTTCCTGTGACAAGAAGCACTATATGTTACTTACAGAAAAACTAGAATTTTGGAATTTTTATAAAAGTAAAGGGTACTAAACATTAAATATTTCTTTGAATTTATAATATTGTTTCAAATAGATTAGGTCCTGACTCAGGAAAACAGAAGGAAGATTCAAGAAGAAACATATTGAATCTAAATAAGTTAATGATGGATGACAATCCCCTCCAACTTGGGGCATATATTTTAACCAGGAAAAACAAGAACAAAATCCTAATAATATATAGTTCTTAAAAATAATACGAGATTATTTAATTGTGGATCTCTCTGTACAAGTTTTAAGGGACCTTCTAAGTGGAGACATCAAATAACAACTTGTAATCTCCACTAGGAATTTGTCAACAAAGCTTGTAATTTGAGAGTAAAAAAAAAAAAAGCCTTCATTACATATGTAGAACTTTGGTTAACCATGCATATTTAGAATGATATTTCAAGACAAATTTTGCATAACATTTTCTCATCCTGCCAGAAAAAGACATCTCCCAGAGAAAAATTCTGTGTCATTACTACTTTTAGATTATAGATGAAAATATGCATTTTGGAATAGTTTGGTAAATAATCAAATCCAATATGAGTTTCTTGATGCAATGCACAAATGTATACATACACACACATGCACGCCTGTGTGCGTGGGCAGACACACACACACACACACACACACACACACACACACAAACACACACTATTCTACATGAGCTTCTGTTCTAGACAAAATCAAACAACAGAACAAAACCAAAAAAAATGTTAGATAGAACACACCAGGTATGGAATAGGTGAAAAAGGTGTTTTCAACAAGAAACATAGTGAACAAGGTCAGTACTAGATGTCACATCAACTTGAAAATAAATGACAGTATAGTACATAAGATGGAGCTTTTACAAAACAGAAAAAAAATATCCAGGGGGTTGAAGTATTTCTTAATTCTGAGTAGAAATAAGAAATACAGTTGGGAGAAATCCTGGTTCAAAAAACAAACAAAAATGAAAGAAAGAAACAAGCAAACAAAGGAAGAAACAAAGAAACAAAGATGGTTGGCAAGAGTATGAAGTTCTGAAATTGCAAGGACTTCCCCTGTGGAGTTATCCATAAGACATAGCTGAAGAGTGAGTGCCACATACTGTTGTGGTTTGCATCTCACCTCAGATCCATCAGGTCCAACTGAGTATACACAGTCCACTTTCTATCTTACCTGCTCCCCAAACAAAGATTATATTATGTTGATCCTCAAATTAATAGATTCAATTTTTTCCTGAGGAGTGTTACATAAGTAGTACTATCTATTTGTTTCAATATTTGTTCTGCTTTTATATGAGGAGTCAGATTTATGTTAATCTTTCATGTCATATATGTTAGAAGACCTTTTCAAAGATGTAGATCATATAGAGGAGTTGTTGCATTCAATCAATACTGAAGAAGTATAATCAATTAACATTCACCAAATCTTCTATAGAGTTGGAATTATGGTGCTTAGAATCATAGATTAATCACATGTTTCATGACAATCAGCTTTGCACTGGGCAAATGTTCTAGAAGAAAGTTGATTTTGTAACATTAGATAAAATCCACCTTCTAGCAAATATGTTACTGAGTTTTTGATGTATAAAAATCAGTAAGCAAAAAGATTCAAGCATACTCATTGTGGAGTTTTTTGGTGATGAGATCTCAGAAACTGGACCAAAGTATTGTTCAAAACAGGCAACAAGGACAATGGGCTTCATAAGTCAAAGTCCTGTGAGATCAGACCCAGCAGGGAATTTACTATTATTGATTTACTAAATAACATGGTATCAAATATATGCTCTGAATATATATATGTCAATAAACAGAAAAAAGTTGATTTCAGCCTTGATTAGAAAAACTTATTCTTCAGTGAATAGAGGTAAATGAGGAGATTCAGAGTTTTGGAAGAAAAGTGATTTTTGAGTTTTGATACCTAAACATAACATCTAAGTTAATCCCTTTAGCGTTCAAGGAAATTTGTAAAAAAAAAAAAAAAAAAATCAGAGAGAAATAGGAGATATATATCTATGGTCATACCCTCCTAAATTCGTCCAGTCTCATCTGATCTCAGAAACTAAGCAGGGGCAGGCCTGGTTAGTACTTGGATGGAAGAAATGGGAGCTAGATGATAAGGAGAAGAACTGTGGGATTCTGTCTGCTAGACAGTATATAAATGTTGCAACCATGAAGTGACATCAGCTGTGATTGACTTTCACTGTCCTATAGAAGAATGAGTCAGTCAATAGCCAGTGATAGCCGGTAGATGGGCTCAAGAAGTCATACTATGTCCGGGAGAACTTTTCTGCCTACACCAGAGCCACCTCTCAAATCCTGGCACCATCAGCTGGACCACAGCTATCTTACCATTAATATTTGGAGTGACTGATACACAGGAGTATTGTGGTATGTGTCCATGCCAGAAGATAAAGATAAGAAAACAAATAAAAAGGCCCATTTGAAATAAGAATAAAATGCACAAAATGTTGAATGATACAATCATTAAGAAAAAATAGAAATTATTGGCTTGGGGAGGCTGGACACAACATTAGCCTGATAAAAATCTTAATGTGTATCTTTACCTGCTCCATTAATCAAGAAATTAAACATTTTACAGATTCAAAGTTAAACCATGAAGATTCCACATAGGACAAACGAAGTGCTAGCAGACTTGTCCAGATTTCATAGCTTTTACTAGGTTAATGCCTTTATGCCCACTAAATTTCATAAATTTTATTAAGTTTATGATAAAATATACAAAATATCCATTATTTTGTAAGGAAAATATGAACCAAAGTTTAGTAGCCCATGTTAGCTACTGTGAATTGTATACCAATGTCAGACAATAAAGCTACTTAAAGTGGGATGATCCTACTTGGAGAAAAATAACCTGCTTCTGTTATTTTTTTTACACACATAGCATTATTCTCCTTAAATGGAATCTGCTGGCCAGTTGAGCCATTTTGTATCATGACCTAATTCATCATCTTTGGTGATTCTTCCAATGTTGTTGAAGTACCATACACACTAAGCAAATTATTCCTGATCTATTTCTCTAGAAAGTGAAGGTAGTTGTATCAAAACCACTTCTCCATTTACTTGAGAAATACATCTTTAGTCCTCATTGTAAAGATTTGATTCCTTCCCATGTTTTGTAGATATAATGTATTTTTTCATTCACTAATACTTATTAATTCGTTAATACTTAGGGAAACCAACATGCATTTAACAAATGAAATAATAATGAGGAAATAACACAATAATCCCTACTACTATTTACCACAACAAAAGCACTGCAAAGTCAAAGAAAAAACAATACAAGATAAATGTTAGTGATATCACACTTCAGGATGTGAGAAGGAAAGGAAAGACCATGTAATCATCCAGGAATAAGGGAACTTCTCATCAGGTAATCAGTCTGATATGACAGTTTAAAAGGTATTTGACAGTGTTTCACTATGTCACGTGTCCAGAAACCTTATATGCTGATAGGGAACAAAGCCTGAGATTGTGGAGGTGGAAGCATGCAGATTGAACAGCAAACTGTGGGTGGGCAACTTTGTCTAGAACAAAAATTGCTGAATGAAAATGACCAATGAAGCAGAACGCAAACCCCAAATTAAGTAGAAGATGGAACTGTTAGTTTGAAAGTACTACTGTCATCAATGGCTAAAACGATTCCAGATTCCACAAGTTTTATGAGTTCAAATAATCAGAAAAAATGGAGCTCCACATAAAATAATCCTATAGCGTGTGCTAAGAAAGGTGCCTATGCAAGACATGCAAGTTATATTCTGTAATCATGTTAATTGCCAACATTGAGCAATCTAATGACTGAAATGCTCAAAAGGGAAATTTTAGCGCTCCATGAAAATGAGCTATTGAGAACATGTATCATGCAGAATAGAAACATACAAAGTTTATATTAAACAGTTGAAAGATAGAGCTGTTTGTCTCCCACACCAATTTTTGCATCTTCTTTCTTCTTGACAAAAAGCAGAGTGTTGAAATTTGAGTAAAAAGTCACAAAAAAAAAAGCAATTAAGTAGTTTTAAAGACTCCAACTCCAGGGACTTCTCAAAAATTAAACTAGATTTTTATGCAGACAAAAATTAGGGCTAGAATCTGAAAATATTCAGCTTGGCAGTGTTCAGTTCTTAGATAACGTGGAAGAACTGAGTCTCAAATGTGAGAGATATAGAAGATTATGTGACCTGGGAAGTAAACTCAAAGGTTAAACAGAATGGTGTTTTGTGAACATAGAGTGACAAGTAAATGAGTTAAAAATACATAGAAGATACAAGAGGATGTCTTAAGAATTTGCTTAAGTCACCTGGACAGGGAGAGTATCAATACTACAGATGAGCCTATAAATATGAAAAGAAATTGATGGGACAGGAGAGAACATGGATTTGTTTCTTTTGAAATCCTTGGGAAAGGCTCTTAAGGGAAAGACTATAGATAGAAAAGAAGGCAGAAGGAACACTCAGGAGCAATACCCTTTTTGGTAACAGTATCAAATTACAACTCTGCCAGTGCAAAGTGCTAAGTGTTTTTCATATTTGATTTGAATTGAAATCTATGCAGTCAAGAGGCTGAATGATTTTACTGAGCCCCATGGAGGTCTCCTCAAAATCTCTCAGTTTATGTAAGTGTGTGTGTCTGTGCCTGTGTGAGAGCAGTGGGTATGTGTGTGTGCGCTTGTGTGTGCGTTTTTATACTTTTTTGGTTTTGATGAGTTGCACCTGGCACATTTTGATCCTACTATGATATTATGATTCTTTCCAACCCCCACTCCTATTTTTATACATGTCATTATATTTTGGGTTATGAGCTTGGCCTTTAATGGCTGAGGTATTCCTCCAGCCTTACATGTGTCAATATAAAACTGGTAGAAATGAAAGCTTTAGCAGCTGTCAGGCATTACCCTTGCTAACTCTGAATAACCTACATTCGTTCTCTATTGACTCCAGTACTGATGGCAAAAACTAATAACGAAAGCTAAATGTTACTGAGATACTAGAAGCTAGAAATTCATCTTAATAATCACCCCAGGTACTTGTATGAAAAACTATTATCCATTTTGGTGTTTTAAGGTGCTAGGAGAAACTGTAAGAGGTAGGGCTTAGTGGGATCCCTTTAAGTAAATGGAATCTTGCTCATGGAAGAGAATGTAGGATACAAGTTTTCCATAGTTTGTCTTATTTATCATTCATGAAGTGGGTTAGTTTTATCTGCCAGTGGCCCTTCATGGAAGCTATATATCTAGTTTCAGGTGGACAACATCCTCTGAAACTCAAAATAAGCCCTCTCTTTTCTTAACGTGTTTGTCTGAGGTGTTTGTTATGGTGACAGGGAGCTATGAGTAGACAGTGCTGCAGAGAGAGGTGTTCAGCGTCAATCACAAAGAAACTAGAGAAAGTCTCACTCCTCTAGAATCTAATCAAGCTTACGTGAGACAATTGCCATAGCAATCAAGGGGGATATGTGCTAGGTATTTGGAAAGGACAATGCTATTTCTAAGAGTAAGCAATTTCTGATTAATTACTCTCTCATTTTATATGCATAGCCATCAAATCAGCAATAAAATGAATTATCTTAGATCATGTGAGAAGATTTACAATTAAATCACCTAACTGAGAAAGCCAAGGAAATTAAGTAGAAAGAACAATGGTAGCAGGTTGGAGAATCAGATTAAAGAATAGTACATTTTACTTTTTTAGAGTCAATGGGGCTCTTAATTGATTCTAAAATTTGTATTTGGAGAAACATCATCAACAACAAATAAGGAAAGCACCATATTTGCAACTAGTATTTTGTTTTATTATTCCATATGTTTATTATAGCAGGCATTTCTAAAATATTGAAGTATATACGGGTTTCATATCTCCTTCTACCCCAAAACATTTACATGATTTCATTTCACATGCAAAAGGCATCCTTGATCATTCTGCTGACTTGTTACTTATGAGTAGAAAAACTTCTGTGTGTTGATAGGAAGTGATTAAAACTCACTAAACTTAGAAGTGTGAGCCCGAGAAGAGTGTCACATAGGGGCCTTTAGAAGTGACACATTTGCAGGGTTAATTTCCTGGGTGTCTCTGCTTTTCAAATACTGAAAACACCCTTTAAATTATAGTGTTATACTGTTAGATCCATACAGATGCTTCTCATTTTATACAGCAAATAACAAATAAATAAAAGGTAAGGAGTGGTGCCTAACATGTCTGATCACATTCAAGGGCATGCTTGCTATCCCAAGAATAAAAGGAAGACCATAACTGCACATCAGATACTCAAATTGGCATAATACAATTCTGAACTTATAAAGAAGATGATGTCTGCTCAGAAAATAAAAGTAATATTTTTATTACAGGCAATATCTTCTTTAGTGCCTGGCAAGGAGATTCACTCACTGTTGTTGTGACTTCTAGGAATACATGCAAGGATGAATAACACTATTAATGTTCCCTGAGTTTAACCAGTCTATTAAGGAGAAGTGACACAATAAGAAAGAAAGCAGGTAGACAAAAAACACTTAGGACAAAGGGTACAGTATGATACATCACAGGAATTCTTAAAGCCATCAACACTGCCTATTCACGGGGCATTGGAGCTGTGTGCACAGAAGTAAGCAGTTAATTTTGAAGCAAGGCTCTGATGTACTCACTACCCACTACCCTCTATCCTCACAGTGACTGTTGCCACCTTTCTCTGAAGAACACACAGCTAAGTTGGCTGGGTAAAGAGCAATTGGTAAAAAGTCAGACATGCAAATAAGGGTAAAATGCAAAAAAATTATGTGCTATCATGTCTAAGGGGTAAATGTTGCTTGGAAAATGATGGGATTAATTGATTGGGAGGCAACTAAAATGCACTCCATTCTTCTAAGTGGGTGACTACAAATTCTGCTATAAAAAGTAGATATAGAACACAGACCCTTAACAGGGCCTCTCTAAAATTAAGAGAAGACAGAAAAATGTCCAAATATATACTTCATAAAAATGTTAATTGAATCAGAGCACTGACTTAGGTATGATATATACGTATATATAAAGCCAGACACTTCACCTCAAAGACATCTCACCAAATTCCCGCTGAGACAGGGAGTAGCATTGCTCACCTAGGAGGCATTCTTGCTGTTTTAACATCTCCATTCCTGCATCCTACTAGAAGGGAGGAGACAGAGAGGAGACATCCATAGCATATGTCCCTGTCTACCTCATCTCTCCATATACAATTTTGAGCCAAAGGAAGGGAATTAACCATCTCTTTATTTCAATCCAATGAGCACTGGAATGCTGTACAATGACTGATCAGCAAAGTGTGGATTCTTGCCTTTTTCCCCATGAGTTTAAGATAATAATCATATTCTGCTCTTACTCTGTGTGGCTATATCTCACTTTCCAGCCCAGAAACTAAACATACAATCCCCTGCATCCATCTCAAGACGTCTGAGGGAGAAAAGCCGGTAGCACCGAAGACCATTAACTTTCTTTTCTAAAATCACCTTTCTCATTAGAATTGAAAAATGTGCCTGAGAACAGCAGTTTATGGCAGTTTACTAGATAAAACTTCAGAAAGATAGTACACACAACGAAAGGTGAGACAAATTGCCATGATAAGGTGTGTCAGCAAAGGGCTGATGCTGCAGGAAGAGACTGTCTTTGTATCCACAGCCATTCATTAAGCAGTGTTATGTCAGAGTGGCTGGCATAGAGAAATGAGAGCACCAAGATGCCCAGAAACACCTGATTGCAAATACCAGTATCCCTTGGCTTCCTCATCCTTTCCTCAGAGTATACACGGGCTCTAATATATGCATTTAGAATATATATATATATATATATATATATATATATATATGTCATATATATATACATATATATGACAGAAAATGTATTTTAAAATAATTATTTTGTTACTTTTAATATATGATTCAAATAAAAGCCACTATTCAAATTTATTTAAAATTGATGCTTGTTCCTTCAGTAAAAATTCTGATTATTAATTCTGAATAATCATGCAAATCCAACTGTGTCCCATTAGCTTAGGAAACACAGTTATGTTTCCTGGGGGGGATATTAAAAAATAATGACACTTCAAATGAAAAAAATCCTGATTTCAATTTCAAATTATATCAATAATATTTTCAAAATACTCTTTCTTTTAAAATAGCATCATTGTTCAAGTGCCCATTTCTCCAGAGAGAAACAGGGAGGGATTCATACTGGTGAGAGAAACAACATTTTAACTCTCCAGAGATATTGAGAACAAGCCATATTTTTATTTAAAGTACTTTTCAAGTTTTTAATTAAGAATCATCTTACATCTAGAAAATGTTTTCAGCTTCATTCCATAAATTTTCTTTTGGAAAGGAAATTTATTTCAGACCAAGATGAAAAGACTCTTCAGAAATCAGAAGTCAGGAAATTCCATCTTGGAGTATTGAAACCCTCAGATAGATGTAATTATGCAGATATCAGAAACTGACTTTCTTACCTACCATGGATACTCCTACCTTCATGGTGTAAATTCACAGTTCTAAGTTAAATAACAGTTCCTGGGTGAATCCCCCTACTTAACACATGCACAATATCAAATGGGTTGTCCATGCTCCAGGGGTTGTTCCTACACTCATGCTTATATGACACCACTAACTGAATCAGTGAGTTAGTCAATATGTAATTTAAAAAATATCATAAAGAGGTAAAAGGAAGAATTAAATTTTGACTTATGATTCCAGAGGGTTGGAGTCAGTGATCATCATGGTGGAGAACATTACAGTAGCCAGACAGACACAGTATTGGGCCAGTAGCTAGGAACTTTGACCTTGACCACAAGCTCAAGCCAAAGTGGGCTTTTGAAACCTAGAAACCTATGCTCTGGGTCCCTTCTTTCCAACAGCAATATTCTCTAACCCTTCCCAAATAGTTCCACCAACAGGGAACCAAGTGTTCAAATATGAGATGCTATTGGGGCCATACCACAAGAACAGGGAATTTAGAACCAGACAGACTGATTTCTATCCAGACTCACAGATTTAGAGTGTTTGGTTAAAATTAAACACAGAAATATTGCCTTCCATTTACCATGACTTGAGAATGAAACGAGATAATTAGTTTTAAATGTTTCATATAATTATTGCCATTAATAAAATATGGAATGAATATAATTTACTTTGATCAACTGGCAAACATAGCCTGGTCTCTATAATTTCAACATGACAGTTGAAGGGGGAAGAAATACTAGACTGAAATTTAGAAATGTTAATAGTAGGGCTGAATCTCTTCATTTACTTCATTCTGAAATAATACCCCTTGTTGACAAGGTTCTTAGCTGGATGAACTGACCTCTATTTTTTGGTTAATTAGCATAGGTCACCATGCACAGGTTGCTTGATAGGCTATTATCCACCAACTGACACATAATGCCATGTGCATGAAGCTTGTCAAATTAAAGGAATTAATCACTGATGTTTGCAAATCTTAATAGGAATAGTTAAAATGAATGAAAACTACTTATTAGCATATTTTCATTGTTGCATAGTTCATACAGAAATAGAAATGAATAATCAAATGGAAAGTAAAAATCATTAATTGTCTGTCAATATCAGCAAGATTATAGATTTATAGTTGGAGGAACTATAGCCAAAGGCTCTATAGGTACACAACATTAAATTTGCTGAATTTGAGCCCACTTTCCTAATTTATACCTCCCCTCCACACACATATCATTTGAAAATACAGCAGAATTGAAGGTTAAGGATGAGACAGGAAAGTATTTCTTAGGAATAATTTAAACTGGAGAGACGGTGCCCGCTTGGCCTAGTTACCATATTTCTGCTGAGTTGGCATTCCTTCCAGCGCTCCCTGCAAACACATGCTTTTGTGTTTATTCCCCAGGTTTTTCTCATTTCAGCTTCTACATGCTTCTTTCTATAGTTCCCCAAGGGCCACCTGGCCTTATTTCCAGACTAAATGCTTGAGTAGCTTCCTAAGTTGAGCCAGTAGCCACCTGCACATTGAGATATGCTCCCTAGCCTCTGTAAAGCAGCTGCAAGGGCCCACCGAACAATAAAGCACAACCGCTTACACGGGGGCTGGACTCTTGTACTCCTCTTCAATAGGAAGGTGAGAATCACAAGAAGTCCTCCAGCATTTTCTTCTTGTTTTTCGTTTGATAAAATCAGAGGATATCTAGTGGAGATTTAAACTGCCCCTGACACAATAAAATTTTAAGCAGCAGAGTATTATTTTAGAGGAAAATCTCCTCTAAGAGGAAGGCTTCTGATCCAAAGGAAATGAAAACAAAATGAATGGTACATGTATAGATATCCACATATATACAAAAATTCAGGAAGTCATTTTTAAGACAGTCCCATAGATTCTATATTTGAATATAACTAATGTTAAATTTGTACTATTTTTTATTTTGACTTTTTTTCATATGGTGATTTTATAGCAAAATGCACACAGATCAGATTTATGCAACCACAGACTGAACTGCAATTACCTTCAAATGAATGTTCAGCAAATGTTTTGTAAAACAAAATGTTTAAGGTTCTTTGGGGGAAAATCTAAGCAATTGTTTGTTTATCATTCGGTATAATTTTTTTCAACAAGGTCTCATTATATTTATCTAACCTTGATTGGTCTGGAACTTACTATGTAGACCAAGCTGGCCTCAAACTCAGAGAACTCCACCTGTCTCATTCCCAGGTGCTGGGTTTAAAGTTGTATACCACGACACTTGGCCATATAATTTTTTTTAAAAAAAAGTTGGCAATTTACCAATAGAAAACCACTGTGGAGTCAAGGGTAGAAATGCATTATTACAAATTATTGATATAAATTAAAAAATATGATTCTTTCAAGTTCAGAGTCATTTCTGGAGCTGTGACGAGAGTGTGGGTGAGGAATTTGTTTGAGATTGTGTAAGAATATGTAGAGGCTATTTTTATTAAGTGATACTTTGAAACTACAGTTTTCTTTAACTTGGAAATTTATTTTGTAAGCACTACTGCATTACCATTAGGTGAGATAATAATACACATACACACACACACACACACACACACACACACACACACACAAAGAGAGAGAGAGAGAGAGAGAGAGAGAGAGAGAGAGAGAGAGAGAGAGAACCACAAGAATAAAATTTAACTATGCGTTAGATTTTCATGGTATGCTGACAAACAAAAGACACTATGATTGACTAATCTCATAATTCTTTTAAAAAGTATTCATGGACCCTAGTCTGATAGCTGGGAAACCAGCATAGGACCAACCCAGAACCTCTGAACGTGAGCGTTAGTTAGGAGGACTGGGCAGTCTATGGGGCCTCTGGTAGTGGATCAGTATTTATTCCTAGTTTATGAATGGACTTTGAGAGTCCATTCCACAAAGAGGGATATTCCCTCATCCTAGACACATGGAGGAGTGATGGAAGATGTTATTCTGTAAATATGTTTCTCATACTGGTTAATTAATAAAGCACTGTTGGGCCAATGAGAAAGCAAGATAGGCGGGGCTAGGAGACAAGGAGGAAAGAGGAAGGAGTTAGGAGGAGTCAGCATGGAGAGCCGAAAGAGATCTGATGTGGCCTGCTGCTCTCTGGTAAGATGAGCCACGTGGAAATACTTAGATAAGTAAAAATGGGTTAATAATCAAGACAGAGCTAGCCCATAAACAATAATGTTAATTAACCAACAGGATTGGAACAAATACAGAATCTCTGAGTGTTATTTGGGGCCGGCACACCAGACAGGCGGGCAGGCTGGTGGAAAACAACAAGCTACAGAGGAGAGTCTAGGCACTGCTCCAAATGATATGACAGACTTCTAAGGTAGTTGTGATGAAACATGCCTTTACTCTCAGCATTCAAGAAGTAGATGCAGGTGGATCTCTATAAGTTTCAGGCTAGATAGTGTTGTCTACATAGAAAGTTCCAGGATGGCCAGTGCTTCACGCAGATACTCTGTGTCTGAAAGAAAAAAAATTAGAAAACTTACACATTTTACATATTGTGCTACATTTACATAATTAAGTAGAAATATCTGAGCTAGGCTTATTTCTACTTTACTCAGTCATAAAACACTAAATCACTTAAGTATTTATTTATTTATAAGTACAGAGTCTTTCCATGTAACTGCCTGGAATTAGAGAGCACATATAGGAAACCTGGGCAATATACTGCCAACAAGGTAGGAACTGTGCTTCTAACCTAGAATGCAATGGAAGTCCCCATTATATCAGCAGAGTGATCGGAATAGTGGATATTGACCTGTCTACCAAATGAGGGTCCATCACTCAATCTAGGGAGTGAGGGAAGATATAAAAGGAAACTTTCAAATTTACTTACTTGAGTACTATAAATCTAAAGCATTAAAAGTTAATGGGGATGAAACAAAGTTGAAAGGAAGAAATAACCACAGAAATAGAAAGAATCAGTCAATCAGTTTTCTCATTCTGAAGGATAACATTCTATAAATATGTTTCTCGTATTGGTTAATGAATAAAGCACTGTTGACCTATAGGAAAGCAAAATAGGTGGGACTAGGAGACAAGGAGGAGAGAGGAAGTAGTAGGGAGGAGATCCATGATGGAGGATATAGAGAAGAATGCCAGCCCCTCTCTTCAGTAAGATAAGACCACGTGGAAGTCCTTAGATTAATAGATATGTGTTAATAATTAAGACAGAGCTAGATGATAAGAAACTAGTAACTGGCCAACAGCATTATATCAAATAGATAGTCTCTGTGTGTTATTTGGGGCTGGCGTGGCTGTGGGACCAGACTGGCCAGAAGGAAAAACTTTCCTGCTAACCGTGGATGTTTTAGGGAAGAGTACTGTATCACAAGTCCCAGCATGCCTCATAGCTTGTGGAAGGTCCAAAGGTGAGCACAGGTTTAATGGCTTAAGCACCAGGCCTTTATGACATTCTAAAAATTTAGCTAAATTATGACTATTGTAGTGCTCTGTATAGAATTCTTGTCATGGAGACTTGAGATGGGATCAATTTGTGTCTGTCTATATTCAATACCATACCATTGTATCAGATGAAAACTCCCACTAGTATCACAAACAAGAGGTAAGTGACCACAATTAACTTCTGCTAAACTTGCCTTGATTGAAAACTAGCTGTTGATTGCATGAAGACTACATATCATGAGCATGAGTGAAGAAACAACATACTTGGCGAGTAGTGGCTTAATGTGGCCTGGCATGCTATTGAAATGAACACTTGATCTCTTTTTACAACAATATACATCAAGGGGCTTGTGTACTTACATATTTCCAATGTCCCAGACAAAGACAAGCATTTGTTAGATACTTGGTAAGCATATCATACTGAAAAAGAAGTAGAAACACATACATTTGGTTAGCCCAAAATAGCTTCTCTTGAGCCACAAGGGAACTGTCTCAGCTAAGGGGGCACAAGATCATCTATACACACCACTTGGCTTTGCTTAGCAGGTGTGGTTTCCACAACTTCTTGGGGCATAAGATAAAAGTAGCTTTGAAGATGTGAATATTTGTTGGTTGTTCTCATAGAGTAATAGTAGGTGGGAAATTTTTATTTGAAATAGTCTAAACTTCTCCCTTTTTTGAATTGTTGTTGTGTATTTGTGGCAATGCAGCTATTAAAAAATGTACATATATATGCATATACATATATATACATATATATTCTGTTTTGACATATAACACAACATAACCAGAGATTAAATTTGATATATATTATCCTAGAAAATATGATTTATTCTTACACTTTTGACTAAACCACATGGTTAACTTAATATGAATTATTCACAGACAGTAGTAAAACAGAAACAAAAATATTAAATTATAGTTGCTTAGAATACATATAATTTACACCAACCTATATAAAACAATTTAGATGCTTTATTGATAATGTCAGTATGTATACACTATGTAAAGTATTATATTTAATGTTAATTTGAGAAATTAGAGACACTTATAGGTCTATTAAGAATTATTTCTCTTCATTGTACATGATATTTTATTAAACTATATGGCACATTTTTTATGATATTTCTAAAGTTTGGACCATAAATGATTGAGAACTAATTATAATAATCTGCCTTGGGATAATTATACAGAGTTACACCCTGAGCCCAGCTGGAACAGAACAACAGTGGCAATATGCTTAAGGTCACTGGATTTGTACAGCGTATACCAGCTGTGCTCAAGTGTCTGTACTGGCTGCCTACTCATTTCTAAATACAATTCATAGTGTTGACATTTTGATTTATAATGATGTCAAATTCCTGAGTGCTACTCTAGTAAATACCCAAGCAGATGAATATTCTATTGTGTTGTTCTGAAGTTTGGTTACTTTCCAACTAGTTTTGTTGTTGTTGTTGTAAACTTTTTAGTATGTAAAATTTATCTCAGTTGCCAACAGTAAATTCTACCTTGTCTTAATTTGAATTTTATGCAGAATTCAAGTGGATTTCTGAGGTTGCTCAGAGATGAGTCCAGTCTCTGCATGAGACAAATTAGATAAGCCAATTGAGTCCACCACTGACACTTGGGAGATGAATACCTGGGAACACACTTGCCACAGTATGTACTCAGCAGAACACTGGGATTCAAAACCATAAACCTATCAAAGTTTCTGAGAAAGGAAATCCAATCAAGTACTATTATGAAACCATTGCTTGATTTTTTCCATAGGTAACAACACTCTTAAAAGTATGTTTCCTATCTTCATCTTCATATATATTATCACAATTTTTTTTAACTTTAGAAATTGTTATCATTTGGACAAGAAATGTCCTTGTTTTTAATACGTTTACTCTAGCTGAGGTGCTATTTTGTAAAAAAATTAGGAACAATAGCAAGTAGGGCCAAGTGCAAGAAAGTGGGTCATTGGCAGTTTGTTCTTGGGTATCCTCTTTTTTTCTGTTTGAAGTCCACCATGATGGCAATGAAGATCTTCCCTCAAATCCATCCAATGCCATGATTCCCTGACCAAGTACATGATCTGTTGGTCTAAGTAACCAAGATCTCTCTGATACCATGAACTATAAACCAAAATATTATTTGTTTTGATTCTCCTCAAGTATTTTGTCATGGTGATAGAAAAGTGACCAATATACAAAAATATTAACTTAAAATAAATTACAAAGTATGAACATGATAAAACACTGACTTGGGTGATAAATTTATGTTTATTATTCCTATTTAATATCCTTTAATATTGAATTTTAAATGTGTTCATATATAATGTAAGATGTACAAATTAGGCCTGAGGATATGTGTCAGTACTGAAAATGTTTGTTGTGCAACTGTGAAGACCACAAGTCTGTTCATTGAACCCACATATATTTCAGATGGAAATGGTGGCCTAGTATAATTTCAGTATTTATAAGGGGAAAACAGGAGAGCCTAGGAGCAAGCCATCTAGCTAGACTTATAATTAGACATTTCTCATCCTGCCTGCAAGTTCCCAAATAAGCCCTCTAAAGGCTTAATATTATTGATAATTGTTTGTCCAATGGCTCAGGCACATTACAAACTAGCACTTATAATTAAATTCACCCATTTTTACTAATCTGTATATCACCACATAGGTGTAGCTTACTTATAATGCTCTGGCATCTTACCCCTTTGGTGGCTACATAGCATCTCCCTGATTCTTTCTCTCTGCATCTTTTTTGGATTTCCTGCCTAGCTATATTCTGCATTGTCATTGCCCAGATCATCTTTATTCATCAACCAATGAAAGAACACATATTCACAGCATACAGAAAGATATCCTACATCAGAGTCTAAAAATAATGAGAGGTTTACCTGTGAGGCACTGACCCAGTGAATAATGTTGGAATACTTCTTTTGTCAACCTTGGTATATTGTTATACATACATATATACATGCACCTGCATCACATATGTATAAACATGCATTTACACCAACATGCATAACAAAACCCCTCATACATATGAGGAAAAAGATGCACAAACTAATTACCAAATATTTTGAATTTTACTGTTGACAAGATGTAAACATATAGTACAATATCATAGTACCCTAAACTATTATGGATAATTTATTATTCAAAGAACTAAGATCAGTGATGTCAGATTATATGCTACTGAATTTCTCTCAACCTAAATAAGAGGTAATGATAGCATAATTTATATCCTCTGATATATAACTTTTCACCTTTACATCTTATTTCTTCCATTTAAATATCTTGCAGTTTTTCCTCTATGTTCATCATAAAATAAGGAATAAATTATACAAGAAAATACTTTTATGAAAACCTTCAGACATTTAAGTTAAAATAAAATGATTCTACTGGATATAAGTAGTCAATGAAGAGCAAGCTTAGAACTGGGTGTCTCAAATCAAGGAGAGCAACATGAAGAGAAAATGCTACACGGACACATGGATCTCAGAGAATGGGCTTGGGAAGGGGCAATCAAGTGTCTCTGCTTCAAACACATCACATTTGGTGCTTTGTAAACTAAAGCAGTTACTCTGTGACTGGTGAGTGAAACACAGACAATAAAGGTGACTGCTGAAATGACTGAGTCAATACCCATATTTATGGGCAAACTCAGTTTGTGAGATGTTATTTACAAACTTTTTTTTTTCTGTGAAATGTCACCATGGATATTCCAGCTTAAAAATCTCATGGGTTTCCTGCAGTACTTATTTATTGATCTATTAGTTTGAATGTGTATGTTGCCAAAGCTGATTTTTGTAACATTTCCTAACAACGTTTTATCTCCACAGTAAACAAAACCTCTATGTCTAAATATCGATGACACATATTAGCCACTGTAACAATGTCATTCCTACTGCAAAGGGGTCAAGAGAGTAACTACCACACAGGGCAGGGTGTCTGTGTGAGTACTTTCATTGGTGAAATCAAAAATCAATGTTGTTTGTCACTCATGTCACAGTAAACCAAATTAGACTGAATCTACCTTGTGATCTACAATTCACATTTAACCTTATGTTTAGTTTCAATAACTCAGAATTGACAGTTCAGTGGATATTAGCATAGCAACAGATTTAAACATAAACTTTTTCCTTATACTTCAGCTTCTCTAAGTAAAGCATGAAAAGCTCTATTGAAATATTTATTTAACCACTAACCTTTACACATTTTTTGCAACCCATTTCCTCAATAATACACCCATTATAAAGTCCCAAGGTATAGCTCCTTAAGATTATGATCATCATGGTAATACAAGCATCTACCTATTACCATTGGTTATATGTATATGACTACCCTAATGTATTAACTATATATATATATATATATTACATATATTAAATGCATATACCATAATGTATATATGTATACATTAGAGTAGTAAAGGCTATAAAAGCAAATACAATGATATAAAATTGTATACTAAAAAAATTAATAAGAAAATATGATAGATTTGTAAAGGCTGTCATTCTGGTTTAACATGTTCAAAACTTATTAGCTTATGTGACACACACACAAAAATAAATAGATCAAAAATATATACATGCTGAAATAAATTAGATTGTAAAAGAATCATTTTTAATAAAGGGTTTTAACTGCCTCAGAGTAGAAATAGTCTGCAATCTGGTTGATAAATATGCAGCAAATGACAAATTAATACGTGTTGGCCCTCATCAGCATCAGAGACAAATGTTATTATAATGTTTTGGACTCTGTTCAATTTAGTGTGTCTGGGGAAGCTGTAGTCATGGCATAGTCTACAATTCAGAAGGACAAAGCTGCCCTCTATGTGAGAATAGTGATCGCTGCATCACAAAGAAGAAAAGGAGGATGGTAGGATTGTCAGATTTACAGGACAGAAGTTTTATATATTTGACAATGTAATTAACCCTTCCATAAGGAAGAATGAAGAGCTGTGAGACGTAAACTCAGGAAAAAGCCTAAAAGTCACAGAGATGCCTCAGATATAACCTTTGAAAAATGTAGTAACATTAAAATTTTGTATGGCATAGAAAATTTCAATAACAAATTGTTACAAACATTCCTGATCATTTAGATTATATCAATACATGTGACTAAACCAAGTGCTTTTCTTACTCATTGATACAAAACAGGCTTTAAACAAATTTATGATTCAACCATGGCAAAGCAAGTGGGTCTGTTATCACAAATTGAGCAACATCAGAATCTATAGAAGAGCTTTGAGCTACTAATCTTAAGCAGTAAAGTTCATGGATGCAATTGCTTATTTTTATTTCTTCTCCCCCATTTAATGTCAGGAAAGAACAGTCAGGACAGATATTCTCTTTTCCTTTCATTTTTTAAGGTAGAGTCTTCCTACAGAATCCACTGTTCCAGACATCACTACACAGCTCAGGCTGACATTAAAATCAATCATGTCACCTTAGTACCCTCAGTGGATGTCAGGACTGCAGGACTGTATCACCCTGATAGTAAATCTCAGGGTGTTACCATGTAAAGTGACATAGAAATTAATGTAAATCAATTATAAATAATTGGAATTGTAAATAAGTACATTTTATTCTCAAAAATTTTGATATTTTAAGATCCACAAGGAATGTTCCTAGAACCTTCCTATCTAAAACTACTTTATGGATACTCTCTTCTCATTCTCTTTACCCACCCACCACAACTACTATAAGTGCATACAAGCACACACATATACACACTCACCATATACCACCAATGTCATCATTATCATTACCATAGAGATATCTCAGATAGACTGTCCAACAAATGTATTTTAATATCCCTTTTGACTTATGTTTGTGACTTAGAATTAATATCATACCATCCCCATAGAATCTGCGTGAAGAATATTTCATTATTCAAGCCATGGTGGCATGCAGGAGGTTTTTCATGGTAGGGAGGAATAAGGGTACAGAGTATACCAAAGAAAAACACATGTTTCTTATTTAGCAAAGCTAGATCAATGTACTAATTAGGTAGAAGCATATTCCTTGCAAAGGTTTAATTTGATCTCATTAAAACATGTATCTTTGAACCACAAATTCTTCAGTGTTTGTTAAACAAAAGTAAAAGATTTTAACAAACTAATGCCTGCTGTTTTCATTTGATACAGGTAGTCACTAATCCAGTAGATTTCATGAGTTTTATGGGTAACATGTACTTTACTTACAAAAAAATAGCCTTATATTATGCAGGGAAAATGACATTTAAAACATACATAAAACATTAATTCAAAAGTACTGATTATGTGAATCTTTGTCAAAGACAGAATTCATGGAGTTTACAGTTTTTCATACTCACTTTTTTTTTTCTAAATTGAAGTTTGCTATTTTAAAAGGAAAAAGTTGTGGAGAGTTATTTTGAACAATTTTCAAAGGTCAAGCCAAATTGAAAACCTTTAAAAATTGACAGAAGATAAACCTGAGCTTAAACTGGAGACTTGAGTAGGATTAAATCACAAGTTGATGATATTGGTGTTACTAATTGTAAAGGTATCAAAATTGTTTCAGGCTAAATGAGGTAACAACAAAATAGACAAGGAAAGCACACCACACTACATTCAACACAACACTTTAAACATTATGTAAAAATATTCCCACCAATAAAAATATACCTGTATATTAATAAGCTGTGGCAAAGCCATGAAACAGATTCAATTTTTTAAATTGTGTTTTGTTTGTGTACTGTGTGTCTGTTTGAAGGTAGGGATGATGTAAGGATAGAAAGTGTGTGTGGTTTTTGGTGTGTGTGTGTGTGTGTGTGTGTGTGTGTGTGTGTGTGTGTGTGTGTTTCGGAGGACAATGTATTAGATTCAGTTTTCTAGGTTCATCATGTGTGGATCTGGGGTCAAACTCAGATTGTTATGAAGGTGGCAGATACCTTTTTCTATTGATCTTTCTTGCCCATTCCATGTCTTTTATTTATTATGAGAAGGTCAACATTGTTTAAATCTCAGGAAAATGTAATAGCAACCTAATTTCCAAATTTTAGTATTTTTACAATGGAAAATCTCTTTAAAGTTGGCCTTCAAATCTAACACACCCAAGTAACTAATGGCTGACTACACAATGACATACTTGCTCTTTTAATTTATTCAACAACTAAATCTTATCATACAATAGAGCCTGTAGTTTGAATCAATGTTATATATAAATTATACTGCCTGTATTAATTTTGAGGACAATAAATCATAATCCTTTCACTTTGCACAAAAAGTATCTTTGATTCTTCTTTGACTCATATAAACATCATTGTTCTTTTAAATATTGACTAATATTATATATTATACTTTTAGTATAAAAAACACACTTTTCATTTTGACTGACTTGAACTGAATTTATAAATGGTACTTGAGGGCTATTTTCATTTCTATAATTGTGTTTCTTGACATCTATTAACCTACCACAAGAATTGTATATAATAGCTTTCTTTCTGACCTTTAATAAGGCATTATTGATTTCATCCATGTTTTTTTTTTAACCTATCTTCTTAGGCTTATTTTCATTTTCTTTCTATTTTTATTACTCTTAGAAACAAATGTCTTGTTCAACTGAATTCTACAGATCACCTTACATGCACACAAACACACATACACACACACACACACACACACACACACACACACACACACCATATTTATGTTATATAAGACTGAATTAAAGAGTTAAACTAGCAAATTTAGGTAAAACTTTAATCCAAAAAAAGAAAATAATAAACTGTCTTTAGAATGTGGGCTGGACATTTTTGTCCATCCTTCATAATTCTTAGAAGTATAAAAACTGCTCATTTTTTTATTTACTTAAGTTTTGTTTTGTTTTGTTTATTTTTTTGGGACAGGGTTACTCTGTGTAACACACCTGGCTGTCCTGAATCTCACTTTGTTGATCAGACTGGCCTCAAACTCACTGAGATCTTCCTGTCTCTGTCTCTCAAATGCTTGGATTAAAGGCATGCACCACCACTGTCTGGTTCTTCCTTTTATTTTATGAAGTAATATTGTTCTAGTCAAATGAAAACGATCCCTGCCAGGGATAAGCACTTATAAATTATTTTAATTAGAATATAATTTAAAAATTACTCTGTTATACATTAGATAATTGTGTCAGTTTTATTTCATTGTTCAAATGACTATCATAAAAGAGTAAATTATTTAATATTTATTTACATATGTCTTCCTAGTAAATTAGATATAATTTAATTTCTATCAAGAATAGTTTTATAATCTAATCCTACATATGTCATCTTGCTTATTTACTTGCAGTCAATTTTTTTGTTTAACTTCAGTATAATTGTCATCACCAAATTCCAATGAACTGTGTAAGGATCTTATATCCTCTCAGTACTGAGCAAATCCCTTTTAAATAAAATATAGTAATTCTAAAATAACAAAATGTAGTACTTCTCTTTAATTGTCTTCCAATGGAATCCCTGGATTTTTCCATAATATATACACTTATTCCATACATTTATTATGAAATTTTAGTGCTTGCTTTAATTCCTTTCTATTTGGTGGCTTATGAGAATAAAGCTATAGCAACACATTCTTTGGCAGATGGTATGAATGCTAGTTTTAGCTGTGAAACAGTCCTGTGAAGCCTTGTTCAGCATTTTACCATTAGTAATGGTGCTACCTCTCCATAATTAACTTTTGGCTCAGGTTTGTATTAACATTTTAAGGGTGTTTCTTCACTATGCATACCAGTTCTATGTTTCTAAAACCTCTTTAGGTTGAACAAGTTTTATCTTTACATCATCACTTCTTTTCTTTAATTGATGCATATGGTTAATTACATTGTTAACAACTCATACTTTAAGGAGCTGTAACCATCTTATGTATTGTCAGAGGCATCTTTATGAACTTTTAAAGAATTTTACTTCAATGATCTTGAGATCTACTTGTAATTTGCAAATATTGCAGCAGGATTCCAACACTGCAGTCCAGCCTCATGAAACATGGGCAGCATATGCTCTACTCTTCTACTTCACAGCAGTCATGTTATATTGATGAATCTTCCTCCAATCATTGAGAAAAATTAGATAGTAATACTTGGACTTTTTTTTCTTTTGGAATGGATTTTTTACAACTGATTATTTAAATTGATATACAGGTAAGTATTTTCCAATTATTGCTTGAAATTTTTTTATATACATTTTCCCTTTTAAGGATGGAAATTGCTCTGTGGGTAAAAGCTCTTGCTGTGCATGTTGGTTTTATTCTCTATTATCCTAGAACAGGATGTGCTATACATTTCTGTCTCGTCGTAACAGGAACAAATGCTAGTGACCTATGCCAGCTGGATTTTGTCAACTCAAGCAGAGAAGGAGCAGGATGTGGGCTAGTGTCACCCACTTCAGGGAGTGTACCATTTCTGGCTAAGTGTCTTATTTGTTCATTTGTGATTAATGGCCTCCCTGATAAATTGTTGAACTTAATATGATACTCACACCACTTGAACAGAAATTATTTTGCCAACATTCCTTCACATCTTTCCATACCAGTGTATGGCATCCCAGCTTCTAAATATAAGTACTCAATGCCATTTCCAAAGACTATTTCTGGTTTCTGGATTCCACCTGCTGTTAAGAGAGTAAGAAAGAAGATCCAATGGT